>OZ022243.1:24575507-24795507 GCA_963978895.1 Erpobdella octoculata | reverse complement strand
GGAATTTTCTTATTTAAGCAGTATTTATTGATGTTGTTATGAAGTGGAGCTCTTTTTGGACAAGATTGTAAGAAGTGGTCGAGTGTTTCTGGAATATCACATATATCGCAGTGACCAGTGGGATGAAGATTCATAGATTTAAGTCGTCCGTTTAGAAGAATTCGATTTAACCGAAGTCTAAATAGAAAGATTTCTTTTTTTCTGGGAGTGTCAAAGAACGGAGAAATAAGACTTGGAAGAGGTACTAGTTTTCTGTATAACTCATTAATTTCCACAGTTTTCCAAGTGTTTTGCCATTCATTTAGAATCTTTGATTTGATTATTTTCTTGTATTCGGGAGTTTCAAGGGTAACATCTATTTGGATTTCGGTGTAAGTGGTTGCCGTTTTGGCAAGAACGTCGACAGTTTCATTACCCTGCACTCCAATGTGACTTGGAATCCAGACCAACTTGCATACAACGTTCCTAATTCTGACGCAACCAATACATCAGTCCACTATAAGCAGAACTGGTGAACCACACAATGGTGTCTCAGATTTGACCCTTTAATTAAAATGGCATTTGGTTTTGTCGCTAGAGTAACTAAAAATAAACATTGAATCAAGTTTTCAATATTTATTGGTAAAAAATAAAAAAAAGCCTTTAAGTCAAAACAATGATATCGGTGCGTAGAGTATGGACATCAATCTCATTTAGTTCATAGGCATCCATAGCTCCCACACCTTTTCGTCTGTTTTTTTTCGCTGGACTCTAGCGACTAAAGTAACAAAATATATACATTCAACCAATTTTTTAAAATTTATTGCTAACAAATTTAATAAATTTTTTAGGTCAAAACATTACCAATGTCGGTGTGTAGAGTATCGACACTAATCTGGTTGAATGAATGAATGAATGAATCAATGAATAAATGTTAGGCAACATTTAAGGTGGCATAAGTCCATGTCAATGGGCCTCAAGGCCACCGAACAGGTGATTTTTAGGACCTTTCTGAAGCCTTCAATGGTACAAGCGGATGTAACTTCTGGTGGGAGTTGGTTCCAAATTCTTGGCCCCGCAACCTCAAATGACCTATCTCCAGCACTCTTGAGACGTCCTGTCGGAGCGAAGAGAAGCGACGACGAAAAGGATCAAAGTCGTTTTCGACATGGCATGTCATGTAGGCGTTGGAGTGATGAGGCGAGATACTGTGGGGCCATCTCTCTGAGGCACTTGAAAAAGATGAGTGCCAACTTAAACACAATCCTGCGTTAAATTCTAAACCAGTGAAGTTCGTGGAGTATGACAATGACAATGACAATGACAACGACATCGACAACGACAACGACAATGACAATGACAATGAGAACGACAATGACAATGACAATGAAAAGGACAATGACAATGACAATGATTTAACATTCTATAAAATTTTAAGATCGATTGGACGGGATTTGAGTAAATTAAGAATAAAATCTATAAAAACTTTGAAAAATTTTTAAAATTACAAAATTTATATAGCGAAACAAACTCTGATTTTTTAGTTTATTTAAAAAAACGACTTTTAACTTGAAAATTTGAAATTTTTTACTAAAAATTATTTTTATTTTATATTGATTCAAAAAATTCTCAAATTTTCAATTTTCACATACTTCACAATTTAAGGACGTATTTAAAAACCTGTGGTCAATTTTTTTTATATTTTATAGACTTATTATCACCATCAAATATTTTTCAAAACGCTACCTGGTTACTGCGAGGTATGCGGATGAGATTTTACGATAATACCGCAAAAACAAAATAATATATTTTTAGAAAAACTTTGTTTTCTTTTAATGTCATATAACTTATAACTAAGATGTTATAAAGTACTGGATGTGTTTTGTTAATATTTCATATTTCTTGCAATTCGTTGCTGTTGTTGTTTTTCAAACTTCAGAATTCGTTGTTTTCATTTTTTTAGATTTCCAAAGTCGTTAATTGATTTTTTTAAATAAAGAAAAAAAGACTTACGAATCTGACAAAGTTAACAATGGAAACAAAAAACCGTAAAATCTTCGTTTTTTAAAAATCCCTTATAATATTTTATTTCAATGACTAAGAATGTTTTAATAATTAGTATTTGCTTAATTGATTTTTTAACTAATTTATTTTTTAAATAAATAATTTATTTATTGATTAAATTTTTAAGTTAATAATTAGTCAAATTGTTTAATATTTACATTATTTTTAAAAATTAAATAATTAATTCAATTATTTATAAATAATGGATTTATATATTTATTTATTTATTTATTAATCAATTTAAGTAATTAATTATTATTTTTGCAAATTTCTTTTTAAACCTCAAAACCGCAAAAAACAAACAGACAAACAAAGTAAAAAACTACAAACTGATACCTAGCTGAAAATAATTAGTATAAATTAATTATTATGCCTTAAAGTTAATCTGGAAAGAATTGCTTTCCAGAAGATGGACGACCTATAAACTGAAATCAAATTAAAACCATAAATTTTACGAATCACAGCTTAATAAGCTTACTAATAATTAATAAAATGAACTACTCACGAAATCAAAAAAAATTTAAATACACAAATAAAATTAAATATGAAATAACCATAAAAAACATAATTACAGCAAGCTGCATAAGTATTATAATTTTTTTATTATTTCTCTCAAATCAGTAAGCTTGAATTCATTGAAAATGTTTTAAAAATGAAAAATGGTACAGTTGATTGGACACAGAAACGTACAAGTAATGTAACACCGTGAACTGAGGCATTGTAAAACTAACACGCTTGGAAGATAATGTCACGCGTGAGTAGGCATGTCTTCGGAGAAATTAAAAGTTCTTCTTTATTTCTTTTCTATTTTGTTATTTACTATTTAATTTTTATTAGCATTGAATTATAACAAAATGGATGATAAACTCTATTGACTTTATTCACTCGAATATCATTGTATGTTCGTGGTTTTTGCATTGAAACCTTTCAAACAAGAACAATTTATAAGCCACCATCTAAAATTGAGTGTGCATTGTATCAGAATTAATATCATAATCGTCATCATCATCATCATCATTATTGCCACCTCACTAGATTTAATTTCAAATTTCCGGGAATCTGTCACAGTCTCCATTCACGTTGGAAACTCAAAAAAGTATGTGAACTGCTGAGAGACTTTTTAAACAGCACTCAGTCATTGTATTTAACATTTATAAATTAATGAGTTAAAAACAAAAACTTAATAGATCGTTAAAACTTGACGTTTTTAATAATTAAAATTCTTCATATTTAAGTTCTAAAAACTCTCAAGTGATTTTTTTTAACTCTAATGAGAACGTCGTATACGGTTTTTTTTAATTCATCAGAAGCCAATTAATCATCCAATTAAATCCAATTAATCATCCAGTTATATATTATTCGGACAAATTTTAATGATGAATTATTGCAAGCAATATGTCAAGAATTTTTATTCGTTTTTTATTTAAAACTGAAATAAATTTTATACGTCACCTGGTTAAGCACTAAAAATCGTATACTGCTTCGAGGAAATTTGTAAGCGAATATTCTAAGAACACCCCTGAGAATATGACTGAACGAGTGTAAAAAAACAGAATAGTTACACGTTTGTTAGCGTTGATCGTGCTAGCGTTATTATCCAACTTTCTTTGCTTGATGATGTGATGTTTTTTTAGCATTTTTTTAAGAATGGTTTAAGCTCTCGGATCTTCTTGATGCGATATACTTGACAGTCGAATCAGCGTTTCTCTTGTTAGAGCTAAATGCTCTACCAGGACACATCAATTCTAGTAATATTTTTTCAAAAATTTATATCCATCATTATTGTTGTAAACTTCAGCTAATAATTCACAAACAAATAAACTTTTATGCCAGCTGAGTCATTTTAAACAGCTTCACTGCAACGCCACTTTCACCCGCTACATATTCCAATTCCAATCCATATCATGCACGCCCCACTTATCATCTACATATTCCAATCCATATCATCCACGCCCCACTTATCATCTACATATTCCATTCCATATCATCCACGCCCCACTTATCATCTACATATTCCATTCCATATCATCCACGCCTGACTTATCATCTACATATTCCAATCCATATCATCCATGCCTCAGTTATTATTATTTAACTTTGTAGTTTTCAAATGTTGCATTTAATAAAAGAAAAAGCAAAGAAATGTAGAAGGCTTGAAAAATGCTTGGTAAAAATTGATCTTAAATCAATCAGTTCGGGTAAATCCCCGGCAGACTAAAAGAAGTCTTTAAGGTTGAAAAATTGGTCAAATTTATTAGTGGGATTCAGATGGGAAGTAGATGGATGAATGACTTTCGGGTGGAGAAAATAGACAGACAAGCAAGCAGAAAAAAACAGAAAAACTAACAGACTATCGCAATTATTAGGTTAAAGTGTTTGATTTCTCAATTAAAATTGAATTTAAATTTTTACTTAAGTGATACAAAGATTTTTTTGTTTTTCTTGTATTTATTCAAACTTTGCAATCTAATTTGTATGCGGATGTTTAATTTATCAAAGGATCTAGCGATGAATGGCAATAAAATAATGTTGCTCAAATTTTTATTTATAAAAGTAAAACTATGTATATACGGAATTTAAAAAAAAATTGCATTAAATTATAATATCCAACTTTAAAAAAATTATTTACAAAATGTTTATTAAAACCAAAAAGATATTAAATTAATTTATCATCTTATTAAAATTTAAATAGTATAAAATTATTTTAGTTGCAAATTCAAAGCATTAAACTAGGATTAAAAATAGCCATCAGTCGTCGGCCGTGTCCAATCACTGGCTGTTTCTTGAAGACACTGAAGAGATTTAATTTACATGTTTCCATGACAACGTGTATGAGAATACTAAGATGCAAATGCATGCTTATGTATTTGTTGCCGTACGTGTGAAAAAAATTATGTTTATTGGCGTTTTTACAAACTTTTATTTAGGTTACAAACTTGTGTGTGTGTGTGTGTGTGTGTGTGTGTGTGTGTGTGTGTGTGTGTGTGTGTGTGTGTGTGTGTGTGTGTGTGTGTGTGTGTGTGTGGCTTTCTCTGTACGCAAATCTTGCAAGTAAAATTTAACCAGCTTTTTTGACTAGCTTGGAAGCTGAAACTTTCAGCATAGCTTTATACTGGATGACAATACATGATTCAATTAAAAAAAACCTAATTTGAACATTTTTCGTATTTCTAAATCGCGTTTATTTGAAATCAAAGTTTGTGTTGAAAAACTCGTTTTTCCTTTACTGGTTTTAAATTTATTTTCTTTTTTTATTATAAATATAGTTAATTATTTGCATCATCATTCAGCAGTTTTCACAAAATCACACAATTTACATTTATGGTTTTCTAGAAAATCTGTCAAACGAATTCACACAAAAAATATTGTTTGCATTGAAATAACTAATGAAATAACTTATGAAATAATTTATTACATGAATTATTAAAAAAACTAAAATAATTATTACAGAATTAAATGAATTATTACAGATATTAAATAAATTATTGCAAATAATGAATATATTATTACAGATATTAAATGAATTATTACAGATATTAAATAAATTATTACAGATATTAAATGAATTCTTACAGATATTAAATGAATTATTACAAATAATAAATGAATTATTACAGATATTAAATAAATTATTACAGATATTGAATGAATTCTTACAGATATTAAATGAATTATTACAAATAATAAATGAATTATTACAGATATTAAATGAATTATTACAGATATTATCATCGGAGACACAGGTCCGTGCATCAATTCTACTGAACACCTTCATCATGTTCAGCTATCCTGTCAATTTCTTCATATACTGCATCATGAGCAGAAGTTTCAGAAATTCTTTTATGGAACTTTTCCATTTCTCCTCTAAAACACAGCAGCAACAACAGCAGCGAACTGCAAACAGAATATCTACCACAAGAAATAACTTGCCACGCTGCTCTCCCGTTTTGGAAAAGAATAATTTCGTTCCCCTGGAAACTTTTGATCGTCCAAAAATCAATATCAACAGACAATTAACAACGATTTAATCTAACGCTTAAAAATATTCCAAGAACAATTATAAGGTTGGCAGTGTTTTAACGGTTAAACCTTGTTAAGCTGGTGAGTAACAAATTGCTATCTCGGTAAGTCACAAACTGTCAAGCTGGAAAAACACTGACAGAATTTTATGTGGTAAACACAAATAAAGTAATGTATTTGAAGATAAGTACTTATATCTTTTTAATTATGTTCTTAAAATAACCATTAAAATATAAATTATTTAGTGTTTCAAAAAATTTAAAATTTTGAATTTAAAATACATGTGATCTTGTTAGAATTTGTTGGCTTTGAATTTTTTTAGAGTGGATGTGTTTTTGAACTGTTTGATAATATATATATATATATATATATATATATATATATATATATATATATATATATATATATATATATATATATATATATATATATATATATATATATATATATATATATATATATATATATATATATATATATATATATATATATATATATATATATATAAACGACTTTATGTATGTCTGTATGAGATTCAATAGAGGAAGGATTTTGTGAAAAAAATTGAGATCAGTCACAAAATGAACGGAAGCGGGAGAGCGAGCGGAAATGGGAACTGGAGAATGAGCGGGAGCAGGAAAACAAGCAGAAACGGAGAAGCAGTAGGGAGCGAAAGACCAAACAGGAAAGGAAAAGCCACCGGGAACGGGAGAACAAGCGGGAGAGCGACCGGGAACGGGAAAGCAATCGGGAACGAGAGAGCAAACGGGAACGGGAAAGCGACTGGGAGCAGGATAGCAAGCGGGAAACGAAACGGGAGCGAGAGAGAAAAACGATAGAAGAACCTCTAAAAAAAACTCCGGGCAACGCGAGTACCCGCTAGTCACTTTTATAATACTAATATTGATTTAATGAAAACTAAAATGTTGATAAAATATTAACAAGAAGAGTAAAAATACAATAATGATATAAATAAAAAACGATATATATCAGTAAGCCTTGGCAACCGAAATTAGAACAAGACGCCAACATAATGTCTAAAAAAAAGTCTGCAGTCATAAATATGCAGTCTGTATGAGCCACATATCGATAATATATAAATTAATATAAATTTTGATTAGTATGAAACCTGAAAACTGTTTTTTAATATTATTTAAAAACTGAAACGGGAACTACAAAATCAATCTGTTTAAAAAAATTACCACAAATAAAACAAACTGCTCATGATCCCTTTATGTGTATATCAGTATCAAAAAAAGTATGCAAAATTGAAGAGAAAGCAAACAAATATGTTATTTTGTAGTCATTTGGCTAATAGTTACTATTTTTATTGCATTATTCCATCAATTTTTAAAATTTTCACGGGCGTTGTATGCCAAGAAGAAAGTAGCAAGCATGAATGTCAAACATCAGAAGGCGAATAAAAAGCAAATAATCCAAAAAATCATTGAAAGCAAAATATTTAGAAACATCTTTTGCTTTTACACCAAACAAGCTAAGAGTTTTTGTAAATTTATCAAAGAAGCACATATTGAAAAAACATGTTAAAAGCCGTTTTTTCTTGTGTGTTGGCCATTTATAATTATTATTTCAATGTCCCATACATTTTTGTTAACACAGGTTTTCATTACAGTTATTAAAACTTATATAGTCTGGCTAAGTGGAAATTATCTTTCAATAAAATAATGAATATTATGTTAAAATAAAATAAAATTTGGACAATATCTATAAGCTCTTGATAACTTTGTTGTTTCGTGAGCGACTACAGGTTGCTCAAGACGCAAAGCTGTCAATAAAATAGCGGAAACAATTTATGATGTACTTTTCAATGAAATGGGAATGTGAATTTCAAACTACTGTGCCAATAAAAAACATCTGACTATGTTTGTAGGTGATACCAGGAAGTTAAAGTTGTTGGTAGTGGTACAGTTAAATTGTTTTTAGGCTATGAACCAATCGTTTGGAGAAATTATTGCTAAACTTTCATTGAAGCTAATGACTGAATGTTATTGTCGTGATAGCCATTTAATTGCTGTTTGTGTTGCTATAAAAGATAACTTGCCACATGCTGTCTTCTGGTCAAGCTGTCCCTACCATATTGCAAAGTTCAATTATCGCATCTCAAGATTCACGCATCAAGATCACCTGATGTAACATTACTTACAAAATATCTAAAAAATGGGACTTAGGAGCACAAAAATCTTCTCAAGTAGTTCCATTCAAACTATCTGGTAAAAAAAAACATTTCTGGCCAGCGGCGTGGCGGAAACAACAATGAAATATCTATTCAAGGTGCTTAGACCACATGCTGGGAAACTTTTTTTAAAGCACTCTCCGACTGTTTTAGAGCTACTTTCAATAAAGTTTCAGTTTTACTAAAACTCAGAATTTTATACGTATTTTTAAATTTATTTATTTATTACTATTTATTTTGTTATAGAATGCGGTCCAACTAAAAATAATTTTGGTCTTCACTACGTTTCCTACAGTTAAAGTTTAAAAATTAACTAATATAATTGATTTGCGGGTTTATTTGCAAGTTTGTTTTCCGCACTATTATAGAAAAAAGTAAAATTAATGAAAACGTTTACAGAATATAGAAAATAAATAATAATTTGAAAAAAACTCTTTTATAAAATTTTTAAAATGTATAAAATAAATTACAAACATAAAAACGTGAAGCGCAATAGTCGCTTTTTCCAAAATTCTCTTTATTAATTTTTTGGAATCCTTCTAGGCACATTATTTAATGGAAAATTATGTGCCTAGATAAACAAAAACAAATTAGTTATAAGTTGTGTTACACTAAATAAAATTTCTTTTGACGTTCAAAAACATGAAGTGAAAAACACAATTTAGTGAACGAAGAATTTTGATTGTGGCTCTTTGTGAAGCAAAATATTCCATTTGGTATTAGTGCTCTTCTTATCATTCTAAGCAGCCTTGCTGTTATCAACAGCGTCAATTTGAGAAAAAAACAACTTGACACACTCAGTCCACAATCGTAAAAAAGGTTTAAGTTAATCCTGGAGGCAGTCTGATTTGAGTTGTCCATAGTCATGAATGTTTGAAAAGAACAAGGCTGGTTAGAAGATTTTCTCTCGTCGTCTGGAAATAGATCTGCAATGTTTTGAATGTTACAGACAGCAGCTCAGAAACAATTAGAGCCGTTTAAATGCAATTCACCATTGAATGATCTAGTTGCACACAGATCTCGAGATTTTGAAGTCTTTGTAATCAAGGAACAGGTGAAACCAGGTTGGACGAGGAAGCCTATTCGAGCTGGGTATAAAGTAGGGATCGTGCAAAATCATCTAAAAGAAGAAAACCACACCACATCAGTTGTGGTGAAGTTAACAATATTTAAATATTAAAAATAATTACTTTACTTTATTCAAGTGACAAAAAAGTTTTAAAAAAATACGTCGAAACATGTTGACAAAAACAGAAACTTTTGTTTTCTATCAAACAGCAAATTATTCAAAGTAATAAAACCAGACTTTGTATATATTCAGTGGAAAAATCAAATAGCAATCAAAAAAGAACGTGGTAAGGTTTGTAATTGCATCCAATGATAGGCTGTATGACTCATTTATATTTTAAGTTGTTCTGTTGGTGTTTTAGTTTCAAAGCATCAACGCTGAATTAATTCATGTTGTGTTTTGTATAGGAGTGCATGCATTCATCTTTTGTTTGTTTTATATAAGAGTGCCAGCATTTATTTTATGTTTGCTTTCTCTGAGAATATATGCATTTATTTTATGTTTGGTTGTTTTCAGGAAACTAAACAAATAAGTTTTAATGTGCAAATTTAAAAATTAAAATTACCTGGATGTTCTTATGGATGTGTCATCGTGCCTGTCAGTTAAAATAAATTTGAAAGAACTGACGAAAAAGAGCAACAACGGTTCTGAGAGAATATGCTTTGTGTGGTGAAGAATTTTTGATCACGGAACAACGAAAACAGATATTTTTCGTTTCAGCGATTTTAAATGATTAAAATAAATATTTTTACTTTTATTTTTCTGTTTTCAGATACGAAGCTTGAAATAGAAAACAATTTCTCGGGTCGATGAAATGTATCAATCAAGTTAAAGACATCAAAATATCTTTGAAACGAAAGAATTGCAGTGACATAGAAAATGGCATCGTCGCCATCATCATCACCATCATCACCATTATCATCACCATCACTGCCATCCACGAAATAATTATCACAATTATCAAGAAAGTATTTTATTTTCTGTTCCTGTCATCAATAAAAGTAATTTTGCCGTTGCTACTACTACTACAACTACTACTACTTCTACTACTACTACTACTACTATTACTACTACTACTACTACTACTACTACTACTACTACTTCTACTACTACTACTACTACTACTACTACTACTACTACTACTACTACTACTACTACTACTACTACCACTACTACTACTACTACTACTACTACTACTACTACTACTACTACTACTACTACTACTACTACTACTACTACTACTACTACTACTACTACCACTACTTCTACTGCTGTTGTTGCTAATATTATTACTACTACTAATAGTTGTCATTATTATAGTAACGTGATTATATCACACGAGATATTTGTGTTACTTAAAATGTTTCTGAGACATGAAATCCTTTTGCGTCGTAAAATGTTTCAGTATGTAAGATGAAGATAATTCATCTTACGTATTTTTCATAGTATTTGTTTATTTTATTTTATTATGTGTGCATTTTATTAGGATTGGATATTTCGTAACAATAAGTCATATATATATGTATGTATATATATATATATATGTATATATATATATGTTTTTATATATATGTATGTGTGTATGTGTGTGCGTATTTACTAATTTTTTTTATCTAGAAATTATATATATATATATATATATATATATATATATATCTTTTTCCTGATTTTGATTGGTAAGAATGTAAATATTATTTTGTGGATGAATTTTGAGAAACTAGACAGTGTGTTATAAAGTTGAGTGTTCGAGAAGAAAAATAAAAGTTTAAAGAGACGTGCTGCAGAGAGAAATTGGAATTTACAAAAGATTTGTTAGAACCGTGCGAAATTCTACAAAGTGAGAGAATTCAGTTTTATTTGAGTCCAGTTAAAAGATTTATTTTTCAAGGTAGAATAATTAAGTTAAAATAAATTCGAGAAATATTGTGATATAAATAACTTCGACTTTAACGTTACGAATCGCTAGAAAGCATATTCCTCTACGTTTACATTGGTGACCTCGACGTATTTACGCATTTTCATACGTAAATATATTTTTTCTGAAGTTGTTTGATCACAAGTGACCGAATTTTTTTTTCGTTTGTACAAAATGTCTGACGAGAAATTCATTGCGATGGGACAGGCTCTAGGCTATTCCGGGGAAGATTTAAGGAATTACGTCAAAGAGTTAAAGGATGAAGAAAGAGTTAAGAGATTAGAAGAACGTGAAGAAAAAAAACAAGAACGGGAAGAGCGGGAACGGGAACGTGAACACGAAGAGAAGAAGACTCAAGAAGCTAAAGAAGAGCGGGAACGGGAACGTGAAGAGGCAGAGAGACAGAGGCAGCATGAATTGGAATTGAAAAAGCTGGAATTAGAGGCCCTAACGAAAAAAGAGCCAAAGGTAGAGGCAACAAAGATTCCTTATCCAAAGTTTTCTGAAGGTGATGACATCGACGCATTTTTGCTGAGATTTGAGTCATTGGCAAAAGCCAATGGTCACCCTCAGAAGGATTGGGGAATGCTTCTAGGGTCATTGCTTAGTGCGAAGACTTTGGAAGTGTTTGGCCAACTTAGCGATAGTCAGATGCAGGACTACAGGACGGCAAAGGAGGCACTCCTTCGTCGTTTTGGGAAGTCAGCGGAAGACTATCGCATAATGTTTCGAGAGTCAATGCCTGAAACGGAGGAGACCTGGGAACATTATCTAGTGCGGCTAGATAGCCACCTCAGGCGCTGGGTAGATCTCGCGGGCAAACAAAATCTGTTGTTTTTGTTTCTGAAAGAGCAGTTTTTCGGAAAGTGCCCGGCGGGAATGGTCGAATACTTGTTGGATAAAGAGAGCATAGATGTCAATGAGCTGTGCCTTTGGGTAAACAAGTACAGCCAAGCCCATCCAGAGAAGAGGTTGGCAAAATTGGACAGCAATAGCAGGATGGGTTGGAACCGGGGTCAGTCGGTCAGTGACGCCAAAATGGTTGAACCTCGCTGCTACAACTGTCATCAAACGGGGCACATGGCAAGAGAGTGTCGGCAGAGTAGCCCTAGTAATCCTGTACTTTTTCAAACACGGAAAGAGACGACTACGCCAGCACCATGCAAGGATTCCGGTGTTGTGAATGCATGCGCTGCCATGGTGATGGAAGAAAAAATGGATGAGGTGGAATTGAAGTGTGGATGCATTTTTCCTGTCATTGCGGATGGTTGTTTGCACTCAGGAGAAAAATTTAAATTAACCAGAGGGTTTGTGAACAGAAAACCGGTAAAAGTTTTGAGGGACACTGGCTGTACTTCCATAATAGTAAAGGAATCATTAGTGCACCCGCGTCAGATGACCGGAAGAACAAGACCCTGTGTTTTGATCGACGGCACAGTTCGAGTAGCTCCAACAGCAGTGGTAAAAATCAAAACAGACTGGTTCAGAGGAACTAGAGAGGTGGTCTGCATGAAAAACCTACTTTGCGATCTCGTGCTGGGAAATGTTGAAGGGGTAAGAGGTTTTGATGCAATGGCGGCAGGAAAACGCTTTGGTCGGAAACCACAGAAATCCGCTTCCAACTACGACAGCACTCAGAGGAATGATCAGGTAAATTTTGGAAAATCGTCGGCTAACTCGGAGCTGTATAAAAGCAAGGAAAGAAACACGTCTGCCATTTCAAAGGTAGGAAATAAAGTTGAGGCAAAAGTTCAAGCTTTGAATCCGCCAAAAGAAAGACCAAGGCTCAATCTTCTGCCTAGAGGCCAACATGGAGGGGTGGGGAAAGTTGGAAAGTTGAATTCGGCAATCTTCGGAGATGCCCGCCCTGTTGACACAGCACGCAGAGAGATAGAGATTGAAAATAAGTTGAAAGGAAACTATTTCAAAGGCAAGGAGAACATCGGTGCTGACTTTCTTAGTCGTAAAGAGAGTGACGATGTAATCAAGAAACACTGACGCGTTTCTTTTTTCGAAGAGGGGGGATATGTAAGATGAAGATAATTCATCTTACGTATTTTTCATAGTATTTGTTTATTTTATTTTATTATGTGTGCATTTTATTAGGATTGGATATTTCGTAACAATAAGTCATATATATATGTATGTATATATATATATATATGTATATATATATATGTTTTTATATATATGTATGTGTGTATGTGTGTGCGTATTTACTAATTTTTTTTATCTAGAAATTATATATATATATATATATATATATATATATATATCTTTTTCCTGATTTTGATTGGTAAGAATGTAAATATTATTTTGTGCATGAATTTTGAGAAACTAGACAGTGTGTTATAAAGTTGAGTGTTCGAGAAGAAAAATAAAAGTTTAAAGAGACGTGCTGCAGAGAGAAATTGGAATTTACAAAAGATTTGTTAGAACCGTGCGAAATTCTACAAAGTGAGAGAATTCAGTTTTATTTGAGTCCAGTTAAAAGATTTATTTTTCAAGGTAGAATAATTAAGTTAAAATAAATTCGAGAAATATTGTGATATAAATAACTTCGACTTTAACGTTACGAATCGCTAGAAAGCATATTCCTCTACGTTTACACAGTAATATAAAATTAGTTTTGCAACTCAAAATTCAATGCTATGACATATGAATTCTTTTTGCTGGGCTTTTCAATGATCCTAGGCAACCAATTAGACATTGAGCCAGGCGTCTATAATTTTCTTGCGCATATGATATTATAGTGACACTGCATCATTTTTAATGACTTGTGCACTTTCAATTTGTTTGTTTCTTTGCAAAGTCATTAACACTGTGACAATCAAGACAAGTTCTCAAGGTGTCATTTTCACCACTATGATCAAACTAAACTAAAGTTATGCAGAAATCAAAATAATTCGCTTAAAATTATATTATATTAAAAATGTAATTCAAAAACACAAATAAATTATTATAAACAGACCTTTTTATAAATTATTATAAATATACTTCCTCTATAAATTATTATAAACAGACCAAATTATTATAAACAAACTTTTAAAAAACAATCAATTGATTTTTATTTTAAAATTTTCTATATTTTGACAAACAGACATGGTAGAAATATTTTAACAGTGAATTTTTTAACTTGAAAATTATAAATATGAAACTCGAAATAAAAATTTATTTTTTGGAAATCATAATGAGTCTTGTTCCTAGGCGACCACAAAGCAGCTTGTGCCAGTTTTTTGATGAATGATTTCAGATAATAATTATTTCTTTCCTTCTTTTCATTAAATTGTTTTATAATTTTACATACTTTTATTCAACTTGCAATCTATGTTTGTTTGTTCGTTTGTGTGTGTCTTTCTCTGTAGGCAAACCTTGCAAGTAAAATCTAACCAGCTTTTTGACTTGCTAGGAAGCTGAAACTTTCAGCATAGCTTTATGTTGAACTAGCTGGGTTACCCGGCGTTGCCCGGGGATTTTAAAGGCTTTTTATCGTTTTCTCTCTGGCTCCCGTTTCCTTAACCGCTTGCTTTCCCGTTCCATGTCGCTTTCTCACTCCTGGTCGCATTTCTGCTCACGGTCGCTTTTCCGGCCCCGGTCTCTTTTACTTTTCCCGATCCCGGTTGCTTTTACGCTTTACCGCTCCAGCTTGCTCTTCTTTTCGCTCTTCTGTTCCTCCATTAAATTTTAGAGCCTTCCCAATGTGGCTTAGATGGGCTGTAGCGGAATGCTGTGCACAGTCATCAAAATTGATCTGTTCTCTCGTTAACACTTTGTTGTTTGGTTTGCTCGTTTAGTTACGTCTGAACTTCCTCAATTTTAATTAGTGTTCTTTAATGTATTGGTTCCACTCTGCAAGTGTGATCTTCTGCAAAGGCTTATTATGATTGACTGAAGCTGAAAAAAAAGAATTTATTAGTTAACGGCTGCAATAATGTTAAAATCCGATCATATATCTCAACAGGTTATATTTATTTTAAATACTTGTAAGATTATAAATGCTTACAATAGATTTATCACACACTGTTCAACACCTGCTTTTCGTAAAATCGCTAGTCTTAGTTTTTTGAGTTGTTCTTAGTTTTTAAGTGTCATGTCTATAGAAAGCATATAACGCTACATGTGGCATGTTAATAAATGTTGACCCGTGGCTTTGAAAAATGTGATATAAAACACAGATTGAAATAAAACATGAAGTAATAATAATATTAAAAACCTTCAAAGCATTAACTTAATGAATTTTCCGAGAGTTTTCTGAGATCATCAATTTGGAACAATCGAAGAGTACCACTTTTATTTAGCAAATGATGCAATTATAAATTGAACAAAACAGCAGCAGATTAATAGGCTGGCTTGAGAACTTTGTTCATGATTTTGTTGAAACACAAAAATACTGCACTTGCTTTCCTTTCTTTCAAATTTCATGCACCTCATATATCAGTGAAACTTTTACAATAAATTGGTGTTGAATGTAAGATTTTCTTTAAAATGTTATTTTCTAATTTCCTCTGAAAAGTAAAAAATAAAATAAGACCGATAAATTAATTCATAATCTTATAGTCATAACTACTCGTGAATAATAATGGTTGTAATGCCATCACATAAAAAAAACTTACCTGCCCAAAAAAATTTCTCATTTACCGATAGGCTGATAGCAAGCTCGTCAGTTTAGGAAACCATGATGAACAATATTAGATAAGGAACAATTGAAGTCAGAAGCCTTGAAGGATAAATATGAACAATGAATTTAAATTTATTTTTCCAATCTGCAACTCCTTTTTGTAAAACACAAAATGTTAGAGCATTATGATAATCTTATAATAATATAACATAACATAATTAAACACGTGCAATGCAACAAACGAAACAAATTGAAAGATACACAGTAAATCATGGTTTTAAAAACTAAAAACAAATTACCAAAGCTTTGCCACTTACTTTTGAATGGGAGATATGAACAATGAATTTCTAATTTGATTTAATTTGTTAAGTCTGGAACTCTTTTTGTGAAGCACAAAATATCTCTAAATAGAAGAAATTCCACTTGCAATTTATTGATTAGTCCTGAAATCCAAAGTTATCTAGATTTAAAAAATAAGTTGCTAAAATCAAATATAAAGTTTACCGATAGCAGAGCTGTCGTATCGGAGGTTCGGAAGAGAATGAGCCTCAATGAGCTCTATGAAATCAAAACAAAGGTATCCGGCGGCACCATAGATATCTATGTGCGCACTAAACAACACACATATTTATTTAATTTAATATTTATATTTAAAACCTTTAAAACTAAAGAAAAAAAAATTAAAAATATTTTGTATAATTTAACTATAAATTAATTTATTTTTATTTTGTAGAAAAAAAATTTACTCCAACTTACTACCGCTGACCAAAACGTTTTTTGTCCATAAAACATCAACGGAGAAACCAATTTATTTAAAACTTTACAGGAACCACCGCTTGAATAAGATACATAAGTTTGCCAAATTTCAATTAAATCTGTTCGGCCGTTTACATTTTATGTCCGAACAAACAAACAAACAAACATTTCATTTTTATATATAAGATGACGTTTCATTATTCAATTGATTTCGACATATGTTAATAAACTAAACAGATAAAAAGTGTGATTATCGTTCAGTAAAGTAAGCACGTGATTCATTCGAAGATTGCGTAAAATTCATGACGTCACGATTTATTTATTTATGTTTCTTTATTTATTTATTTATGTTACGATCGTTATTTTAAATATCTTTCGTATTTTTAAATTGAGTAATGTAATGTAAAGAACATTTGTATAGCGCCTCTCCATAGCAGGGCCATCACAGAGTGTATTTGAAATAAAAATGTGTGTTGAAAAACTCGCTTTTTCCTGTACTTGTTAAGCGATTCATTTCTTTATTCCGTCACGTAAACCTTAAATTTGTTACATTGTTAGAAATTGCAGACGTCCAAAATACGAATTTAATATTTGTAATTATAATTAATATTGCATTAACTTGGAAAAAACTTTTTTATTTGCGGTGTTTTTGACACAATGTCACCCGATGGGCTTGTTGCGACGCTCAGATAGTGTCACGTGACACCATGAAAGGAAGAGCCAGTCGAAGTGTTTCCATGGAAATAATAAAAATATACTTTTTCGTGGAATCCGTTTGTGTCAGGCGTGATATTTTTGCTTATTTGAGTTCGTTTCGAAAAATTTCTGTCTATTGATTTTGTATTCAAATAAAAAAAAATCTTTTAGTTTATTTTAAAAACAAAGAAAACAAAAAATCTAACAGATCCTGATATGTCTCATTATTTTTTAAAAGTTAATTTTAAATTTTTGTTTAATCAAACCAGCATTTCCTGAAAGCTAAATTTTTTTTTCACCCTCGAGACATTACTAACATGGATTGATTATTGTGGGTGTCTTCTTCGTGAAAAAAAATCCTACCACATGATGATAGCATCACCACTGAACAACGCTCAATAAATCTACGTGTGCAACCTCTTTGTATCATAGTTTATGACGACCATGTACATTTTCAGCAACCAGTAAATCTATGACCACCTAAAGACTACCTAAAAACTGTGTCAATGTACACACATTCCCATCACAAGGTTTCAATTGTATGTGTACCAGAGGCGATTACGAAATCTTTGCCCCACTTGCTCATCCATTCATTAACTGCCATCCAGTAATCCTATGAACAACTTCAACTCAACCATTGGATGGCTGTTTCCTGCTTCATTTTCTCCTTATGTCTTCCATCATTTTTAAAAAAACTTCATTTGTAAGCATAAAACTGTTTTGCTGGTGTTTCAATAAAGATGCAGTTTTAGAGTAGCAGTAGTAGAAGTAGTAGTAGTAGTAGTAGTAGTAGTAGTAGTAGTAGTAGTAGTAGTAGTAGTAGTAGTAGTAGTAGTAGTAGTAGTAGTAGTAGTAGTAGTAGTAGTAGTAGTAGTAGTAGTAGTAGTAGTAGTAGTAGTAGTAGTAGTAGTAGTAGTAGTAGTAGTAGTAGTAGTAGTAGTAGTAGTAGTAGTAGTAGTAGTAGTAGTAGTAGTAGTAGTAGTAGTAGTAGTAGTAGTAGTAGTAGTAGTAATAATAGTAGTAGTAGTAGTAATGGTAGTAGTGTTGCTATTAATAATAACAATAGTCATCACTTGCGTATTTAAACTCGAATAAACATTTCAACGAGTGAAATTTCATTGATATAAACCATACAAAAAATGACCTGCTTAAAATATTATTTACCAACGCAAATAAATTTTATGAAGCTGACCTCCGCTACGGCTTAACATCAGCGACTTTCCCATCATGTTTATTGCTTTTCTTAAAAAAATTTCTTAACCGCTTTTATCTTGTAAACAAAGTTGTTTGCTTTAATAAAGAAATCGAGTGCTTCGGTCAACAAACTTCTAAAAGATTAATGTTTATAACCATCTGCAATTTTTCTTCATAATACAGACAACTTCGAAGTAACTGGCAGCACAAACATCAGACAAAAAAATGTGTTTTGCTTTTTGTCATTGGATAAACATAATTAATATAAATATTTATTTACTTAAAACCTTTAGTCATAAAACTATTTCCGATCTGCTATCATTATCATGTCAACAATTTCTCTGAATCAACACCATTATTTGCGAAAGCATGAGTTACGCTTCAATTTCTTATATTAATATTATCAAGCTTACGAAAACTCATTCAAATTAGGTTGACACAATATTATAATATTGTTATTATGACGTTATAAAAATATTAATCCGATGTTGATCCAAGATGAGATGCAGCGTGGTGTTGTCTCAATTTACGTGCTAACCTTTCAAGTAGTCTGACCCAGGAGTCGAGGTGTGAATGAGATCCCATTTCCATGAGATGCCATGGGACCCTGCCATCTCTGCGTTTTTTTCCGAAAAAATTGTTTTGGTTGTTGCGAGCAAGCGGTGGCCAGGATGTCAATAATATTTTGCTCACTTTCTTTATATTGTAAGGTTCAATAAAAAATTTTAACAATATTTTGTCTCTAATTATGTTTTAACAGGGATTTAAAACCACTAAAGTCATTCAACCGCTTCAAATTAAAAAACCTCACTGGCTCTTCTTCCTTCAATAAATTACTTTTTAAAATTCCTTATCTTAATTTCATCACCAGTCGTGCTTGCTTGTTTGAGGATAAATCTTGAAAGTGAGAATTAACAAATTTCCTGTCATCCAATCAATCAAGCTGAAACTTGTGATATAGCGTTTCCATGACAATGCATTTTATTAAATTATTAAAAACAGATTCAAATTTCATATTACTTTAAATTTTTTATCTATGCCAAAAATCAAAAATAAAATTGGTTGGTAAATAAACTTCATATTTGATTCGGTTTTATAACTAAATTTAAATTTTATTGTGGCGCAGCTCATTTCAGAATTTTTTTTGTCTTCAAGAATTTTTGGTTGCTGCTGCTCAGTTATGCATAGAAATTGTCAAATCCCATGAAACAAAACAAATATTTTTTACTTTTGTTTGTTTTTTTCGCAAAATTTGTTATCGGATGAGCTGAAAATAGTAACTTTAATCGATCTAGCTTCCAATTTAAGAGAGAAACTCATTTTTAATTTATATAGTTTCTAATTTAAGATAGAAACTAATATTTTCTATTTATACCAGCTGGCATGCTCGGCGTTACCCGGGTTTTTCAATGTTTTTTTCTCGTTATTTTTTTCTCTCTTTTTTTATTTCTTTAGAAAAAATTGTGGCATTTGGCCTGCCCAGCCAGGGTTAAGGTTAAGAACAATGTACAGAAGCGCCATGAAATAATTTTTAAAAGTACGGGTTTTTTTATTTGTAAAATTTAAATTATAAAACTGACTAATTTATTTTTAAATTGTAATTATTCATAAATTTAAAAAAAAACAAAGCTACGCTTTTAAATGCAATTGTCAAAAATGCGCTGAAGTACATCTTCGATATAAAACGAAGAGTTTGGTAGTTTTTCATATAATAAATCACGTATAATATTTTTCTAATTAATGCTTTTAAAATGTTATGTAGGATAGCTAACTGATTTAAACAAATTATGTGAACAATGAGTTAATAAACTTAACAAAACCTGATTAAAAGATTTGATTATTTTTAATCGTTTTATTAGAATATATATTACTTATTATTATTTTTCTGTAGACATTATTATGTCTTTAATCCTTGTTTTCAACCATATTAACGAGTCTCATTAAAAGTGTGTGCTTTTTAATTGTTCAACAATTCAGTAAAAACACCTCCAGTGAACATGCACTGAATTGGGTACGTGTGATTCCTCAACAAAGCATCCCAGCATCGTACATTGTATGATTGTACATCGTACATCGCACATAGTACATTGTACATTGTATATCGTATGCTGTACATCGAACATAAAACATTTACATCGTACATTTTACATATCGCATAGTTGAAAACTTAAACTAATTTTTGATATAATATTCTAATTATCAGAAAAAATTTTATAATTAAAACTTTGTAAAAAGTTCAGATTTTAAATTAAAAATAAGTATTTTAAGACTTTCTTGCTGTGAGATATATATCTCATTCGATTGATTCTTATTGACGTTGCGCATTGCAGCCTATCAAGTACATGATGACAACAATGATCAATAAATTTTCACACACAATTACATCATTTTTCGCTTTCAGCCAATTTTGTAAACGTTTTGGAATAGAAAAGAATCAAAAAATATTTTTATAATAATGAAACTAAATGCTATTTTTACGTCAATACGGATTGAAAATTTTATTAGTTGTAAACTGTCTGATTGTTTTTATGAGCAGTAAGGAAAAACAATAAAAAACACTGCATGTCATTTCATGAATCTCTTTTACATAAAGAAGCATTTGCACGGGCAAAGATTGGCTGGCGCCAAGCTAAAATGCAGTTGCATCTTTGAGCCAGTAAGGGTATATACATGACAACTACAATGCGCATTTTGTCGAGGCACTTTTTTCCCAATCATGCTTTCGGTGGTGCGTTTTGTTAGTTTTAATAAAGTTTCTCTAGCTTAAATATATTTTGTAAAGTAAATTAAAAATAATTTTATAAATTTTAACCAATAAACAAATTTATATTGTAATATTTAGTTAGATTTAACATTGTTCTAAAAGTTTCATGTTATTAAATATAAATACCGAAAAGATTTTTTAATGCAGACACCGTCCAAATCCGATGAAAATTAAATTAAAACTTTTGAAAATTACTTAAAATTTATTTTACAAGTTTAAATACTTGAAAAAATATTTATTATTCATTTTCATTCGAAATTTGACTAAATTTAATACTTTTAATTAATTTACAAATTGTGACTAAAATTAAAATCGAATAAAAAAATTATTAAATCCTAATTTTATTATTTTAGAGTTGAAATGCACTAAAAATAATCTATTTTTGTCTTGTGAAATGCTTGACCGATCATATCGCTGATCTAATAAATAATGTGGTTTGTTCTTATGAAAACATTATTCACTGGCGCATTGAATGTCATTTACACGGATGTCATTTACACAAATGTCATTTACACGAATGTCATTTACACGAATGTCATTTACGCGAATGTCATTTACACAAATGTCATTCACGCAAATGTCATTTACACAAATGTCCTTTACACGAATGTCATTTACACGAATGTCCTTTACACAAATGTCATTTACGTTAATGTCATTTACACGAATTTTATTTACACAAATGTCATTTACATGGATGTCATTTACACGAATGTCATTTACACGAATGTCATTTACGCAAATGTCATTTACGCAAATGTCATTTACACAAATGTCATTTACACGAATGTCATTTACACGAATGTCACTTACACGAAGGTCATTTACATGAATGGCATTCGCATGAATGTCATTTGCACGAATGTCATTGACACAAATGTCATTTACACAGCTGAAAAAACTAGGTTTCTTACGCAAAAAAATATCTTTTGTAATTAAATGACGGTAGGTGCGCATCATAGATTCAATCATGCCTAATATCGCGATGGACATAGAATTGTTGATGGTGGATGTGTTGTATTTTGATCCACACAATTATTTGTTTCATATTTATATTTGGTAATTTTGCACAACTGTAAAATAAAATTAAACACTCAATACGTTCATAATCTTTATGTTTTCACAAAATAAATAATTTTATTCAACTTTCAAGTACTTCTTCAAACGTAATGTAAAAATGTTGAATTGAATAATAAATAAAATTTTGAAATCGTGCATAATATTGAAGAAAGGTTACAAAAATGAGATACAAATGTGTATAAGATACAAATGTGCATAAGATACAAAAATGCATAAAATACAAGAATGCATAAGATACAAGAATGCATAAAGTACAAAAATGCATAAGATACAAGTAAACCTAGGATACAAGTGTGCATAAGATGCAAATATGCATGAGATACAAGTGTGCCTATGATAGAAGTGCGCACAATATACAAGTTTGCATAAGATACAAATGTTCATAAGATACAAGTGTATAATTATAGACGTGAGATAACCATAAAAATAAAATAAAAAAGCCATCGAGACATAACTACCACAATCCCTTTCATCATTATCATTCCCCTTAAACCTCAACTACTACAAATGTCAATATTTCAATTATTATAATTATTGTTGAAGTTCATAAAAACAAAATTCATCAACAATTCATTAAAATTTCTGAATGTGTTTTCATATTTCACAACCATCATCAATGGCATCAACCTCATCGTTATCATCATTATCATCATCATCACCATCATCACCATCATCACCATCATCATCATCTTCATCATCATCATCATCATTATCATCATCATCATTATCATCATCAAAATCATCATCATCATCATCATCATCATCATATCTCATGAAACAACAAAGCAGAAGATTTTCAAAAGTTACCGCGACAATAAAAAGTTTTTTTTTCGTGGATAATTTTTGAGAACAATTTGAAAATTTTCAGAAGAAGATGTTTTTTCGATAAAAACTTTTTATTGTAACTTTGAACGCGTTTTTAAAAAATGCAGCAAGTTCATATGAAAGAATAAATTTGTTGAATGCTTATAAAAGATTAAAAATTAAAGTTCATATGAAAGAATAAATTTGTTGAATGCTTATAAAAGATTAAAAATTAAAGTTTATATGAAAGAATAAATTTGTTGAATGTTTATAAAAGATTAAAAATAAAGGTTCGTAATTGGCAGGATTATACAGTTGCATAAAACTTTATGGTTTTGTTTTAAAAGTCAACAATCGAGGTTTTATAAACTGTTAAGAAATGTAAAAAAGAACAAAACTGTATTGTGTAACATAATTTAAACTGACAATTGAACTGCTTGGTTGCGTAAAATAAAGAAATCTGAGAAACATATACTTTAAAATTAGATGAATTAATGCATCCTGGCAAAAAAATTTTTCAGCAAACATATTAATTTTTTTAAGCTAATAATATTGTGAAGTATTTTATAAAACGTTTTGAAAAAAATGCTAAGAAAGTGTGAAATATGAAAACAAAACAAATAATAAATCTCACAAGAACACACATTTATTGTTCGCATCTGATGGTGAGCCTGTTTTTTATTTATTATTTATTATTTTATATTCAACAGAAAAGTTTTTAATTTTAGCATACATCAAATTTCATATCGAGTGTATTGTCAATAATTCAATATTTTTACAGTGAACCAAAACAAGCCATAAACAGAATAGAGCAAATCGATTTAATCTGACAACTGGATTAAACTGCTGCTACTAATTTGATCTACACAAACTTCAGCAAACAAACCAAACTGGACATGATCAAAGCGATGTATAGGAAATGATATGATTAAATTGATATATAGGATCTAATATGATTAAACTGCTATATAGGATAGAACATGATATGATATGATTTAACTGTTGTATAAGATATGATATATTTTGATTGAACTCCTATATATAGGACATGATATGATATTATTGAACTCCTTTATAAGATATAATATGATTGAACGGATCTAAGCTATAAAAAACCAGTTATGTTTGGGCTTGCTATTATATATGAAGATTAAAATAATCCGATCTTCACGCATGTTAATGCGGACCTGACACCCAAACGCAACGTTATCGAAACTTGAAACTTAAAAACTGGAGCTAACTCATGATGAACTCTATTTATTTTCTTAAGAAGACTCAACTGCAAAATGTGCGAAGAGCAATAAAGTTATTTTTAACTTGCCACATCGTATCCACCAGAAGGTTCATTTAAACTGTGAAGTAAACTCGGACACTCACTCCTCAGCACCATCACCATAAACACTGCTTAATAAAGAGAGCTCTTTTTATTTGGGTTTTAATAAGATTTTATAATTCTTTTTGGCTTTTATATATTTAGTATTAAAAAAATTAAACAATTTTATTCTTATTTTTTAAGATAAACTATGGTTAAGGTTTTAGGAATAAAAACGTTATATTTTGGAGGAAGCTATAAATCAAAACTCGGAGATCAACAATGCAAAATATTCTAAAAGAAAATAATTTATATTTATTGATGCACATATATTCTATGCCAACTTAATCGAATTTTTTCAAAAATATATGATTTACATAAATATTTAAAACCAGCAAATTTGATTTTATCTAAAAAATATCCAGCTTTGATATTCTGAAGTTATTATTGCAAAACTAAACAATTAAATTTTAAACAATATTCACTAAAAACTGTTTTCCTATGTTGAAGCTGCATTTATTTTAAAAATTAATTTCTAATTAAATAATTTTTTACTTTAAGAAAACAAAATTTTCAAATTTTGACATGAAATGGTTTCCTTCGCATAGGAATCACGTTTGAACAATCTTTGTCATTATATAAGACGCTTCCGGATTGGTAGATGAAACATTGGCACGTTATCTTTAAACACTTTCTTCAGAAACGTTTCACATTTTACCTGAATTAAATATTTATTTCTTATAATTACTTAAACAATATTTCTTCTCGTTCAGTGCTATGCAATTAAAACCTTTTTGAATCCTGAAAAATATTTTTATTTTAAAAGCTGCATTCGTCTATTTATACGTTGTACGCATACGTATAAACGTATTTATACGATTTATACGTTTATAGGTATTTATACTATTAATACATTTATAATATTTATACTATTTGTACGTTTATACGTATTTATACTATTTATACGTTAAATGTAAAATTAATAATAAGTGTGATTATTACTCAAAAACATTGGTTTTTAATTATAGTATTTTACCATTTTTTAAAATAAGTAAATTTTACTAGTTTACTTTCCTCAGCAAACACAAGACAGGATCAACCCAGCCTGTTCCTCTCCTGCCATAACTCATAGCTTTGCTCTGATATATCTGCACTTTTCACTGTTTCATATTTTTAGAGCAGCTGTATGTTTAATAGATATAATAGCATTGGTATTGCCGTTTTTGATTTGTATTGATACTGTAGGAAGAGAGAGATGGAATATTATATGAGGTGTTTTCTTGTTCAAAGTTATCATTGGCAGTTCCGCTGGGTTTAATAGTTTTGCAATTATCTTTAAATAGATCATTGCTTTTTTTATTTTATATCTTAATGATGTAATTATTTTGTATTTGTTTAATGCTGAAAAGAAAATAGTCAGGTTTAACGATTGTCTGCAGTTTCAATCAGGAAACAAGTATTAAATCAGTTATGAAGTCACGCAGTTACATCATAAAACTCACACACACACATAAATACTGCATTGGACTTTTTTTCCACATCTGATTAGAACAGCTTATTGGAACACTCTTTGGGTCAAATCAGCTATAAACCAGAGATTAATTTATCGCATAAATATTGTAAAGTTGCTAGAATAAGTTATTAAAATAAAATTCGACAGGTTTTTAAATGTGTTTGCCTAATGACGCAATTTTGTGCAAAAGTGATGAAACTGACGTAGCAAGCTAAAGCTAACTGTATGACTTTAAAATTTTCAATAAAATAAGATGTTTCTATATCAAGAAGTCAAAACCTTTAAGCTTTTAAATGGTAGAACTTAAAACATCATAAATTATAATTAATATTAACAAACAATGTAGTTATGTAATAAATTAAAAAAAATTGTTTGTTTTTGAGAAATTTTTCTACATTTTTAAAACTAGTAATTCTGAACAATCCTAAAAGTATACAATTTTTTAGAGATATGTCATATGTGACTCACAACCATCCTTTATAGCTGGTTAGCTTTCTTGACGCAATCAACTCTCTCAACTCATTGCAGTATTATCACAGAAAAGCACAAATCTATATTCATTTTCTCATTGTGTTTCAGCTTCGATATTTCCTTGCATTTTCAGAATTTAAAATCCATCACATATTTCAATACACACGTTATTTCATGTCGAAAAATTACTTGTACCCATTTAATGGATCACGGAAACTTTTTAAAATGTTGAAGGGCTGAAAATAAACAAAAAACAATTTATTGTTTTTTGTTTATTTTATTTTCATATAAGAATACACACGCACATCCCTGATGTTGTTGTTTGAGAACATTCGATGATAATGGCGGACGTGGCTCTCGTGTGAACTCACTATAGAAGAACTACCATGTACTTATTTTTGTTATATGTTTCATGTTTAAGAATGTAACATCATTATGAACAGAGGCGGATACAGAATTTTTGGAAGCGGTGGTGTCATGCATTGGTACAAATGGAGTGCGCACTGTGAAATCTCAGTTTACTGACATTTATTTAAAAATGTTGTACTGGCAAAAATTGTTTACACAATATATATTTTCATGTTGTCAGTGCAACATGCAATGAAAGTCGTTTTCAGTAAGCATCTAATAAGCAATGACCAAAGTAATCTAAAACCATTTTATCAACAATCAATGAACTCAACTGGTGAAGCTGCCTATCTATCTATTTATAGTTTAATAATAACACTGCAAAGAGAGGGGTATGTTAAGATTACCTAGTAACTATAAAAAACAATTTTAAAAAAATGAAAGTTAAACAAGTAAATTAAAAACGAATTTTTAAAACCAATGCTCTTATATGTAATTAAAACACAAATTTTGCAATCAATTTTTTCTTATATTACTCTTTTATTTTATGTTAAAGTCGAAATATCTTAATTATATCAAAATATCGAAATTAATTAAAATTATCTAAATTAATTGACTTATTGTAAAACTAATAATTGAATATTACATTGTCTTCTATTTTAAGCATGTATGCAAAATTTGAAAAAATCTATCATCAGGAAGTGACTCAAAAATTGATTGCAAGATTTGAAACAGACAGAGAAACAAACAGACAGACAGAGAAACAGAGACGACGATTTAATAAAAGCATTGGTAATAATAATAAAAATATCATCAAAAAGCATCGAATTTAAATATCTCAACTATTTTCATGAAAATTTCGTACACGCTTGAGAATCGCGGTCAGTGAGTGTGGTTCGTGTTAACTTGGTAAAATAGTCTGCCAGTCGGTTAGCGTTTTGTGGTCAAGAAAACCCTCAAGAAAAACCTCAAGAAAACCCTCAAGAAAACCCTCAAGAAACCCCACGATAAAATCCTCAAGAAAATTAACTAAATTAATTGACTTATTGTAAAACTAATAATTGATTATTGCATTGTCTTCTATCTTGAGCATGTATGCAAAATTTGAAAAAAATCTATCATCAGGAAGTGACTCAAAAATTGATTGCAAGATTTGAAACAGACAGAGAAACAGACAGAGAAACAGAGCCGACGAGTTAATAAAAGCATTGGTAAAAACATTTTGGTGTCTAAATATGTTTTAAAATTCAATAAATAACTTAAAAAACTCATTGCGTATGACAAAATAAGCTTTTCAGCTCCGCTCATAATCAGGCTATGAAGCCTGCGTTGAAAGAAATCTGACAAAACCGCTCAATTTGGCTTCCTTCATTTATTTCTGCCCACGCTACTTATTGACTTCAATGTCTTCGTACAAAAACATCAGAATCAAAGCATTCAACCTGAACCTGTTTTCTGCCATTGTGCTTTTTGATTGGTTTTCACAAATGTAACAGCGGAATTTCCGCTTTTTACACCAGCCATTGAAACAGGTGAAAACGAAAAAAAAGAGGATTTTGGAGATGTTTATAAAAAACCTCACCAGGATGTAATTTATTTTGCAAAATGTTTTTCATGGTGCAAAATTTGGGATTTGACTTTAGTTTTGAATCTTAAATTCATTTCCATAATTTTATTTTTTGGTCAAATAATTCATATGATGGCATAGCAGTTTTAAAATAAAAAAAATTTTAAGCGTTTAAGTGAGATTGTGAATATTTTGAAAAAACCAGACAAAATCTACAAGATGAATAAACACCTAATTTGGAAAACCTGTCTGTCATTGTCATCTGTTTGACCATGTGGTCAAAAAACACAATAAAAGATAACCATGTGTTAATTGTGTGCTTCCAATGCTTTTAGGGTATGTTTACAGAGTTTTTTTTAATAAAAAAGTGGTATTTGGAAAAACTCTGTAAAAAAGTTTAAACCTTAAATGGCGGGTAGTATTTAACGCGCGTATATTCAGAAAAATTTAACACTTCGTTATGTAAATAATAAAGATATATATTATATATTGAATAATATATATATATATATATATAATGTTTATGTATATGTGTTTGTTTGTATGAATATTTGCATGTATTTTCAGTAGACAACAGCCCAGCTATTTTCAAAACATGGACAACATTTGCAAGAACTCATCTGGAACAAGTTCAACCGTCCATCACGAAAGCTTGCATCAAGGATATTCAAAAATAATTTTTGATATAGTTTTTTTCCATGATAAAAACAAATCGCTTTTGCTGCAAAGTTGTTTAAAGATTTTTTGCGCACATTAATTAAAAAGTTTAAAAAGCTCTTTCTGCGCCACAATTTCCACGTTTACTGCAATATTCACGTGAGAACATAAAAGCATGTTTATTAAAAATAATTTTTTGTTATTGAAAATATTTGAAATAACAAAAAAATGTAATCATTCGGGGTTTGGATTTTTATAAAAACATAAAACCTAAAAATCTTAAAAATTTAAATACCTCTTTCGAAAAAGTTAACAGAACAGTAATTTACTAATTTGAACATAAATAATTAAATATTTAGTCAACTATTGTTTTTTTCTAAATATTCATGTTTGAGTTTCACAGCAATACTCAAATAAACTATGATAAGATTTAACATATTTATGCTTTACAAAGCATTAAAGCCACTCAAACGTTTCATTTTTATACGCATTTAAAAGCACTTAAGATATTGATGGAAGTGAAGTTTCAAGCTTAAAATATTTATGTTGGTCATGACAGTTCAAACAGATTCATGTATGACTGTATGCTCTCTCAGCCAGAAACAAAAAACAAATAAACAAATATCTTTTTATATTTTTATTTCGAACAAAGGTTTGTGATGTTGATTTTTAAAACGTTGAAAAAATTCAAAACAATTTGCAAAGTCAATCATATTTTAAATTAAACATTTAGTTTTGGAAATGTTTTATGGTCAAAATGTAAATAATTTATCGTTTATTTCCACCACATATCAGCCTTATCTTTGGACTGTTTCAAATTTACTTTCACTTTTATAACGATGAGATATCACATTCACAGGACAGAATTTCACATTCATAACAAAACCTATAACATTCACAAGAAGGCTGTATTGCATTCACATTATATCGTATCACATAAAGAAAAAAACTAAAACAACGCATCTGTTCGGTGGCTTTGTACTTCGCTAATAAATTTACACAACTTTCAAGGGTAGACAAACTTGTATTTCTTTCACATGAAGTTTTATCGTATTCACATGGAACTCTGTTGCATTCACATGAGATTCTATCATATTTCATATGTCATGTAACTTTATTGCACTATCTAAGACTCTGTCACATTACTATGAAACTCTATCTCAATCGCATATCGCATTCATATAAAACTCCAAGACGTTTCATGAGATTCTATTGCATTCAAACGAGACCGAATCACATTCACGTTTAACACAACAATATTCATACACTTAAACATACAATACGGAACAGAACTGGTTTTTGATCAATTTGTCTTTGGATTTTCTATACCCCATGGAACGATTTCACCGGTTTATTGTTTATTATATGAAATTTCGAGTGACCGACACAGTCGAACAGATATTTTTCTTGTTGACGACACCTTTCCGTCACTCAACAAAACTGAACATTTGTAGAACCTTTTTGTTTTAACGATTCAATCAACACAAGTGCACTCCTGTGAATTCAGGCATATTTCATTTTCTTTTAGACATCAAGTGACGAAGTTGATGCCTGAAAATAAATAAGGAAAAATAAAAAAACATTTAGAATATAAATTAAATTGAAGTTTAAAACAAATATTATTTTGGAAAGATGTTTTTGAAGTTTGAAAAAGTATATTTCCTTGATGTTTCAATATTAAAATGACCGTTCAGCACACATCGCACAAAACGTCAATTTCTTAGTATGAAGGTTGTCTCTCTTTTCTTGAAAGTTTTCAAATTCAAAACTTTTTTCTAATTAAAAAATATGTTTTTTCATCTATAACAAAAAAAACAGTTTTCCTTATCTAAAAAATTATTTTTTTAAATCCATAAATCTAAAATTAAAAGTTAAAGTACATTTATTTTTTAGTGCCACTTACTGAACCGACTTGCGACCACTTTACAATGTTGGCAGCTTGCAGATAAGACCAGCAGGGTATAAGATAAAAACAATCCTCAAACCAAATTATTTCTATACAATTTTGACTTATTAATTGTAGCATAATTATAAAATTATAACATCAAAAATCAAATATGATCTCGAAGCTTCAAATTTCTTGGTTTCATGAATAATTTATAGCATTTGGTATGAAATCTTTGTTGAATATATTTTTGAATCATTTGTGTAGATTTGTACAAAACAAAATAAACAAGCAAATGATTATTTTTAATCAAAAATAACAGTTTTAATTTTTTTGATAGTTTGCTCTTTTGGAATTCCAAAATTCCTAATTTTCCGATAGTCTATATATATAAAAAATAAGATTATGTGTGTGTAACTTATGCATTGCGACACCATTCATCCGATCGTAATGAAATTTTTACACAAGCTTGAGACTCAATGGAGGAAGGTTTTAGTGAAAAAAAACTAAAATCGGTCATAAAAGGAGCGGAGCGGGAGAGTGAGCGGGAACTATAAATCTTATATATAAAAATGAAATGTTTGTTTGTTTGTTCGGACATCAAATGTAAACGGCCGAACCGATTTAATTGAAATTTGGCACACTTATGTATCTTATTCAAGCGGTGGTTCCTGTAAAATTTTAAATAAATTGGTTTCTCCGTTGATGTTTTATGGACAAAAAACGTTTTGGTCAGCGGTAGTAAGTTGGAGTATATATATATATATATATGTAATGTAATATATGTATATGTATATGTATATATATATATATACGTATATATATATATATGTATATATATGTGTATATATATATATGTGTATATATATATATATATATATATATATATATATATACATACATATATATATATATATATATATATGTATATATATATGTATGTATATATATATATATATATATATATATATATATATATATATATATATAAATATATATATAAATATATATATATATATATATATATATATATATATATATATATATATATATATATATATATATATATATATATATATATATATATATATATATATATCTTTTTCCTATTGACTGCATTCATGATTTATATTTTTCATTCTAACTATTCTATCTTATATATATACGTATATATATATATGTATATATATATGTGTATATATATATGTGTATATATATATATATATATATATCTTTTTCCTATTGACTGAGTTCCCGGTCGCTTTCCCGTTCCCGGTCGCTTTCCCGTTCCCGGTCGCTTTCCCGTTCCCGGTCGCTTTCCCGTTCCCGCTCACGCTTGCTCTCCCGTTCCCGGTCATGCTTGCTTTCCCATTCCCGGTCACGGTTGCTCTCCCGTTTCCGTTCCCGTTCACGCTCATTTTCTCTTTTACATTCTTTCATAACTACTGTTAGCCTATAAAACGTAAAATAGATTTTTTTTTAATAGTTTATAGTCCTTTACACCAGGTGTTTTAAGACTCTAATGGCTGTATGTGGGAAGCACTTAAGTACTTCCTGTCGTGGATCAGAATTTGATCCTTTTTACTTTTCCCTCCTCCTTTCTCCAGGTTTGGGACTGGCTTGCAATTAGCAAGGCGGAGTTAAAAATAAAATAGATTTGCTAAGACTATATATATATATGAATGTTTGTGGGTTAGTTTGTCTATTATAGAAACGGGAAAGCGACCCGAACGGACAGCGAGCGGGAACGGAAAAGCAAGCGTGAGCGGGAATGGGAGAGCAAACGTGAGCGGGAACGGGACAGCGACCGGGAACGGGAAAACGACCGGGAGCGGGAAAGCGACCGGGAACGGGAAAGCGACCGGGAGCGGGAAAGCGACCGGCAGCGGGAAAGCGACCGGCAGCGGGAAAACGACCGGGAGCGGGAAAGCGACCGGCAGCGGGAAAACGACCGGGAGCGGGAAAGCGACCGGCAGCGGGAAAACGACCGAAAACGAGAAAGCGAACAGGAGTGGGAAAGCAGGTGGGAAAGGAAACGGGAGAGAAAGAGACAAACATTAGAAAAACCTCTAAAAACCCGGGCAACGCCGGGTATCTCCGCTAGTATATATATATCAGTGATTATTTCGTTAACGGATATAAAAATTAAAACGATAATTATTAATTTTTTTAACGAAAACTGAAACAAAAACTAGAATAGAAAGTCAAAACGAAACTGAAATAAAAATTAGTTAGAACGAAATAGAAATAAAAATTAATTTTTTATCGACACGAAATAGAAATAGAAATAAAAATTAGTTTGTTAAAACGAAATAAAAAAAATAATTATTAAAAACAAAATAAAAATAAAAATTTATCGACTAATACAAATTTAATTGAATTTTTGACATTTCGCTTCTATGGTACTTTCATTTAACATGCCTTTGCCGCTACGATTGTTTATTCATTTTCTATTGTATTCGTGTTTTGGTTTGTCGTAATTTATTGAGTCAGAAATATCGAAAGCTGGCGTTGGTTTGTCGAAAATGTTTGCTGGTCGTAAACGCGAAAGTTTAGTTTGAAATTATTTTAAATATGATGTCACTACGAATAAAAGTGTTTGTCTAGCGAAAAAGATATTAGTAACGTCGATGGTGCTATAAAACTATAAACCAGTGCAGTTTTCAACTGGCCGGTAAAAAATTCAGAAGCGCAGTGATACAAATTTGTTTGTCTTACCCACTAATATACCAAAACAGACACAGCTATCTAGATATATCGACGAAATACGTATATCTAGTGCTGACCATAACCGAGATTTGATACAGTTTTGGATTGCTTGACAGTCTATGTATCCGCTACTTTCCCTCTTGGCTTTGGACAAAAAGGATTTTTTCATTATGAGCGGAAGGAAGTGACATATGCTGAAAAAAACTTAGAAATGAGTTTTTTTTAAATTGAGTAAACAGTTTTTCAATTGACTTATGTTCAGTTACAAATGCAAATTAGGGAGGTTGCAAGCGAAACTAAAATTATCATAAATTCAAAACGAAAACGAAACAGTAATAATTATTCCTGATGCAAAACTAAACTGAAATTAAAATTATTGAAAAATTCAAAACTAAAACGAAACTGTAATAATAATTCTGGTTGCAAAACAAAACTGAATTTATTTTTGAAACTAATTAATCACTTATATATATATATATATATATATATATATATATATATATATATATATATATATATATATATATATATATATATATATATATATATATATATATATATTCTTTTAGGCAAACTCGATTGAAAAAAGTGGCGCACTTGGCTGAATCGATTTTATTTTTAATTTTTTCCAATACTCTAAATCGGTTTAAAAATAATTTATTACCAAACACAAACTCCATAATCTTATATAATATATATATATATATATAAATGAGCAGAAACAGGAACAGAAAAGCAGCTGATAGCGAAAGAGCGAGCGGGAAAGGGAACGGGAAAGCAAGCGAAAGCGGGAAAGCGAACGAGCTCAAAAAAGCAAGCGGGAAAGAGAAAGTGACCGGGAGCGGGAAAGCTACCGGAGCGAAAACCCGACAGCGAGCGAGAAAGCGACGGGAACAGGAAAGCAAGCGGGGAAGGAAACGGGAGCGAGAGAGACAAGCATTCGAAAAACCTCTAAAAACCCCGGGCAACGCCGGGTACCCCACTAGTTACAAATATAAAAAAATTCTTGAATTTAGCAAACTCTAATTTTGATCATGAAATAATGAATTTGGCTAATGTATTTGTAGACAAACTTCGACACTATCTAAAGAGAATCGTCATGATGTGCGAGATGCAACATCCAAAACCTTTAAAGGTATAAGAACAGAAATAGAACTACCAAGACAGAAATTTTTCTTTTCCTACAACTGCGAAAATTTGCAATGTTGTAAATGAACTTGTTCAAAAACTGGACAATGTCAGGAAATTTGTAAGTGTAGATATCTTGTAAATAAATTAATTAAATTTCTTGGACGGCCGCTGAAAAAATAATAGTAATAAACAAAACTTTTTTGTTGAGGAAGAAATGAATTCATCAATCTACTTTAAAGCCAGTGGATATTACCACCCTAGCCAACAACTGATTAAAGTTATTTATAAAAAAAATCATGGTTTTTGAAAATGGAAATTATTGTCAATATCTGCAAATAGTGTCGGGCTGAATAATATCTTTTCTACAAAACTGAATAAGCAAAACCAGATAATTAAATGTTGAACTTTTTGGAGCTACCTGCTTATCCCAAAAAATCACATAAGGTTGTATGACGCATGGAATAATCATAATCTCATGTATCATGACAACGTTTAACCATTTTAAAAGAGTTCTAGGCCACGAAATAACAATGTTACCCGCCAATATTCTGATACCAACATGGGCTACTGGGCAGCGAGTAGAAATTGAATTATCAACCATTCATATTCAAGTCTGATAACTTACAGCCGATTACATTAAAGCTAACCACTGATTCAATTCTAGTTTGTTACATCAATCAATGTATAATGTTAATATCACTAGCAGTACTAAATGATGCCTATTAGAGTATTTCATTTAACTTTTAATTGCAATAGTTGTATCAAAATATCTATAAGTTGAATGTATATGATGTTATTTTCTTTTCTTTTCGACATGCTTTCATTGACTTCTACTTGTCTAGATATTCGGGTATCCTGGAACCTTGTAACTCAATCAGGGGCGTCATTTCAGCAAAACCTTAGGGAAAGCAAACGTTTTTTAAAACCCACTAATTCCAAAATGTTATCTATATAATGCTATACTTTTTTTTCAAAATAGAAAATAGCCGGAGGTAGTCGTAGATACTTTTTCCAAAACAATTCAGAACCTTATAAACTTTTCTCCCTAAAAAACTGATGACCGGAGAAAAAGGTAAGTTGTAGCCAGTGGCGGATTTATAGGGGACCCTCATTTTGTATTCTCAAAAAACTTGTTTTGTATTAACTTATTATAGTTTTTAGAACTGTCCTATGCATATCTATATGAATAAAAATGTAACTGTTAGTTTGTTATATGCCAATTATCTCAGAAATTGATGTCAGCCTTTTTTGTGCGGCATTTTCTGCTCTAATTTCAAATATCAATAGCGTAATTTTATCATTTTCATAATTATTGTAAGGCAGCTACTAGAAATGGAAACCGAAAGCCCAGAAAAACACAAAAATCAACTCATCCGTGAGAAACAGATACGTTATCGAGAATGCCAAAATAAACAAGTCAATCAAAAAACAAAGTTTTTTAAAAACAAACTTTTATATAATCGATTGTATAGGCCACATTCTGTTACATAAACAACAAGTATAGACAATAAATAGTTCGACGAAAATATCACAAATAATTGTTTAATTAAATTTTGTCCAATCGATCCGAAAATTTGATAGAATGCATTGTTATTCAATTCAAAGATATGTTTAAATTTTTAAATCTCTGGCTCATAGGGAAGTTAGCCTAAAATCGATTACAAATTTTGATTACAGATCGACAGACAGAGAATTATTATTATTATTATTAAATGTAAATTTATAATGCGCTTTTTTTAAAAAGTCACAAAAGCGCAAAAGAGAAGTCAAGTTAAGTAAAAGTGTGTAAAAACCAAAACATTGATTTTTAGATCACAAGACGGCTTGTTGAACTGTAAAAAAAATCTGCAATTAATTTATCTAGTTAAAAATATTATTTATAAACTTAGCAAACAAGTACTAAATTTTAAATGAAAATGTCAATAAAAATACTATAAAAACAGAAAAACACAAAAAACTTAAAAAAATATTTGTTGCAGGAAGATCAGCTAACAAACGATCACGTAGCAACCAACGTCATCGTTGATCATTTTCATGTGTCACGTGACAAAAACAAACATGTCATACGACGTTTTTCTTTTCTTTTTCAAAAACTCAAACAATTAATTATTTTTTCAATTAAAAGATTTTTTTGTTTCAATCTTAATGCAGCTGTGAACATAAAATCGTCAAACTATGAACGATTAAATTTATAATCTTCGTTGACATTCGCAAAATATGAAACTAATACAGTATTCAAAAATAGATGTGAATTCATCGTGAGTCTAAGTTCACGTTTGTCTCTATCTCTTTATTTTCTCACTTACTCATTCACTCACTCACTCACTCATTCACTCACTCACTCACTCATTCACTCACTCACTCACTCACTCATTCACTCACTCACTCACTCACTCTCACTTTATATCCCTCTTTCTCTATCGATCTCTTTCTCTATTTCCTTCTTTCTCTCTTTCTCGCTCACTTTTCTTTTTTTTCTCATCCCCTCTTTTGTATATTTTTATTTTTCTTATTCAATTAGTATCGCTTTAAATTCTTTACAATTTCTACTTCTTATCACCTTAGAGCGCAAATACTGATTAATGAAACTCAAAAAAGTGAAGCGAGATTGAAATTTAAAACTTATTTGAAATTAAAAAATCTCAATTAAACGTTGGTAAAAATTTAAATAAAATGCTAGAAAATATTGTACATGTCTCTAATGCTAATCGCATGGCGTGAGACTATGCTATTTGTTACCTTCTTACTGGTCGGTTATTTGATGTTGTTTATGCGTGGCTTAGGTTTGTTTAGGACGTAGACGTGATGCTGGTGATGACGATGACGATGAAGATGACGATGACGATGACGATGACGATGACGATGATGATGATGATGATGATGATGATGATGATGATGATGATGATGATGATGATGATGATGATGATGATGATGATGATGATGATGATGATGATGATGATGATGATGATGATGATGATGATGATGATGATGATGATGATGATGATGATGATGATGATGATGATGATGATGATGATGATGATGATGATGATGATGATGATGATGATGATGATGATGATGATGATTATGATGATGAGGATGATGATGATGATGATGATGATGATGATGGTGGTGGTGGTGGTGGTGGTGGTGGTGGTGGTGGTGGTGGTGATGATGATGATGATGATGATGATGATGATGATGATGATGATGATGATGATGATGATGATGATGATGATGATGATGATGAAGACGATGACGGTGACGGTGACTTTGATGATGATGATGAGGAGGATGAGGAGGAGAAGGATAGTGATAATGGTATTACCGATGAGTATAGGAAAATTATAAAACCTGCTACTGCATTAGAAGTGATGGTTATGAAGATTGTCATGATGATGATAGATTGCCATAGATGTCGACGGTGACTTTGATGGAGTGTTGATGATGATGATTGTGTTGATAGATTGGTGGTGGTGGTGATGATCACGATGATTTACAGTTCCATAAATGGTCATAATGGCCACGTCGACAACTGCCTGCTGTTTGTTGCAGATGGCGATGATAAATTAGTAACGAAGAATGAACTGGTCTTTCATATTCAGGTCCTGTCATAGCGAAATTTATCAAAAAAACGCTATAAATGTGGAAAAACAAAAGTTGTGTTTTTGTTCCTGAAACTTTAAATGACGAATTGAATGTCAATTTTGACGTGAGATGACTTTATAATCCTTAAGGCTCAAAAATTAAAAAACGATGCTCAAGTATACATCCACGGTCTCAAACCCATCCTTCTGTTTCAGTCATTCCAATGCATGTTAAGTTCTGTCTACCTGCCACAAGTTCCCACTTTGAAAATGTCAGGTTGAGGAATTGGTTAAACGGGAAATGTTTAATTACAAAGACTTATGTGTTTTTAATAAAGTTTTTTGTTTTGCTATAACGAATAGTTTAGTAGTTTTTTTTGTCTTGAAAATGTTATTTTTGGGCTGTAGATCACAATTAGTTTTTTGAGAACTTTAAGTTTCTTTCACTTTTTCAACCACATGTGGTTCCACTTGTTCCACCACATACAGTATACACATTCCACACACCTGTTTTCAAAACCGTTCTTTTAATTTGTTTTATAGTATTAACGATGGTTTTATATTTCCGGTTAAAAAAACGAGAACGACAAAATATTTTTAAACATACATTATAAAAGCACAAAATAAAAATATATTATAGTAAGAAAAAACTGCAAATGATTTTTTTTAATAAAAACGTGTAGTTAATCTTTTATGTTGTTTCAACAAACTAAATTAAAATCTAAACTTTTTTTCTGTTTGTACAATGATTTGTATTATAAAAAAAACTACTGCTTTTTTAGATCATGGGATTAAGGGATTAAAAATTTGTCAATTTCGGAATTGAGATCGGGTTTCGTGACCAAAATATACAAAGAATTTGTCATAGACACTTTTTAAACATTTATTTCATTGAAATAACTTTTTAATAAACAATTTTTGAAAAAGTTTTGTTGCTTTGTGTAAAATTTCCACAAGCATTACAAAATGACCCAAGGTTCTAAAAAAATCCATCTAAATCTAGCTACTTGTTCTAATTTTAATCATTTTCTGTGGAAATATGTGGGTTTGTACTTTTTTTTATTTCAGTACATAACCAGTCTGTAATGCTGATTCATTTTTATTTGACGTTAAAATATCACTGTTTTCAGTTTAATTACCATTGAATGCCGTTTACATTTAGATTTGTACTTAGTTTGTTGTGTTTTTACTGAAATTCATTTCCCCAAAAACTTCCAAGTTGCAACAGTTTGAAAAACAGATAGCAACCAACACAAGTACACTGAGTTTTTTCAATATTAAAAAAACACTTTCATCTGTGTGGCAAAATTACAGATTTGAGCTAAAAAAAATGACAACATGGAGATAATTGCTCTTTCAGTGCACAATTCAGAACTGCTTCAGCAGTTACCAAAATAAATTAACTGTCTAAGACATTTATTGACAGTTTATTTATTTATTTATGGATCTTTTAAATCTAAGCAGATCATTAAAATATTTGTAAATGAATTAAACAATTAATTTTATCTAGTTTTGGCGTCCATGACAAAACACCGTTCTTCTTTAACATCTGGCACTGTTTGAACAATTGTTACTTCAACATCAACTAGATCAGACTATTTTGAAAAATTGACCATCCTTAATTTTTTCAACATTATCGGAATCACAATTGTTATTGTTTGAATAATTATTTTACTTTTTGCTATGGAATTGACGTTTGCTTTTACAACGGTTATATTAACTTGCAATGTTGTTTGTTTGTTTGTTGTTTGTTATTTCAGCGCAAATATTGTTTTTGAAAACATCGCTACTCTTCCGATCGACGAAGTTAAGCAACGTCGAGCTCGGTTAGTACTTCGATGGGTGACATTAAATACATTAATCCGTTTTTAGATTGTAAAAAATTTGAACACTAAAAAATTACAAATAATAAAAAAATCAAATAATATTTAGACTTAAAAAATAAACACTAAAAACAAAAAATAATATAAAGTATAACAAATATTTTTTTTAAATAACGCTCATATACTAATGTAATAAAAGGTTAAAAATAATATTAAAGTGTACGTATTAACTATTAGCATTTTTTTAATTAAACTTTTGTTTTGATCATAAGAGCGTTGAGCGTTATCTATATAATATCTATAACCTACTATCGCCCAACGCTTTAATCTTCCAAACGAAACGTTTAGCTCCAAATCTGTTAATATCTACACTTTAATATTATTTTAATATTACAACGCTTATATTAACTTGCAACTTTTATTGTTGTTTGTTGTTTGTAATTTTTAATTTGTTTGTTTACGCGGAAACGTTTTTGAAAACACTGCGTCTCGTCTTGACTATCTCAGTTTCAATAACTGTAATTGAAACGTGTCTAATTTAACACTCACGTATTTACAAGTAAAAATAATCAAACTGACAAAACACACTTTTCCTATATAAACCCCTTTTTACACCATTTTGCAAGGCGATCAATACATAGAACCTTAATCTTCACCCGCGACTTTGACCGCAGTCTGTGAACGGTATGATCAATTCTTTTAACTGTTTGACTCAGCCTTTCCCATCTCGATGGAGCCAATGTGATCTTTCAATTTCATGTTGCTGATTGAAAAATTACGCCAAATTGTTACCTCTAATGGCGTTTATATTTGTAAGCGGAATATATTATATTTTTATAAAAAACAATTAATATACATATTCATGAGTTAAACTCTGTCACTCAAAACTAAATTAAAACAAAAATTTCAAGAAAAAGCTTTTTAAAAAATATTGAGCATTTGGTGGAGTTGGTTTTTTATCCAATATTAGATATTTACAAGAGGAAGAAACATGTTTCAGACAGCAAACTATAAATTCTGTCATTTCAGTATTTTGAATTAACAGAATAAAATTAATTTCCTAATTCAACGCTTGTAAACTAATGTACTTTGATGGATGACATTAAATACATTAATCCGTTTTTAGATTTAAAAAATGTAAACAGTTAAAAATTAAAAATATAAAAAACAATTAATATTTATATTAAAAAAACACTAAAAAATTATATGAAGTACAAAAATATTTTTTAAACAGCGTTTTTAAACGTACTAAAACATTAAAAATATTATTAAAGTTTACTTATTAAAATTTTTTGAACTAAACTTTTCGTTTTGAAGATAAGAGCGTTGGGCGTTATCTTTATATTATCTATAACCTACTATCGCCCAACGCTTTCATTTTCCAAACAAAAAAGATTAGTTCAAAAAATGCTAATATGTTCACTTTAATATTATTTTTTTAAATTTTAGTACATTAGTTTAGGAGCGTTGTTTTTAAAAAAATAATTTTTATACTTTATATTTTCAACTTTATTTTGTTTCTTTGTTTCAGCGCAAACGTTGTTTTTTTGAAAACACCGTTCCCGTCTGATCAACAAAGTTAAGCAACGTCGAGCTCGGTTAGTATTTCAATGGGTGACATTAAATACATTAACCCTTTTTAGATATAGACAAAATTTAAACACTAAAAAATGTAAAAAATAATAAGATTTATAAAAAAAGTTAAAAAAAATTAAATATTAAAAAATAAAAGATAATATTAAAGATAAAAAATATTTTTTAAAACAACGCTTGTGTAATAATGTACTAAAAGATTACAAATAGTATTCAAGTATACATATTAAAATGTGGCCGATGTAGGTTTCAAGAAGACTGTGGGGATATGGACAGGTAAACTTGTAGACAACCTTGATCTTAATCGGCTTAAAGTCAACAAGTGAAGCAAAAAATAAAGTTTTTTTAAAAACACACTTTTATATTTTTACACTATTCAAGTGATCATTTTACATCCTCTGGACATTGATGTTGTCCAATTAATCCTAAAATTATATATGTTACGTAAACGACGATCATATTAGCATATTTTTGACAAAAATATCACAAATAATTATTTGATTAAATTTTGTCCTATCGATCCGAAAATTTGATAGAATGCATTGTTAATCAGTTCGGAGATATGTTTAAATTTTTAAGTTTTCTAGCTCATTGGGAAGTTAATTTAAAATCGATTGCAAATTTTGACGACGGACAGACAGAGAAGTCAAGTTAAGTAAAAGTGTGTAAAAAAGACGTTGATGATTTTTCAGCATCGACCGAGCATCAATATACACAATAAGTTCTTCCCTAACTTGCTGCTACATGTGGTGGTGATGGCGGCTTTGGAGTGTCATCTCGAATGTGACCTTCTGACGACTCCATAGTTTTAGGAGAGCAGCCGTGAACAATCTGGCTAGTACACTTTTGAGGATTTAGAACTGAGAGGATGGTGAAAATCTTTGACTTTTACTAGCCATGTCGTTAAAACACTTGAAAATCTTAAGCACCACTTTGATACTGATTTTGCTAACAGACTCCTAACCAGTGAAGTTCATGGAGAACTTGTGAAATTTGGTCAAACTTGTGCGTTTTTGCTGCATGCCTCAGAGTTATTTATTAGTTGGGGTTAATTCATAAGCTGGATTACGCTGGGTCTGGATGAGTTGAGCTAGGTCAAGAATTTTAAATTTGAGATGGATTGAATTGAGTAAGGTCGAACTAAAAACTATTATAAGTTCTAAATAAAAATTTATTGAAAAATCATTTATTTATTTCAAAAAATCGTTGTTTGTTTTATACCATCGATTATTTACTTTGATGTCGTTTCCATATAAGTGTTTTAGCTACAATGTATAAGTGGCTTGATGAGAGAGATGCAAAAAGAGAGTCTGCATAGATTCAAAATGGCACGACGTGAGTACTGCATCTTCACAAGTTCATGTAAATAAAATGTAAATGTAAATGTATAACATTAGGGCGCTACTTCGTATATCAATTAATACCCCAGCAGCGCCGGGAACTGCTAGTGCATATGGGATCACACAATGTTACCTGCCACCCGCACGTGTCTCCGAAATCGGAATGCCCCGAACCCTATTACATCCCAGTTGTGAAACTGGTACTCATTCATCGACCAGTGAAGGATGAAAGGCTGAGTTGGCCTGAGCAGTGTGAGTGAATTTTTTGCTCAACGGAGCGTAACGTTTCTTTTGTGGTAAACACAATAACTTTATGAAGATAAGACGTTTTCAAAATTTTTGTTACTTGTATTATCAGGTTAAATTGTGCCTGGATGGGCCAGAAAAGTTAATCTTGCGGTGGCTACGGTTGGGCTGGATATGTCAGCTGGTGGGTTTCATGGACTGGGTCACTAAATGAAACCACGGAAATCTCTGAAAAGCCTAGCAGCATAATAACGACAGTTTGAAAACATTGATTTGAAGATTTGAGAAGGCCAGCTAAAATTAAATTGCAATAGTCAAGCTTAGAAAAAAAATGTATTTATTTGAAATGTTTATAAAAAAAAGTCTGGCAAAAAACATAAACACCCAACATTTGGGAAACCAATACAAGATAAACAAATGAAGCTACCAAAATCCAGATATCTTAAAGCTATCTGCAATTCAATTTAGGGAGACAAAGCATTTCTTATTTTAGTGCAAATTTTCTGAAAACACACGGTTTTACATTTTGAAAGACAACACAAAAACTTTTTTCAGACATTTTCAAATAGTTTTTAAATCTTTCCAAATCTTCATCTGCTGATTAATTGAAAAATACTTAAAAAAAATTCATTGAAATTCAATTGTTTACACATTATTTTGTAAACATATAACGCATGAGAAAGTTTAATTATGAAACAAACCCAAAACTATTAAAAGATACAACAAAACATTTAATTAAACAGTTTCTATTCCACCGTTAATAAAAGCCAGGATATACAAGAATTTCTTAAAACCTCTTGTTTTTAAAAGCCAGGATTTACAAGAAATTATTAAAATCCCTAGTTTTTAAAAAATGTGAATGTTTTTTTAAATTGATGATAACATATCATTATAATTATCATCATCATCATTGTTGTCGTCATCATCTTTATTACAAATATCAACTTTAAAATTTTATTACATTAAAAAAATCAAAAACTGCCACAGCTTTAACTTTAAAGTTTTTTAAGGTAAATTGCAAGCTAATCTTTGCACGGAGAATTAACTTGCAAAAAGAGATTTTCACTTTGAGAATTGAAACTTGTTGAAAAAAAAATATTTTTCACATTTTAAAATAAAACTAAAATCATTATTTTAAAAACTCATTTCGTTTAAAATTTGAGTAAATTTTCAAGTAAGAAGTATTTGAATGAAAAAATGATTTTTTTTAAATGCTGTTTAATATTCCGAATTTGTTGACCTTGCTTTTTACACACTTTTACTTAACTTGACTTCTCTGTCTGTCTGATTGTCTGTCGTCAAATTTTGCAATCGATTTTAAACTAACTTTCCGATGAGCTAGAGACTTAAAAATTTAAACATACCTTCGAACTGATTAACAATGCATTCTATCAAATTTTCGGATCGATTGGACAAAAATTAATTGAATAATCATTTGTGATATTTTCGTCCAACTACTTATTGTCTATACTAATATGTTGGTGGTTTATGTAACAGAATGTGGCCTACACAATCGATTATATAAAAGTGTGTTTTTAAAAAACTTTGTTTTTGCTTCACTTGTTAAGCTTAATATTTTGGGATGTCGTAGTGCTGTAATGTTAGAATCAGAGTTGTCCACGAGTAGGGTCTAGTCTGGTCGGGTCAAATTTGGTCGGGTCAAGCTGAAATAAATAATTTTGAAAGATTAAAAACACCCTTTTATGAAATTCTCTTAAAATTATAAAATAAATTATAGACATAAAAGCGTGAAGCGCAATTGTTGCGATCATATGAGTGTTAAAGAAAACGCACCACGCATTTATTTTATTTTATTTTATTTTATTTTATTTTATTTTATTTTATTTTATTTTATTTTATTTTATTTTATTTTATTTTATTTTATTTTATTTTATTTTATTTTATTTTATTTTATTTTATTTTATTTTATTTTATTTTATTTTATTTTATTTTATTTTATTTTATTTTATTTTATTTTATTTTATTTTATTTTATAATGGCAAGCCTTTTGCCGGAAAAAATTAGAATTATGTTTATATATATATATATATATATATATATATATATATATATATATATATATATATATATATATATATATATATATATATATATATATATATATATATATATATATATATATATCTTATATATAAAAATGAAATGTTTGTTTGTTTGTTCGGACATCAAATGTAAACGGCCGAACCGATTTAATTGAAATTTGGCACACTTATGTATCTTATTCAAGCGGTGGTTCCTGTAAAATTTTAAATAAATTGGTTGCTCCGTTGATGTTTTATGGACAAAAAACGTTTTGGTCAGCGGTAGTAAGTTGGAGTATATATATATATATATATGTAATGTAATATATGTATATGTATATGTATATATATATATATACGTATATATATATGTATATATATGTGTATATATATATATGTGTATATATATATATATATATATATATATATATATATATATATATATATATATATACATACATATATATATATATATATATATATATGTATATATATATATGTATGTATATATATATATATATATATATATATATATATATATATATATATATATATATATATATATATATATATATATATATATATATATATATATATCTTTTTCCTATTGACTGCATTCATGATTTATATTTTTCATTCTAACTATTCTATCTTATATATATACGTATATATATATATGTATATATATATATATATATATATATATATCTTTTTCCTATTGACTGCATTCATGATTTATATTTTTCATTCTAACTATTCTATCTTATATATATACGTATATATATATATGTATATATATATGTGTATATATATATGTGTATATATATATATATATATATATCTTTTTCCTATTGACTGAGTTCCCGGTCGCTTTCCCGTTCCCGGTCGCTTTCCCGTTCCCGGTCGCTTTCCCGTTCCCGCTCACGCTTGCTCTCCCGTTCCCGGTCATGCTTGCTTTCCCATTCCCGGTCACGGTTGCTCTCCCGTTTCCGTTCCCGTTCACGCTCATTTTCTCTTTTACATTCTTTCATAACTACTGTTAGCCTATAAAACGTAAAATAGATTTTTTTTTTAATAGTTTATAGTCCTTTACACCAGGTGTTTTAAGACTCTAATGGCTGTATGTGGGAAGCACTTAAGTACTTCCTGTCGTGGATCAGAATTTGATCCTTTTTACTTTTCCCTCCTCCTTTCTCCAGGTTTGGGACTGGCTTGCAATTAGCAAGGCGGAGTTAAAAATAAAATAGATTTGCTAAGACTATATATATATATGAATGTTTGTGGGTTAGTTTGTCTATTATAGAAACGGGAAAGCGACCCGAACGGACAGCGAGCGGGAACGGAAAAGCAAGCGTGAGCGGGAATGGGAGAGCAAACGTGAGCGGGAACGGGACAGCGACCGGGAACGGGAAAACGACCGGGAGCGGGAAAGCGACCGGGAACGGGAAAGCGACCGGGAGCGGGAAAGCGACCGGCAGCGGGAAAGCGACCGGCAGCGGGAAAACGACCGGGAGCGGGAAAGCGACCGGCAGCGGGAAAACGACCGGGAGCGGGAAAGCGACCGGCAGCGGGAAAACGACCGAAAACGAGAAAGCGAACAGGAGTGGGAAAGCAGGTGGGAAAGGAAACGGGAGAGAAAGAGACAAACATTAGAAAAACCTCTAAAAACCCGGGCAACGCCGGGTATCTCCGCTAGTAGATACATAAACACACACACAGACACACATACATGCACATACACATACATACATACACACATACATACGCACAAACATATATATATAGTTCCCGCTCGCTCACCCGCTCCGCTCCGCTCATTTTGTGACGGATTTCAAAAAATTTTTCTTTATATTTGATCCCCCTTGACTCTCAAGGTTGTGTGAAAATTTCATTACGATCGGATGAATGGTGTAGCAATGGATAAAGGACATGAATATATACATATATACATATATACATATATACAAACATTCATTTTTATATATATAGATGTATGTATATATACAGTAAATTGGCTTGATATTTTCCGATAAAGATGCTCTATTGAACCATTTAACCACGCCATTTAACCGAAACTAACTTTTTAGTAACCTGTTTACACTTTTTCAAATGCTTTAAACATCACTACAAAATGTAAAACTGTAAGCTTTATTTTAAACCAACTGGCCAAAATGAGCGGAGCGAGAGCAGAAACAGAAATTGAAAAAGAAACAGGAACGAGCACTAAAAAGCAAGCGAGAACGGAAAAGGAACCGAAAGCGAAAAAGCGAGCGGGAAAGAGAAAGCGACCGGGAAAGGGAGAGCAAGCAAGAGCGGGAAAGCAACTGGGAGCAGGAAAGCGACTGGAAACGGGAGAGCAAGTGGAAACGGAAAAACGACCGGGAGCGGAAAAGCAAGTGGGGAAAGAAACGGGAGAGAGAAAAAACGATAGAAACACCTCTAAAAAGACCGGACAACGCCGGGTACCCCACTGGTTTTTAATAAAATAAAAGCAAAGTAAAGGATTGAGTGCCTTTATTGTACAAAGTCTTAAGAAATTTAAAAGTCATAAAGAGAAATAATTGCATTAAAAAACGTATATAAATAATAACAAAGATGTACAAAACTGACTCGGACAAACAAACAGAAAATCAAGTTAAGAATAATTCTTTGTCAGTTCCATCAAGCACAATAAAGACGACATAACCAATATTTAATTATTCTGTGCTATTTTTTCGAGGTCTGAACGAAGTTGGCTAAAATACTCTTGAACATCCTCATTCAGTGTTTTTTTAGTAGACAAATACTCCATATAATTGATTGATTTTTTTATTCTTCTCATCAACTCCTCTGAATCATCTCTAGCATCACAAAGACGGTGATCATATACCAACTTTCGTCTCTCTTCCGGAATGCGATTATAGTTGGCGATTACAGATTTATTATATTTTGTCCTGCAATATGGACAAGTTCCAGAATAATCACGTGACCAATTGCTTATGCAGTGGAAACAAAAGACGTGATCGCAATTTTCCAAAAAACAGTAAGTCGTTATTTCTTCATAGCAAATTGGACAATCAATGGATAACTCAGACAACTTTGGGCTTTCTTCTATCAGAAACGTACACGAAGAAGATGTGCACATACTACAACCATCTTGTTCCCACATAATATGCTTGATTTAATTAATAGCTATAACATGTAAAGTATTTTACTGTTTAATTACAAAAAGTGCTGTTATACAAATTTCTATAAAAATTGTGCTTCTTGCAACAATCATATTAATTTTATTTTTAGAGATCTTAAACAGGAAACACACAGATATATTAATATATATAATAGCCCATGTCTGTATAACACGTTCTTGTGTTACGATCTGCTATCTATGGTAGATTAATTTATATATAACATAATAAATAATTATAAAAATACATATTTTTTCATAATTCAAGTAAGGTAAATATTTTTTAATAATAATTTATTTAATACTAGCGGGGTAACCCGGCGTTGCCCGGGGTTTTTAGAGGTTTTTCTAATGTTTGTCTCTCTCGCTCCCGTTTCCTTCTCCACTTTCCCGTTTTCGTCGCGTTCCCGGTCGCTTTTCCGCTTTCGGTCGTTTTCCAGCTCCCGTTCGCTTTCCCGCTCAGAAGTTTTGTTATCGATTTTCTCTCTTGCTCGCGTTTCCTTCCAAGCTTGCTCTCCCGATTCCAGTCGCTTTCCGCGTTCCCGGTCACTTTCCGCGTTCCCGGTCGCTTTCCCGTTCCCGGTCGCTTTCCCGTTCCCGGTCGCTTTCCCGTTCCCGGTCGCTTTCCCGTTCCCGGTCGCTTTCCCGTTCCCGCTCACGCTTGCTCTCCCGTTCCCGGTCATGCTTGCTCTCCCATTCCCGGTCACGGTTGCTCTCCCGTTCACGCTCATTTTTTCTTTTCCATTCTTTCATAACTTCTGTTAGCCTATAAAACGTAAAATAGATTTGCTAAGACTATATATATATATACTAGCAGTGCCCGTAGCGGCTTCGCTCGCATGAAATTAGAGAATTTGAACCGTGCATACATAGTAGAGTACTACACGGATCAATTTTTTAGGTCTCGGCTCGGTCCGTCGACAACTTGGCCCAGCCCGTTTCAAAAACCGAAATTCCTGGCCCGGCACGGCCCGTCTAATATGGGCCCGGCCCGTTTTTAAAGGCCTAGAAGTTCTATATACTTGATGAAAAACATCGGCCCGTCCCACCATGATTTAAGGTTTAGGCAGGGCCGGATGAAGACCCTAAAATAACGGCTTGGCCCGTCCGTCCGGTGATAAACTGAACTCATCTACTTCTAACCCGCACAAAAGCTCAAAATACTAATTTTCACATCTGTAGCACTTGCAGTTTTTGATTAGCAGCTACTATAAAAGACAATTAGCCCTATTTTCCACCCCACATTTGAAGTCCTGGAAACCAAATTTTCAAAAAATGGTGAAACACGTATATCATTATTTTTAGAGTAGAAACTAAATACTAATTTTACTTTTGTAGCCTTTACAGTTTTTGAGTAGCAGTTATTTTAAAAACCAAGTAACCCTATTTTCCACCCCATATTTGAAGTCATGGAAGCCAAATTTTCAAAAAATGGTAAAACACGTATATCATTATTTCTGGAGTAGAAACCAAATACTAATTTTTACTCCAGTAGCATCTACAGTTTTCGAGTAGCAGTTACATTAAAAACCAAATAATTTTATTTTCCACCCCACATTTGAGGTCCTGGAAACCAAATTTTAAAAAATTGGTAAAACACGTATATCTTTTTTTTTTAGTAAATACTAAGTAATAATTTTTACATCTGTGGCAATTACAGTTGTTGAGTAGCAGTTACTTTAAAAACCAAATGACCCTATTTTCCACCCCACATTTAAGGTCCTGGAAACCAAATTTTCACAAAATTGTGAAACCCGTATATCATTATTTTTAGAGTAGAAACTAAATACTAATTTTTACTTTTGTAGCATCAACAGTTTTTGAGTAGAAGCAACTTTAAAAACCAAATAACCCTATTTTCCACCCCACATTTAAGGTCCTGGAAACCAAATTTTCACAAAATTGTGAAACCCGTATATCATTATTTTTAGAGTAGAAACTAAATACTAATTTTTACTTTTGTAGCATCAACAGTTTTTGAGTAGAAGCTACTTTAAAAACCAAATAACCCTATTTTCCAACCCACATTTGAGGTCCGGGAAACCAAATTTGTAAAAAATGGTGAAACATGTATATCTTTATTTTTAGAAAAGAAACTAAATAATAATTTTTACATCTGTGGTATTCACTGTTTTTGAGTAGCAGCTACTATAAAAGACAATTAGCCCTATTTTCCACCCCACATTTGAAGTCCTGGAAACCAAATTTTCAAAAAATGCTAAAACACGTATTTTATTATTTTGGGAGTAGAAACTAAATACTAATTTTTACTCCTATAGCATTAACAGTTTTTGAGTAGAAGCTACTTTAAAAACCAAATAACCCAATTTTCCAACCCACATTTGAGGTCCGGGAAACCGAATTTTCAAAAAATGGTGAAACACGTATCTTTTTATTTTTCAAAAAGAATCTATATACCAAATTTCAAAATCTCCTCATTTTTGGTTTTCGAGATATACATTGTTTTAGAAAAAAGTTTGTTTTCCAGTTTTTTCCCCTCAGGAGCGAAATTTTTAAAAATCCTTTCTTAGCGGATGTTTACGCTATAAAAGTAATATAAGTTCCAAATTTCACGTTTCTAGGATGAGGCGTTTGAGCTCGGCGTTGATTATCAGTCAGTCAGTCAGTCAGTCAGTCAGTCAGGACATGTTCTTTTATATATATAGATATATATGATTGTTTTTGGGTTAGTTTGTCTATTATAGAAACGGGAAAGCGACCCGGAACGGACAGCGAGCGGGAACGGAAAAACAAGCGTGAGCCGGAATGGGAGAGCAAACGTGAGCGGGAAAGCGACCGGGAGTGGTAAAGCGACCGGGAGCGGGAAAGCGACCGGGAGCGGGAAAGCGACCGGCAGCGGGAAAACGACCGAAAACGGGAAAGCGAACGGGAGTGGGAAAGCAGGTGGGAAAGGAAACGGGAGAGAAAGAGACAAACATTAGAAAAACCTCTAAAAAAAACCCGGGCAACGCCGGGTATCTCCGCTAGTACATACATAAACACACACACAGACAGACACACATACATGCACATACACATACATACATACACACATACATACGCACATACATATATATATATAGTTCCCGCTCGCTCACCCGCTCCGCTCCGCTCATTTTGTGACGGATTTCAAATTATTTTTTTATATTTGACTCCCCTTAACTCTCAAGGTTGTGTGAAAATTTCATTACGATCGGATGAATGGTGTAGCAATGCATAAAGGACATTAACATATAAACATATATACATATATACAAACATTCATTTTTATATATATAGATTAAAAGTAATTTCGCAATTGTACACTGTCAATCCTAAAGATAAAACAAGTATAGGAAAACACGAGTTTTTCAACACAAACTTTGATTTCAAATACACTCGATTAAAAAATATGAAAGATGTTCAAATTGTTTTTTTTTTAATTGAATCATGTTTTGTCATCCAATATAAAGCTATGCTGAAAATTTCAGCTTCCTAGCTGGACAACAAAAGCTGGTTAAATTTTAATTGCAAGATTTGTGTACAGAGAAAGCCACACACACACACAAACAGAGATTGTAACCTAAATAAAAGTTTGTAAAAAGGTGACGCTGCAATCTTGAAATAATGAATAATGAAATTTAAAAAAAAATCCGTCATTTTTGACGGGACATCTCTAGTACGGTTTGTTTTCAGTTGTACTACCTGTTTAATTTCTTACGTTGCGTAATCGTTCCGTATTGTCTGAGGTCATTTGATTTTGATGTTATTCTGTTTGATTTCTGTCTACTCTCTCTGAAGATGAAAAGTTTCTTTTCGAAACTGCAGTCAGCCCAAGTAGATATATAAATAAAATGGCAGACATTAAAAACAGTTGTTTGTTTTCGAAGTTTCGCTTAATTGAAAATATTTTGCGCCAACTGATACACGCCAAATAGGCCGCAGTTTTCAACGGAGCATGTCTAAAAGAACAAATTACGCCAAAATACGTTGAAAATAATATATATATATATATATATATATATATATATATATATATATATATATATATATATATATATATATATATATATATATATATATATATTATATATATATATATATATATATATATTATATATATATATATATATATTATATATATTATATATATATATATATATATATATATTAAACATTGTCCCCTAGCAAAAAAAATAATAAAAAGTAAAAAAGTTATAATATTTTAAATTCAACCGGCTAAGGTTTGCCACTTAGCGAAAATAACTAAAAAGTAAAAATACATTTAATCTAAAAACTCAAGTGCTTACAGAATTTCACCCATCAAAAACGAAAAAGTAGAAAATCATTTTTACATCATAAAAATACATTTTTGAATAACTTGGTCACATTATGGCAACATACTTTATAACAGATTTTAATTCATATACAGTGAAAAAAGTTGTGCGCATATAGGCTACAACATCAAAACTTTAGTAAAACAAATATTTAAAAAAAAAATAATGCACCCAACGTTTTTCATTGTATATGAATTAGAAACTGTTATAAAGTATGTTGTATGTTTCCATCATGGGACCAAGTTATTCAGAAATTTAGCCAGGCTCATAGGAATAGTATTTTCTACTTTTTAGGACGCAAGAAAAACGTTGATTTTTAATGTTTTATTTTCAATTTAATTTATAGCTTCCGATAACATTGATACTGAGAGGAGATGGTTTATTTTCCAAGATTTCAAAATAAAATTATTATTGAAGCATGAAAAAATGTTGACTGAAACCAAATCCTTGTTTAAAAATTTATAGAAAAAAATAAGACACTAATTTTAAGAAATTATTGAAAGAAATTGTGATATGTTTTGTGGTGTAAGATATTTGACAATTTCGCCTAATTTTTACTTTAACTTTTGTACTTTATGAGTACTTTCACTCACAGTCGACGAACGCCTAAGAAATGTATCACCATCGGCACCTCATCTATCAATATAACACATTTGTGGAAAGAAAAACTTTAAGGAAATTTTTGAATTAAAAATTTTTTTTATTCATTTAGATTTGCAAATGTGTTAATGTTTAATTTTAATTATAAAAATTTAAATCTGTAAAAATTAGGAAAAAAAGGCTTGTTGAGTTGCTACAATCATTATCATATTCCTCACCCGGACAACCACCATGGTAACCACCTCCTCTATCCAATCATTCCAATCAGCATCAATCACTTGCCACTGAAGAAAATTGAAGAACGATTGTAAAAAGAAAGGATTCAAAAAACTAGATTCATTATCTTCAATTACCTGAAAGACTTTCGTTGTTTAAAAAACTATTCATAATTTTTTACAAAACGGTTTAATACTACAAATTGTTTATTTGTTGTAACAAATTATTGCAAAACGTTTGTAATGAGTACATCAATACATATTTTGTTTAAGAGCAATTTTGTGCTAATAAATATTTTAACTAAAAATCAGACTTATATACCATCCTCTTCTTCGGTAATGTGGCGGCAGCTGCAATTTTCCCTAGATGAGGTTTTATTGAGGTTCAGTTAAACAATGTTGGCTTTCATTTAGAAATATCAAGTCTTATGACTCTCGTGTGTCTTAGAGCTAAATTGTAATTTTCATATTAGAAAAATAAAATTAAATCTCGCTGAAATGTAAACTTGAAAATAAGCTTTTATAATTTGTTGTACAAATAATATTAACATGATAATAATAATATAAATAGGAAAAAAATTTTTAACATTTAAAAATTATATTTTTCACAACCCAACTACTAATGTTTTCAATATAGCCGCTGCAAATTTCACAAATCTTAACATTTTTTAATAAAATTTAAAAAAATCATTTTATGTGATTTCAGTATTAGAAATAAGCGATTTTTAGAACTCAACCTAGTTTATTGTAAGTTAGTTCAAAACTGATTAAAATGAAACAATAAGATCAAATTATTATCTGCGACAGGAAATCATTATTTCCTGTTTAGTGTTTCTTCAGTTTTGAAACACCTGTTGTAAAGAACTATAAACAATTGTAATTAAAAGTAGGTACTTGTAATGCTACTATTGTCGGAATTTTAACAATTTTTTTATAAAATTTTATATAAAACTAGCGGACCCGGCGAACTTCGTTTCACCTCAAAGAGTGTATTTTTTAAGCAATAAAAAACAATAATAACAAATATCCTATATATAAGTTTAAAAGAAAACAAATATTAAAAAAAACGTTCACTTTAATAGTTTATTAGAAAAACATTGGTTGAACTCGGGTCGATTCTCTTTAATCCAGCACTTTATGATACACTATGTTTTTTGTTTTATTATCGGGCGAAAAAACAAATAAATCTGATGGTCTGCCGACACGTGAACACGCCACATACAATTGACCATGAGAAAAACATGCATTATCCAAGTTCAGACCACAAACACTCAAAGATTGGCCTTGTGATTTGTTAATCGTCATAGCAAATGCTAGGCGAATCGGAAATTGAATTCTTTTAAACTCAAAGGGCAAATCGGTTGGGATCATAGGAATCCTCGGAATGAGTATTTCCTCGTCTTTGAATTTTCCTTTGAGGATCGTCGCGTGAAGCACATTGACCATTAGTTTCTTTAAAACCAAACGCGTTCCATTGCATAGTTTTGGTTGATTTAGATTTCTAAGCATAATAACTACTGATCCAACCTTCAGTTGTAAATTGTGCGGTGGTAAGCCAGGCACATCCAAGGAGTTCAAAAATTCAGTTGGATAGTTAGTGGCTTCATCTTCATTTGTTACACAGTCAATAGATTTGAATGAATGCAGAGTACCAAAAATTTGATTCTGAATTAGAATATTTAAGTCATCCACATCTTTATTCTTAGCCGCCAAAATTGCTCTCTCACTCAACCATTTGTTCTTTTTATGATTAGCAATGATGTCTGGGAACACTTTATTGATAAGCTCGTCTTTCGATGAAACAAAAGTGCAAAAATTGGGAGGAAAAGAAATCAATCCGGTCGATTTGTCGACAGGAACACGGCCATTACCGATGTTGAGCAATTGCATGGAGAAATCTTCAGCAGATAGATCGTTCAGCAATGCAACTCTCATGTTAGAAGACAGCTGAAGTTTCATCACATAGCGCCACAGATATGATGATTTGAGGGAAGCATTAATTTCATCGGCAGCAGTCGATCTTGGAATGACTGGCAGTGTTTGGCGGAAATCGCCAGACAATAAAATCATTGCACCTCCAAAATGTCGCGAGTCATTGCGCAGATCTTTCAGTGTTCTATCAAGTGCTTCCAATGCGCGTTTGTGCGCCATTGTGCACTCGTCCCAGATGATGATTTTAGATGCTACTAAAACTTTTGCCATTGCAGAGTGTTTTGCAATGTTGCATGTTGGTTGTTCAGTAGTTTGAAGATTTAAGGGCAATTTTAATGCTGAATGAGCCGTACGGCATCCTTCTAACAATGTGGCTGCTATTCCAGAAGAAGCAACTGCTACCGCGATGTCTGATCTCGCACGAACAGTGGCCAATATCAAAGACATGAGAAACGTCTTTCCAGTTCCACCAGGGGCATCAAGAAAAAATAAGCCACCATTTCCATTATCGATTGCCTTCATTAATGTATCATACACTTTTTTTTGTTGAGGGTTTAAAAGGGGTACATTCGATTGAACTAATTGATCTAATTCATGTCGATTATAGCCACGTTCACGTTCTAATTCTCGATTAAAAGCATCATTCATTCTACGATCTGGCGCTGGCATTCCTAACTTGACTAACAAACTACCACACATCAGGTAACACATGTCTTCAATCAAGAGCAAAGCCTGGTTATGCATCTCTTCATTCACTTCAAGGTCGGGATTAGTTGAACTGACCCGTATTTGATGTAAAATGTCTTCTGACATGCTATTTTTGTATTTGTTCCACAGTTCACGTGGATTTGATGGAAAGCAGGTGGAAATTATAATAGCAAATAATGTGCGTATCTGAATTGGAGATGCTGAAATAATTGCTTCAGACATTGTCGTGTCCCAATGATTATCGTTTTCAAGCAACTTGAGCTCTTGACATGCAGCACGATATGTTGGGCACACTACACCATTGATAGTTCGTAGTGATACAAAAGATGTTGGGCCACAAACATTGACCAACAACAACCTCAAATAGAAGCATTCATCATTTTTTGGGTGAACTGTATAAATACGACCAAGAGCATCAGTAGAATACACACCCGGATGTCCAGGAACCGCACTGCCTTGCTTCCGACGTTGAAATTTCTTTGATGAAGCGTTCCAAGTGTAATAACGTGGCATCTCCGAGTAAAGCAACGTTTGTGCAAATGGATCGCTTTGGCAAATTGCAAAAAAACTCGTTAATGTTGTTGCTGGAGGTGTTTCAGCGCGTTGAATAATATTTGATGCGTTAAAATAAACTCGTTGACCATTCTCCAGATGCACAGCCAAATGGACAACAGTGGGATGACGTTCGTGAATAGAGAATGAGAATATACGCCAAATTGCCTCATTGCAGTTCACATATCTACCAATTTGATAGCGTCTAATCTCGTCGTTATCTGAGTTTTGAATGCCAAAAACTGCCATATCGCTGCCTTTCGTTACATATTTGCAGATGTACTTAATTGACTTTACAGAATTGCAATACTCAACATTGCAATGTGTCTTGAATGTTTTGGAAAGAAGTGGCGAATATGGAACAATCCAACTGTTGTCAACCACGAAATCGTTTCCTTTCACTTTCTTTGTGACAGTTCGACCGTTATCATCGGGTGATCGACGTCGATATAATGGATAGCCATCAGTGCCAGTGATGGTCTCTGTCGTAAATTTTCGTGGATAACGTTTGGAAAATATAATATTGACAGAACAGCATTGACACTTCAGTGCTGATTGCGTCGCGTAAATGGATATACTCCTCTGAACGCAGTTTGGCTTGATTCAGTCGAATGAAAGTTAGGCGTTCCGTTTCAATTTTGACATACATGTCGACGCAATATTGTTGAAACAACTGACGAAATCGAAGCAAATGGTTGTCAGCGTTTTGACGAATCATCATACGATATGCATAAAAATTCATCGAGCTAACTTTCTTGCTAGTTTCGCCACCTGAAATAAAAATATTAAAATTAGTATTCCGAAGTTTGAGCCCATTTATAATCAACTGAGTGATTGAAAATTAAAAAAAAACAAACGGTGTAAAAATTATATCATGTTGAAATATAAATTGATATTGATACTCACTATTCAATGGATTTATCATCTTGATATTGAAGTGATATCCATCCTCTCCTTGCCAAAACATCAGTGGATATTGCAAAGTGTCATAAGAACGGTGCGTTTCACATATTTGTTGTATTTGCCCAGTATCACGACGTGCAAGCGCAATATCACGTCTTTCCAAGTTTTCACCAACGATCAGTATTGCTACTTCATCTATTGTTGGAGCGTTAAATGTGCGTTCATGTGTTCCAGTTGGTCGTTTATCTGCTCTGATCACGACTTTGTAGTCATCAGTTGGCATGCGCTCTAACGCAGTCATGAACAGCCTGACCAATGCATGATGTTCATGAAGTAGATGCTGAAGATCATGAAGAGTTGCTCTTTTCACTGCTGTGTTGATCTCTTGACGCCGATCAAGTTGTTCCTCCATATTGCCCATGAAGTATATTTGTAAAAATTTATGACGTGCATCTTCAAGAGGTAACAATGATCCAATTCGATGGTGAATCTGGCCTTGAATCTGTAAATTTGAAAACAAAGTAAGTATAACTGGTTTGTAATTGATTAGAAATTTCATTAAATGATTTACAAAAATATAACAAAACTTTTCCAAAGTATTATTGAAGCTAAATTTAATTAAATTTTTTAAAGAAAATGAACGTTTACTTTATTAAACAATTTCAACATAAATAACCTTGAAAGTGGGATTAAATCCGTATTCTTCAACAATGTCTGCTCCGAATGAAGTCATTTGAAAACACTTATTGTATTTTTGAGTGTTTGCTAGAAAATGACGTAATTCTGGTGTATCGCCACGAAGCAATGAATGCAGTGGCTCTGGCGGTGGTGTCAATAATGGCAATTTCACTTTACCATTAAGGCAGCACAATCCAGGCGTTTCTCCAGAAAACTTCAATGCGGCATTGTTATTAATAATGTTTTGTTAAAAGCAATAAAACTTTAAAACTCGCAGATTAATTCCAACGAACGAAAATATAATATTGACAAAACATCTCGACACTTTGTTAATGCCAAATAGAAAACGGAAAATGCGAAACTATATCTATGCTAAAAATATAGATATATATATATATATATATATATAGATATATATATATATATTTATATTTTTATGGCCCATAAACAATTATTTTATTTTATATTTTAATTGAAAAAGATATTTACTTATTTTTTTCTAAAAAAAATGTAAATGTTTTAAATATATATTTTACATTTACATTTATTTTTTCTGTGAGATTTTTAATGTAAACAATGAAATAGTCAGAAAATTTAATAACATGCGCTCTACCCCATTTGCGCATAAATGTCATGTCGCGGAAAATTAAACATCTGTATATCTCGATAACCCAAACTCCAATTTGAAAATTTATTTTTCTGTAAGACCAAATAGAGGGTGTTCTACAACTTTGCCATTTGAAGTTTTTTTCTAGGACGCACTGTTAAGGCTGTATAGCTACCGGGGTACATACTGCGGTCCCCATGGGCCACTCCATGGTTCAATGTCAATTTTTTTAGTTATTCTGTTAATAGGAGCTGAGAGAAATTCAATAAATCAAAAATCTCTAAAATCGCTTCAGCCGTTCTTGAGTTATAAGTGTTGTAACACAAAACCCGACTTCCTTTTATATATATAGATTTTACCCTCAATTTTACTTTACTGACTGCTGGTTTTTAAGAAATTTAAAATTTTTGAGAAGAAATATATTTTTTTCTGCATTTCAGATCTTAGTTAATTGTCAAGTAAAATTTTACAAAAAATATAAAAATAATAAAGAAATATGATTTTTCACTGTTTTTTCAATGCAGTTTTTAACACATTTTTGGAAACTTGTTTCTAATAGAAATTCAAAATGACAAATTTCTTAACAAAACCTTAACTGTTGGCTTCTTTTTTGGTGACCCTCGCGCATAGTCTTTGGTCATTTGCAAAGTTTGATATATCAGAGTAAAGGCTACATACCTAACAACTAATGTTTCACAACGTTTTGATGTTTAGGAAGCTACGACGGTGACGCCGGTGAGATTCGATTCATTGCCGGTAACTTCATATGTGGTGTGGAAAGAAAATTATTTGCCTACAAAATCAAAACCTGAACATCTCAAATTGTTGAAATTCAGTATCTATATTTTTTTAAATAAAAAAATACATGTTTCACCATTTTTTTAAGTTTGGTTTTCGTGACCTCAAACGTGGGGTGGAAAATAGGGTTATATTTAGAATAACTGCCACTCAGAAACTGAAAATACTACAGATATAAAAATTAGTATTTATATTTAGACACTATTTAGAAAATAAAGTTACACATGTTTTACCGGGTCTAGAATTTTGGCTTATAAAACGGGCTGGGCCCTGTTGTCGACGGGCTGGGCCTTATTGTCGACGGGCTGGGCCCTGTTGTCGACGGCCGGGTCAAGCCGGGCCGTAATAAATTGGCCAGTGCAGTACTCTACTATAGATGCACGGTTCAAATTTTCTAATTTCAAGCGAGCAAGGCCGCGACGGGCACAGCTAATATATATGTGAAAAGAGCATATCTCAGAAACGAGAAATGTGAAAATTTTGCAATTCGGTATTTAACTTCTTTTTACAAAATAAAACAAGTAAAGATAAAAAACAAATTTTTAGAAATGCTGTTATTTGCCTCTTTATCTGAATCAACGAACTAAAATTTTTGAATCAAAAACAACCGTTACGCTCAATCTTGTACGTTGTTTATTTCTTTCATATGAAATCAAAATTCATAAATTTAACTCAATGTATGGATTAGTTGTTATCTAACCCTAACCCTAACCCTAACGGACAACTTTAATTAATTTTAATTGATTTAAGGCCTAATTCATGTCGGAAACATTCTATTCCTGTATTTTCATCCAGAATAAAGCTTTCCTAAAAGTCTTAGAACTCTAGGTGGTCGAAAAGTAGGTGATTTTTTTGTTTCTAAAATTTGATTACCACAAACAAACAAACAAACAGAGACACGAGTGGAGTTAAACAAAAGCATTAAAAAATTCACATTTCATCATTTTTATTACATCGAGTGCGTTTAAGCACCTTGAGTGCGAATAAGCACATTCACTAAAAAAATTTAACAGTAAAAGATGAAAAATAACAAAAAATTTATATAATATTCAAATTTACAAAAAAAAATCACACTAAAGAAATAGAAAATAATATCAAGTAAAAAAAATATTTTTATAAAAACAACGCTAAAATGTTACAAATATTATTAAAGTGTATATATTATAATTTTTGAACTAAACTATTTGTTTTGGATATAAGAGCGTTGGGCGTTATCTATATATTATATACAATTTATTTATAACATACTATCGCCCAACGTTTTGATCTTCAAAACAAATAGTTTAGTTAAAATATTGTAATATATACACTTTAATATTTTTTTTAACATTTTAGTACATTAGTATACGAGCAGTGGCGGATTACCATGGCGCATGTGGCGCACCTGCGCCAGGGCCTTCGAACTTTAGGGGCATAAAAAATCTTACAATAAAAAAATTATTAGGCAAGCGTAATATTCTAAAAACTACATTGTGGACGAAAATTGCTAAGTTCGTTAGTTTAAATGTTTCATAACTATGTCTATTGGTGGTCTTTGCAGAGGTCAGACATACGAATACGCATCCAACAATTTCGAAGTCTACAATGGAGTCCAAGCCCGAGTGCTTCATGTCAACCCAAGGGCACCTTTTATCTCTTGCATGGCTCATTCTCTAAATCTTTCTGGAAATGCTGCAGCTGAGTCATGTGTTCAAGCCGTTACCTTCTTTGGAGTTGTGCAAAAACTGTACGTGTTTCTATCTTCCTCTACTTCACGGTGGCGTGTACTAACGGACAAGTTAAAAACTACTGAAGGATCATGTACTGTTCCAAAGCGACTGAGTGAAACTCGTTGGTCTGCACGCGCTGATGCGCTAAACAGTTCGATCTCAAACTACAATGTGTACATTAAAGTTTTGTAACAGATTGCTGGAGACTCTTTGCAGAATAAGGCTCTAAAGCTGAAGCTCAATCCATTACTAAAGTTTTGGCGAAGCTGGAAACAGGCTTTCTGACAGCATTTTGGAGCTGTGTTTTGAAAAAAACAAACATGACCAGTAAACTTCTCCAGTCTGAAAAAACCGATCTGAGATCTTCCGCGAGTCTTCTCCAGTCTCTGAGGGAGTTTGGCGGAATGCTACGTGAAAAAACAAGTTTGATGAGTTTGTTGAACTAGGAAAGAAACCATCTGAAACTTTACAGTTCACTGAGAAACGAAAAAAGTACTTCCGACGAACAGCAGAGGACCTAACTGCTGAAGGTGTCAGTTTGTCTTGTTCTGGAGATTTCAGAATATCCACTTTTTTGTTGATTATTGACTCCCTTCTTCTCGACCTGGACAAGAAAATCAAAGCCTACTCAAAGGTGGACAAGCTGTTCTCGTTCTCGCGGCACACTGATGTGGAAGCAGAGGCGTGGATTGGGGGAAAATATCTTTTCTAGCTCACCCATGAATGGGTAGTTAGATTATTTGATAAAACAGTATTTATTAAACTTTTTGAATTATATCTACTTATAATCTACCTACTGCTAATATTTTTCAATCTTTTAGTGCTTAGTTTCTCGCACTTCTTACTTTTCTCATAATTATCTCTCCATCTCTTGTTCTTCTTCACTGGCTTCCTCTAAAATATAGGGTGATTTTTAAAATTTGCTTACTAAGGGTTAAAATTAAAAATTGCTCTTCTCAATTCTACCTAACTAACTTAATAAAAATCCCTCCTAAGTCTGGTCTTCGATCTTTCTCTCTTAGCCACTTTCGTATTTTTTCTGTTAAGCATTCTTTTCATAAATGCTCTTTTTCCTACTCTGATCGCTTTCTCTGGAACTCTCTTACTACTTCTCTTACTAAATCTACTTCTCTCGCTGTTTTCCGTCGTGGGCTTAAAACTTATCTGTTTATTAAGTTCGTGTCCGAACACTATTGAACACCAAAGAAATAGCGCTATAGAAATTTAATCGATTTATTGCTTGCTTTCGGTCCATCCGACTGAACTCGTATGAAATTCAGACTCGTGTATCTGTCCATGGACGTCTGTATAATAGCACCTGGACGGGCAAGGTTGAGCCTTGCTTGCGCTGATGTGTACGGTAGTTGTCCGACTTTCTTATTGTAGCGTGTAGGTTCTTAAACCGACCAGGCATAATAAATAATTAGTTAATTTAAATTTTGAACATTGGAAATTTGTGTTTAATCTATTATACAATCAAAAAGTTAAAAATACGCATCTTTTTTTATTCGATTAGACTCACTACTAACTACCACCACTGATCTATATATAGATCATGCTGTAAATAGATCAGTGTTTACTACTAACTTTCACTAACTCGTGTGGATTATCGTTGCGTTTTGTGTTGCGTTGTAATTTTATTCATTTGTAAACAACCTGATATTTTTATTTATTTAAGGCTTTAAGGTTTGTGGAACTTGATTTTATTCTTATTATAATTCTATTGACAAATTAGAATAAACTTGATCAATCTCGGATCGCTGATGCGTTTTGTTATTATGTCGTTCTCGAACTCGGTCGGATTATTTATGTTAATTATGTTATATTGCCTCTCTACAGCAATTTATAGTTGATTTGTGTATGATTATTTAAAGATTCATTAAAAATAATAGATATATCTCTGTTATATATATGTTTGTATATATATATATCTATCTATATATATATATATATATATATATATTAGTTTTATTCTATTTCCTACTTAGCAATTTCAACAACTGATAATCATTATTGTGTTTTCATTTGACAGGATTATATTACTGGATATATTACTTCACGCCTACAAAACACTCAAAGTTATGTTCTTTGCACTTTAAGGAAAGTGATTATGTTGAGGAGCATAAAGATAGTAATGAACGACGAAGAAAATCACTAGGCGAGAAATTGACGAGGAAACGCTTGAAAGATGGTGTCATTCCTTCAATTTTTCCGAATACTCCAAGCTACCTATCAACTACAGCCAACCAATTTCGATCAACATCAAAAGCAACGGCAAGTCGTCGCTTCGAGCAAGAAATAACAAAATTAAATTGTCAAGAAAAGTCATTCAAGGCCAATGACGACATATCGAATATCAGCCTTTTAGACCTCCAGTCTCGTCTCACGACTGAAGCAGCAACACCGTCTGGTTTCTCAATGGCTCATATAGATGAAGTTCTGCAAATATATTTATTGGGCATTACTGATGATGTGCTGGTAGTAAAGCCATGCTCACAGTCGCTCGAGTTACAACTACAGATGGCTGTCCAAGGGCTCCAAAAATATTTCAGCAATTTAAGCGATGACCATGAAAAATTCCAAAAAATACAATTCATCATAGAACTGTTAGAATTGTTGGCGAGACCTGAACATGGCCGTCAATATTCACCACAGCTTACCATATTCTCGTATATGATTTATGCATCTAGTTCTGTAGCTTATGCAACTCTACGAGATGAAAACATTTTATGCTTGCCATCAATCAGCACTCTAAAGAAAGTCACCAGACGACTAAATGTTAATAATGGATTAAATAACGCCAGCTACTTGAAACTACGGATTGATAAGCTTAATGAATTTCAGATAAATGTTGTGTTGATGATCGACGAAGTATATGTTGCCAAGCGGGTAGAATACACTGGTGGTGTAATTCAGGGTCTAACATTAGATGGATCTGTGGCATCAACCTTGCTCTGTTTTATGATCAAGTCAGTCGTCGGAAAGTATAAAGATCATTGCAAAGAATCCCTTGTGACAGAAAATAAACTCGAACCAATTGATATCGACAACAAACTAAACTAATCTGCAGCAACTTTTATGGAGTCTATTAATCGTGGCGGTTTATCCAGACCAACAGACTTCACCTTTAGACTGATGATTGACTGCTGGAGAGTGTTTGAAGAAATAAAATCAACCTCTTCATTAATGGAGCAGCTTCTCAACAGCACATGCCAGAGAAAGTTGTTTGGAAAAGTTATGGACAGGGTCGGCTGCATTCAAGCATTTGGTCACCTGCCTATTGATGTGAATGTGTGTGTTAATGGGCATGAACTCAATTCTCTAATCACTAATCGATTTTTCAATTGTGTTGCCAAAAACTTTGCAAAAGATTTAAACACCAACTCACAGTCTAGACAATCTAAGAAACGAAAAATAGCCAAAGTATCTGCTAGAACTGATTATTAATATACTTGACATTTTTATTGCTTTAGTTTCAATTTTTATTACATATTAATGTTTCATTATAATCAATAAAGTATTTGAATTAATCACCACTGTTATGTGTTTTAATTGTGTTGACTATTTTCGACGGAAATAAAGTTATTTAACCGTGCTTAATCAACGATAAGCGCTGCTGTGTACAGCGCACGGTCGGACAACTACCGTACGCACGCAAACGAGGTTGACTGTCCAGGTGCTATTATACAGACGTCCATGATCTGTCCTAGCTTGACGAACAATTAGCATATTCTTATCCTACACGGTTGCTTGAGCTCTCTCAGTCTCTCACCAAGATTTTTCCAGTTCATTTTAAATTATTTTTATTAGCTCACACACGATTGAGTATTTAGATTAGTTGATGAAAGCAATATTTATCATACTTGTTGATTAATATCCAATTAGTTAAAAATCTCTGCTATTATTTTCTGATCTTTTATTAGTACCTTTATTCGATTTGATCTTGATGATTCAGTGGACAATTTTGTAAAAATGAAAGAACGTCGATACCCTTTGTTACATTCATAATTTAAACGCTTTTTGTTTGCACTCAATATTAAATAAAAGTTAACTTTTTCTAAACCGTTTTTTAACTAATATGATGATTTACATGAAAATACAACATACAAATGTAGAAATGTATATTGGGATGGTCATTTTTGTTTGAAATTTCTCTGGGTTAAAGTTAAAAAATCTTTGCCCCCCCCTCAACATTTTGCTGAACCCACGCCTCTGTGTGGAAGCACAATTTTCTCTCAATGGAGTGGTAAATTTATACTCAAGAGATTTGGAGAGTCTGGGCCAAATTGAGAATGAATGGTTCCACTGCTCAAGAATCTCAAGGTTACTTCCAGCTCACCTCCCGAGATGGTACCTACATTTTTCTTCGTCATTATTTGACACTGCCTGTGACGAAATGTGCCGGTTAACGATCTTTCAGCCACCTCAAACGCATCAAATCTGCTGTGAGGTCAACACAGACTCAAGAAAGACTAAACAACCAATCTCTCTTAAACATTGAAAGTGATGTACTTCAGGAGTTGGAATTGTCCGAAGTTATTAACGCATTCAGTTCAGTTAAATCTACGTAGAACAAGTATAGAAAAAAGCGAGTTTTTCAACACAAACTTTAATTTCAAATACATTTGATCTAGAAATACGAAAGATTTTTAAATTAAGTTTTTTTTAATCGAATCATGTATTGTCATCCAATATAAAGCCATGCTAAAAGTTTCAGCTTCCTAGCTAGTCAAAAAGCTGGTGGTTAAATTTCACTTTCAAGATTTGTGTACAGAGAAAGCCACACACACACACACACAAACAGAGATTGTTACTTAAATAAAAGTTTGTAAAAAAAATATTGTAAATCATAATGTACAGTATACTATAATCTGTAGGTATATGTTTTTGTTGTACTCACTTGAGAGTTTATAGTTGAGAAATTTCAACTGTGTAATTAATGATACATTTCATTTGACTTTGAATTGAAACATTAAAGTCATAATTTGTAAATTTTATAATGGGGGCTTCATTCTTCTCAATGCACCAGGGCATCCATATGTGTTAATCCGGACGAGCGTTGTTTTTATAAAAATATTTTTTATTTTATTATACACTTTTACTGAATTTGACTTCTCTGCCCGTTGCTAGATTTTTGAATTGATTTTTTACTAAATTTTAGATTACTTAGAACTTAAAAATTTTTGGCATAGACTTTAGCCATTTACGAAAACAATATTCAATTATTTCCGAAGCGATTTAATCATAATTTAAAATAACTTCAATAGTTATTTTTTAACGAACTTAAAATTATTCCCTAGATGGCATCAATTAAATGAACTTTTAGATAATCATGACTATGTCAAAAGCGTATTAAAATTTTGACTAAATTATTACTATAAACAATCGCAAAACTATTATTGTCTTTAGAAATCAATTAGCATAATGTAAAAATATAGTAGATTGTTTTTAAAAAATTGTTTTTTACTTGAACTTGTTGAAATTTGGTTTTCCTGGACCTCAAATCTGGGGTGGATAAACGTTAGTTTCTTAGAGTAACTGCCACTTAAAAACCAAAATTGCTACAGATGTGAAAATAAGTATTTGAACACTACTGAAAATAAAGATTTAACCATTTTTCAATAGCTTAGCTTCCGGGCTTCCGGGACCTCAAATGCGGGATGAAAAAAAAATTATTTGCTTAAAAGCTCAAAAAGCAAATAGGGTAAGGGAAAGTTTTGAAATTTGGTATTTATAGTTCTTCTAATTCAAATATACATGTGTAAGCGTTTTTAATAATTTAGTTTCTGGGGCCTCAAATGTGCGGTGGGAAATAAAGCCAATTTTTTGTTTTGTTTTTTTTTTTTTTTTAGAGAAACTGCCACTTAAAAATCAACAATGCTACAAATGTGAAATAAGTGTTTAGATTGTACCTAAAAAACAAACTTCGTTTTATTGAAAATCCTTTATATATTTAAAATAAAAAGATACCAATTTAATGCAAAAATTTCTTAAGAAGATATGTCTATAATATATATAAACATGGAATACATTATTCTAAATTCTATATAAATGAAAAAAATATTTTTAGTGTAAAATTAATATCTGCAAACATAAAAAAATATGATACTCAATAATTTAAATAAATTTGGTATAAAAACAATATTCCATTATAAATAAAATCAAAATAAATATGAATGATCGAATCGACGTCAAAAACATCAGATCGATAGGAATACGTGAAATGGTTAAAATTTGGAATTCTAAATTTGTCGTCTTTCAATGAAATAAACAATGAAGTAATGATGCATAGATTTTTTAAGCTGAGCGTTCAAATAAAAAAATTTTAAAAAAATTTTGAGAGTGACCATCTCAAAATTAATGTTTGGTCCTCACGAGTCTATGGACCAAGTTTCACACACATCGATTTGATGACGAGAAATGGGTTTGTGCTCATTCAAACAGAAAGGCGAATTTAATATAAAGGATCAAAAAAGAAATATACGTGTTTAACCATTTTTTGATTGGCTATCGGGACCTCAAATATAAAAAATGTCAAAGTGTTGATATTCAGTATCTAGGATTTTGTTTGTAAAATACGTTTTTTATCTTTATTTTGATAATTTGGTTTTCGGGACCTCAATTGTAACATGTAAAGATACAAAAAAATTTAATGCTTTTATTTTGCCTCTTTATCTGAGTCAACGAACTAAAATTTTTGAATCTTAAACAACCGTTACGCTCGATCTTGTACTTTTTATTTAATTTGTTATTATTAATTTTGTTTATTCCAACAACACTAACTTTCATATGAAATCGATTTTGATTAATTTTAATTGATTTAAGGTAGGCAGTCGCACAGTTAAAAATCGCATGAAGACGTACGAGTTTGAGTTGAGCCGTTTATATCTCGATAATTCAGGCGTCTATATAGTCTTTGGTTACATCAGGAGACTCGTAAAAATTGCGGACATACAACGAGTCCAATGAATACACTTGGCCACGCCTACTTAACCTAGATTTGATCACCACATAACATCTTATGTTATGTTAAATGCTTTTATTTAACTTCACTCGTCTCTCTGTTTGGTGGTTTGTTAGTTTGTCTGTGGTGATCAGGAAAAAAAAGAAAAAATTAATTGCTTAAAAATTCGAAATCTAAAAGTGTGAAACTTTAAAATTCAGCATTAGGGCTCTTCTTAAAAAATAATAAGATGCGTGTTTTATTATTTTTTGAGTAATTACTTCCCTAGCTTTGAAGATTTGTGCCCGTTTAAACTGGCTGGGTCCAGTTCAGGACGCACCGGGCCAGGCTTCAATTTTTGTGCATATGAAACGAGCTGATTCGGGTCTAGAATTTTGAACCTATGAAACAAAAGAACTTAGTCTGTAAAACTGGGGAAATCACGTTTGAAGCAAGACTACAGTGATGTTTTAGAAATTCTAACATAGTTTTCAGTGAATAATCTCTTTAAACTCTCGGATAACCGACTTCACAACCTTTTGTCAAGCATTGCTGCATCTGAGAATGATTAAGTTAACTCTCATTCAGCTGAGGTTGTCGGTGAATGAATAATGCTGCAAATGGACAACATCTCAATGAGTGACATTTTTCTAAGAAAAGCCACAAAAAGGCACTAGTGGAGACAGGAGACCAATCCGGCCATGGCCATCCTCACATTTTGTCAATAGACTTTGCCTCCCCTTCGTCGGAACCAAGTTAAAAAATTAAAAATTTTAGAAAATGTCAAGCCAGAACATTCTTTAAAATGAGATGTTTCTAAAAAAATTTATGCGTTATTAAATTTTTAAAAAGATAAATAATTACACATTTCTATCGCGTCGATATCCAAAGTTTTCTATAAACCTGACGCGAAATATTAAAAAACTAGAAATGATCCGTCAAAAGTGACGGATTTTTTAAATTTTCATTATATATTATTTTTCCATTGCAGCACCACCTTTTCGATTTTTAGGACTGACTGTGTACAATTGCGTAATAACTTTTATTGCACGCCTGCGCGCATTAATTTAATCAACAAGTGACTTCTGACCACCGCGGCCGCCGCGTTTTGCAAAATTGCTAACATACATACATACATATATACATACATACATACATACATACATACATACATACATACATACATACATACATACATACATACATACATACATACATACATACATACATACATACATACATACATACATACATACATACATACATACATACATACATACATACATACATACATACATACATACATACATACATACATACATACATACATACATACATACATACATACATACATACATACATACATACATACATACATACATACATACATACATACATACATACATACATACATACATACATACATACATACATACATACATACATACATACATACATACATACATACATACATACATACATACATACATACATACATACATACATACATACATACATACATACATACATACATACATACATACATACATACATACATACATACATACATACATACATACATACATACATACATACATACATACATACATACATACATACATACATACATACATACATACATACATACATACATACATACATACATACATACATACATACATACATACATACATACATACATACATACATACATACATACATACATACATACATACATACATACATACATACATACATACATACATACATACATACATACATACATACATACATACATACATACATACATAGGAAATTATGTATGTTGATAAAACAAACGTATGTATGTTGATAAAACAAAACGTAACAACGGCTCGTGAAAGTTAAAAGATAGGTATTTAAATTATGTTAAACATGAACGTTATTTCAGCTAAACTTGGAGGGGCAACATGTTCATAATGCTAAACTTTTCCTGTTAAAAAAAAGCTAATATGCTTTTCCAGACTTGATGTCTTCGAGACTTTGGTTTTTCAAAGTCTTGGTCTTGATCTTGTGTGTTAAGGTCTCGGACTTGATCTTGGACTTGGACTTAAAATTATTGGTCTTGATTGTTCTCGAGTGGTCTTGATTTTAGAAGAAAAAAAATCTAAAACATTTTAAACTATAAAAAACATTATCGCTAATTTAATTTGTAGTGTTAGTATCTTTGGTTGTTTTATCTAAATAGAATGAGAGCTTTGTCTTTTTTCCGTTTTTTTTAATCGGTGATCGGTATAGTTACTTATAGTAAGTAAAGTATAGTTGTTGTTTCGTAGTCTTCGTAATCCTATTGTTTCTATTACTTTTTAAATATAATAGAATGGCTAGTGAAACAAATGTTCCTCGAATAATTAACTTTGGATTTCGGTCCTATAAATTGCTGCAACAAGGGAAAAAATGTGAAGCCATTTGCAACGTGTCAAGCTACCAGAGCTTTACTCTGAAGCAGCACTTGGTAAGAACAGCTGGCTAAAAATAAAAAATGATAACAGATTATTATGTGTACCAGCAACTTCAGCGCCAGTGGAGCGGATATTTAATCATGGAGGTCTATTCATGAGACCAAATCGAGCTCGTTTAGGACAAACATTGTTATCTGAACTTGTGTTTACTAAAGGCAATAAACATTTAAAATAATAACAGTTTAAATTTCAAACAGTTTATTAATTTAGTTATTGACTTTTTCATGCTTTAGTTTCTTAGTTGAAAAAAGTTTATTAAGACGTCTTCATTTTGAATGATTTTTACAAAATCTTGGCCTTAAACTCGGCATTTTCTCAATATGTCTTGGTTTTGATCTTGCCTTGCAAATAAAAATCTTGGTCTTGATCTTGTCTTGCAAATAAAAGTCTTGGTCTTGACCTTGGTCTTGCAAATAAAAGTCTTGGTCTTGATCTTGGTCTTGGGTTCAGTGGTCTTGATAACAAGCCTGTGCTTTTCCCGATAATTTCCGAAAAACTTCTACACCTTTCTTATCAAAAAAAGCTGATGACAGAGAAATTAGTCGAGGGAAGCGCAACCGGGAATTTTAAAGTGGGATTTAAATTTTAGCGGGATTTTTTGTCCACATTAAGTTGCACGTTCCAACAATGCTTTTCCCTGCCCACTCCCCACTCCAGAAATGACATCCTTAATGTCAAGTAGGTTTAGTGGATATAAAATCAGGTATTCAAAGGTGTATATAGGGTTCTCAACTCAAAAAATTTGTGTACGCATTCTGTGTACTCCTAGGTGTGACGCATGCATGATATGGTCAAAAACGAGTAAACGTCTCTAACCTGTTCTCTAACGAATTTCGCACACCTTACTGGCTAGAATAGTGCACTGAATTCATGCAACAAACTACAACACATCTCTGAATCAACTCACACACAAAAAACAGCAAGTTTTGCAGATAGAATCCATTGTTGAGACCACTACTGCAACAATTCAGAATATTTTACTCAAAGGACACAGCAATGATGGCCACATCATTCTTGATTGTTTTTCTTCTCTATTTAAAGAAGATATGAACATTATTCATCCCTTTATTTTCAAAAGTAGATTTGGATGTTGGAGTTAAACTTACCCCCACAGGGCCCTGTATCGTTAGGTGTTCCCACTTTCAAAATATTAACAATTCTGTTGTGGACCGGACAAACTTTATTTTAAAAATTTACAAAATTCTTCGTTTTATATCGAAGGGATAACAGCACATTTTTGACTAACGCATTAAGATGCTTAACTCTCCTTAATTTTATAAATACTTACAATTTAAAATAGTTAATTCATTTTACAGTTTACATTTTACATTGAAATCACATTTTGTAGTTAATAATAATTGTGGCAGACTCGAGTAAAAGGAAAAATAAAATTATTTAATGATATTTAGACTGGTAGACGTCAGAAAACTTCGATTGAAAATTTGAGCATAAGGACCGCTGACAAGACAAATAGCGTCACCAGTAAAATCTATATATATAAAAGAACATGTCCTGACTGACTGACTGATAATCAACGCCGAGCTCAAACGCCTCATCCTAGGAACGTGAAATTTGGAACTTATATTACTTTTATAGCGTAAACATCCGCTAAGAAAGGATTTTTGAAAATTTTACTCCTGAGGGGAAAAAACTGGAAAACAAACTTTTTTCTAAATTATTTTTCTAAAAATTTGTTCTGAAATTTGGTATATAGATTCTTTTTGAAAAATAAAAAGATACGTGTTTCACCATTTTTTGAAAATTCGGTTTCCCGGACCTCAAATGTGGGTTGGAAAATTGGGTTATTTGGTTTTTAAAGTAGCTTCTACTCAAAAACTGTTAATGCTACAGGAGTAAAAATTAGTATTTAGTTTCTACTCCAAAAATAATGAAATACGTGTTTTAGCATTTTTTGAAAATTTGGTTTCCAGGACTTCAAATGTGGGGTGGTAAATAGGGCTAATTGTCTTTTATAGTAACTGCTACTCAAAAACAGTAAATACCACAGATGTAAAAATTATTATTTAGTTTCTTTTCTAAAAATAAAGATATACGTGTTTCACCATTTTTTACAAATTTGGTTTCCCAGACCTCAAATGTGGGTTGGAAAATTGGGTTATTTGGTTTTTAAAGTAGCTGCTACTCAAAAACTGTGAATGCTACAGGAGTAAAAATTAGTATTTAGTTTATACTTCAAAAATAATGAAATACGTGTTTTAGCATTTTTTGAAAATTTGGTTTCCAGGACTTCAAATGTGGGGTGGAAAATAGGGTTATTTGTTTTTTAAAGTAACTGCTACTCAAAAACTGTAAATACCACAGATGTAAAAATTAGTATTTAGTTTCTATTCTAAAAATAGTGATATACGTGTTTTACCATTTTTTGAAAATTTTGTTTCCAGGACCTCAAATGTGAAATGGTAAAGGGGTTATTTGATTTTAAAATAACTGCTACTCAAAAACTGTAAATGCTACAGATGTGAAAATTAGTATTTTGAGGTTTTGGGCCGGTTAAAAGTAGATGAGTTTAGTTTATCACCGGACGGACGGGCCAAGCCGTTATTTTAGGGTTTTCATACGGCCCTGCCCAAACCTTAAATCAAGGTGGAACGGGCTGATATTTTTAACCAAGTATATAGACATTTGAGTGATTTTAGGGTGTTCAGACGGGCCGGGCTAAAACCTGAAGTCAAGGTGGGACGGGCCGAAGTTTTTCATCAAGTATATAGAACTTCTAGGCCTGTAAAAACTGGCCGGGCCCATATTAGACCACCGTGCCGGGCCAGGAATTTTGGTTTTTGAAACGGGCTGGGCCAAGTTGTCGACGGGCCGAGCCGAGACCTAAAAAATTGATCCGTGCAGTACTCTACTATGTATGCACGGTTCAAATTCTTTAATTTCATGCGAGCGAAGCCGCTTCGGGCACTGCTAGTAGAATCATAAGATCAAACTCGATTTGAAAGCTAAAAACTAAATTGTATAAATTTTAATACAACTTTATTTCACTAAAAACGACAGTAAACAAGATTATTTAAAACGTATGTTCAGAGGCAAACTGCTTCAATGTTTAATAAATATATTAAGGTAACCATGGTGATGCTGACATTGTTAAATTGTCAGCTGCAAATACAAAACAGGAACGACAAACCCTGAAAAAGAAGTCACGAAACAAAAACAAACCATAATAACAAATCAAAATATAAAACAATTGCCATCGACAAAAAATAAAGCTAACCAAGATTACCTAACAGTATTGAAAGAGAAACAAGTAAAGGAAAAAACGAGTTTTTCAACAAACTTTTTTTAATTGAGTCATGTATTGTCATCCAATATAAAGCTATGCTGAAAGTTTCAACTTCTTAGCTAGTCATAAAGTTGGTTAAATTTTACTTGCAAGATTTGCGAACAGAGAAAGAAACACACAAACAGAGATTGTTAGTTGAATAAAAGTTTGTAAAAATGAAGAGATGCGAGAAAGGCAGCTGCGCAGAAGAGTCATACCAGAATTATTAGTTGGTTGAAATAATGAAAATTTCCACCTACGAAATAAATAATCGAAGCGGAGAGCAAATAAAATAATTGCCTCCGGAAAAACTTTTTGAATCAAATTATATGCAAAAACCAGAACTTTCTACGTTGTCCAGTTTTCGAGTTTATTTTCCTCGCCAGCCAGCCACCAAAAATGTTTTATTAAGCTCTCTTTTAAGAAACAAATTTCCAAAAATGCACTAAAAATCTGAACGAAATCATAGGTAACCCAATCAAAGATGTTATCAACCCTCGGGCTGCGCGCAAACTAACTTTCTCTTCTTTTAAATTTAAAAGTAACTTGCTATGAGATTGAACTTTTAATAAAGTTCAAATGATTGATGTAGATTATTAGAATTTTACATAACCTTATCGTAAATCACTCATAGTCGGTCTTTTTAATTGTTTTGTATGTTTGTACCAAGGATATCTTGATATAACAACTGGATCCACAACCTACTCTAGTAGGCCTAATGTTTTACCGCTTCTTATATCATAATTATAAATAAATTGATGTAACAAACTTCAAAAACATAGTAGTTATATCATACTTTTACAAATTTTGATGTAACTATGTCGTAATTGGCTGAACTGTCTAGGCCTACTAGAGTAGGTTGTGGATCCAGTTGTTATATCAAGATATCCTTGGTTTGTACTGTATCTCCTGAAGCTGTTTATTGGCATGTCTGTCGTTGTCGTTGTCGTGGTTACAAAACAAAGCAAAAAATCAAACTTTTGATAACTTGTTGCGCAACATTAGTACTAATAAAAACAACATTAAGGGTCATTATGATACAAATTTGTACGCATCATCTGAGGATAACAAAACACGATTACGCTACAACGATGTTCATTTGATTGTAAATCAAAAGCCTACTTGAGTCTTTGAATGTACTCTTAGTCACTTTCATATCTTTATTGGTATGCATTCTTTTGCTAAACGTTCTTTTTCCTACTCTTGTCCCTTTCTCTGGAACTCTTCTCCTACATCTCTTACTAACTCTACTTCTCTCACTGTTTTCCGTCGTGGATTTAAAACATATTTGTTTGATCAGTTCATGTCCGAGCGCCATTGAACGCCACGGAAATAGCGCTATATAATTAAACGGAATTGATATTTTATAATATCAAATAAGTTCACTAATAAAAACTTAGATCTTGGCCTGAAATAAAATTTGAAAATGATTTTATGCATGTGCACCGCGGACTTTTTAACACGACCGATTGGAAACAAGCATTTTCAACTCCGTCATTCATTTTCATACAAGTAAAGATCAAAAATAATTTTTTTAATGCTTTTATTTGCCTCTTTATCTGAGTCAACAAACTAAAATTTTTGAATCTAAAACAATCTTGTACACAAATCTTAAAAAAATTCAATCATGTATTGTAATCCAGAATAAAGCTTTCCTGAAAGTTTTAGAGCTCTTGGTGGTCGAAAAGTGGGTGAATTTTTGTTTCTAAGATTTGATCACCACAGACAAACAGAGAGACGGTGAAGTTAAATAAAAGCATTTAAAAAAAGTAATATACAATAGAAAAGAAAAGAATGACCTTAAACCATCTTTGAAAATCAACATGAAATTGCAAAATTTCCAACATATCGATCATTTTCATTAGCACCAATTTTTGAATACCTCACAAGTCAAAAGAACAATTTTTTAACATCTTATAACATATGAGCTTTCTCAGTATTATATGATTATGTTGCAACCATAAATATTTGTACTAGTAAAACTACTAATGCATTCATACAAGTAATATCATTAATTTCAATAAAAGGACAGCATAATTTCAGTTTTTTTATCAGATATTCAACCTTTTGCTCCATCAATCGAAAATCTAGAATTGGATCACAGAAATGAGATAGGCTTCCAGCAGATCTGCTATGGTTACATTCTTCGGTTGAAATATTTTCGTGTCATTGGGCGTAAAATGATACGTTGCAGATGTAGATCACTGACACTGTTTCTTTCTCATTTATTTTTTTTACAATGAAGCAATGAATTAAAAAACAAAATTCTTAAATTTTAAAAAGTTGTTAAAAAAGTAAGTTCATTGACTTATGTTGTTATTTTATTGGTACACCGTATACTTTATTCTCAAAAAACAGTTTCTCAAATGGATTTAAATTCAATATAAACTCCAAAACCATTAAACAGTGTACATAACAAAACTAAGAGAGCAGTTGACAAACCCAAGTACGAGAATGTTACATCAGCTTTTAAGTTTCATATAGGCGGTATGTCGGTGTCACATACGCACTCGACAAGCACGGCCATTATCCGTCCATAAAGTAGCATCACTTTCTACCGCGAACCAATTAGCGCCGAATTTTGGCAGTGGTACTTGAGTATACATCCATTTGACAGATACTAGTTGAAGATGGGAGGATAGAAACTGATTTGTTTCTCCCACACTTCTTTGAAATTCTACTATTAGGACGGGCCAATCTAGTGATCAAATAATAACACTGTTGACCCAAATACAGAAATTAGTATAAAATGATAGTTTTAAAGGTTTTAAAAAATAAAGTATAAAAATCAAATAAAATAAAAATTTTAATAAATAAGGTAAGAATTATTAAATTTTGTTAAATAAATGATCAATCTGATCGCATATTGGAAAGTCGATGAGACACTTGAGCCAAAGCGTGTGACCATCTGTTATGTCGTCCTTCTATACGTCAGACACATCAGTCCTGTGCAAGCCCATAAATAACTGGAGATTAACGAGACCACCTCGTTCTCACCTCAAGCAAGCAGGTTTGAAAAACGCTAGGAAACCCGTGTCAACTCTGACCTCTCGCTGCCTTCTAACCTCGTTTAATCTAATTACGCAATAGCTTTACGATTTGGCACCGAGTAAATGTGTCGTGGCTTACCGGTCTAGTAATCAGTTACGAAATAGCATTTAGCCAGGCCGGTTTTTGAAACTTCGTAGTTTATGATGCTTAATTGAGAACGTGATCGCTTCGCAACAGGTTGGTCATTTAAGTCATTTTAACTTTTTTGCAGTTGAATTTTAAATTATTTATTTTTTTAATAAACGCAAATAAAACAAATTCTAAATTGATTCACGTCAAAGATAAAAAAATGTTTTAAGTACAATGTTTTCGATTCAATTCAAAGCACTGGTGTTGGATAATTTTGAACTTCTTTTGGAAAATTTGAGATAAAACAAGTTATAATAAACAAGCTAAAGCAATGTTTTCATAAATCATCCTCTAATATAAACCAACGATTTGATTTAATAAATCTCACACAAAGTCGCTACATGCTTGAAATTTATTAATATGATTATTATTACAAAATTAAATTTATCTGATTTTTGATCAATGTCGCTTCACTGTCAACACGTGAGTTTATAGAGAACAAACACTGTTGCAATTTGTTAACGGAACAATATCGTTTGCCATCACGTGCTAACGGTCACACAAGCATGACCGCAAAAGGGGGCGGGGCTGAATGTTACGGGTCAGGCCTTGTGCTTCCGTTGCTCGCTCGTCATTGGATAATCACAAAGTTATAGGTGCTATAAATAGTATGTTGGTCAAAACGGGGTGATTTATTGTTAGTTGTGTGATAAACGAGTTGGTTTATTTTTCGTAGATCATAAGATTAAGAAAGATGAAGTTTGGACAGCAGCAATTCCCAAACAGCTTCGATTCGACGGGATATTATACTCAATCTATCGATGGTTCTTTCCAACAGAACCAGTTTCTTCAACAATCCGGCAATGAAACCTCTCTGGTGCCATCTATTTCTCAATCTCATGGATCTTTTTATCAGCAGCATCAAGATAATTTATTTCAAAGAGATACTTCAGAGTCATTGATGGATAACAAAAATTTTATTAAAGACCTACAACATTTTCAACCACTGCAGACAAACAACTCTTCATCTGATCAAAACAGACAAGCCGCCCAATCTTCTTGTAACTACGAGAACTTTTTCTTCCCTCAACAAGGTTCACACATCAGAAACCACTCTTCGTCTTCAGTTCCATACACTGACCATCTAATTTCTTCAAGTGACAAAACAGTACCAAGCAGCTACAACTCAAGCGACCAGTTTGAACAATTTTCATTCGGCACAGACTACCGTAACCAGCAGTTCCAAGCAATGCATTCCACTCCAATGCGATCTAATTTTCCTGCATTTGATCCAGCGGCAAATTTTTTGGTGGACTCAGCTCAGATGGCATGTCAATTTCCAAACATGGACTTGTCTCCAGTTATGCCCAGCGACCACCTGTCATTAAAGCCGAATATATCTTTCAATGCAAGGGATTCGTCCAAATTTGTACCCGATTACTTACAGAACAACAATCTTTATGACGATCGTCCGACGCCTATCAACGTAGAAAAACATCAAACGATAAACAACTTCGTCAACTACAACAACTTCGTTTTTTGCTGCTCTCACAAAATGCCTGACAACTGCTACAACACTGAACAACGCCTCCAAAATACAACAGACTACAATCATCATCTTCAGCAGCTCCAGATCGATCAATTTTCTTATAAACAAAAAGAAACTTCGCTTCATAACAGTAAGTATTTTGTTTGTTTTTGTTGTGTTACAATTTATACTTCATTCCCAGTGTAAGTGTAAGTATGTGACACGTACAATATGCTAATGCTCGCCAAACTAGCTGCAGGCCAGGAAGGAGTGAAAGCGGTCATCGATGCTTGCTAACACTGCCTGTCTTACATTTCTTGGCCTTTGAAAGTTCTTGTTTGATTGTTTGTGTCTTGTCGCATACAATTCGAAGGAAGTAATAAATACGTTAACTAAAACTACACAGCCTTGATGCGTTGCTCTTTCATTACATTTTTTCTAAATATGAAATTTATTATTTACAGCAAGTCAATTTTTGAGCGATCTTGGATTTTAATTCATTTATTAAATAAAATATTTAACCAATAAAGTAATTTTGTATAGAATGTGATAAAGTGCCGTGAAACCAAAATGATTTTTTATGTGACAACAAAGGTGACTCGAGTTGAACTGCTGACAGATTTATAAGATAATTGTTTAGAAGAGGGCGTGGGTCATTAAGTCACCTCTAAATGATCATTTCTACTCCTACTACTACTACTACTACTACTATTACTATCAACATTGCCAAGTTTTATACATCTGCCGAAACACAACTGCTGTAACTAAAAATGCGTCGTTTTGTAACATATAAATATTTGTCATATTATTTTTAAATTTGTCAAATAAAATTGTTTTATTAATTTTCTTCAGCTTACACGTCAACTGGAACGCCTCAGGATCAAGTCAAACTGGGCTCAGAAGCTATATGCCCACAACTAGAGGAGTTTGCTCGCTTATTCAAACAGAGTAGAATTCGTTTAGGTTTCACACAAGCTGAAGTTGGAGTAGATCTTGGCAAATTGTATGGAAATTTGTTTTCACAAACGACAATTTGTCGTTTCGAAGCGCTCCAGTTGAGCGTCAGAAACATGACAAAATTGAAGCCACTAATGGAGAAATGGTTAGAAGATGCAGAAAAAACATCTACAGACAGCGGCATCAACATGAATGCATCCTCAAACCAGCAATCGACCGAAGAAACGGAAACATTGGAAAACAGCAGCTTCACAGGAGACACGAGGGAAACATCAACTGGCGTTACGAGTCCTTTCCTCTTCACGAGCAAACAGCGCAAGAAACGAACTTCAATCGACAATCCCAGGAAGAAGTATCTCGAAGCTGAATTTTTAAAGAAAAACAAGCCGTCAGCAGTAGAGATCAAGAAATTGGCAAATCTACTGGACCTGCAGGTAGACACAGTGAGAGTTTGGTTCTGCAACCGAAGACAAAGAGAAAAAAGAATAACCCTGGGCATTTCTGAAACTACTTCACAAAACACTGTGGCATACACACTCCAGAGAGCTTACGATCAACAGTACAACCAATAAAACAATTTCTTTTTTATTAATTATTAAATTTTTTTCAAGAGGTTTGCATGATTTCGTATTGTACATAAAAACAAGTATTGCTTTGTCTGTCTCGTTGAGATGGTGAGCTTTCGAGATGTATATTTTTACATTTGCTTTTGACATATATCACAGGTCATATATACTATTGTATAAATTTTATTTTGTTTGCAATTAACTTTTAATAAAAAATATAAAACGTTCAGTCTGTTTCTTTCTCAGAATTATAAACCTACCCCCCCCCCTGATTTTCTTCCCTCCTTCAGCGGATATTTCAGAAAAATAAGACAAAACAAGTCTTTTCCGCACTCCGGGACGTAAACTAGCTTGTTAGTAGCGGTGCTTAAATAGATGAACTTGTCAAAGATTAACTTGATGACCATCATTTAGCGAGCCCATATCGCTTCAATTGCCACTGATCAAAAGAACCCACATTCTGTTTTCCTTTCCCCATGGGGGCGTGTCGCTACAAGACGGTAAATGTCTACGAGACTACTGACTGATGACTACTTATCTAGCTGGAAATAAGCGCATTTTTTATAAGATATATATAGATAGCTACATGTACATGTGTGGTAGTTAGATTGGAATCTCGAAATATTCTTGAATTAGTGTAAACAAGTTTGCCCGATCAGTATCAGAGTTTTAATAAAAGGACACAATCACTTAGCAGTTTGTAATTTACCTTCATCGCGTCATCAAGTCTTCTTGCATCCCACCCTGAGGCGTCGAATCGTTCAAAGCTTGATTCCTATATAAATGTCACTTTCTGACTATTTTGTATCTGCGTCTATGTGCTGGTGTGTGTTTGCTTGCGTGTATGTGTTTATCTGCATGTCTGTCCGAGTGTCTGTGTTTGACTGTGCGTGCCAACGATTGTCATAGCTCATAGCTCACGTGCTTTACGTAACACAACTTTAACCGATAAAAGTTTTCTTTGTTTTTAAATTTACAAAATGAAGAGCAGTGAATGTTGACAAAAGAAATATTTGATCAGGATGCCAAGTGATGATTTATACTTTCTTACATATACATGAGTATATAGGTATATATATATATATCTATATATGGGTTTGTTGAAATGTTTGAAGAACAGTCAACCCTGACAGAGCAGGAAAAAGGGGACTGCCTGTTAAGCATCCCTCGTGGATTCCTCCGCTAATCGTTCTCATTAGCGCGTCGTCATTCCACTCCAATTTGCATATCACGTGTGACAATCTGACTACGCAAACCCCCAACAAGGCTTGACGTTACATATCTATCAACCGTTCTCAGAGGTTTCGTCATTAATTAAATATGATCATTTAACGAATTTATGAAGTTTCGTCATTAATTAAATACGATGACAAAGAGGTTTCTTAAAGTGTTTGACCAGTTGCGTATTGTAAATAAAAAAGCAATTAAATGAAAGAAAGTCACACCTATATTATTTTATAGCGAAGGAAATTGATTTTTAATAATCTTTTTCAAACGAATTAAACTAAAATGAATACACTACCGTAATTAACTTCGCTAGACAAATGTAAGAAAATAGAGTAGAATTTTTAAAGCTGCATAGTTTATGATGCGATTGGCGCTAAAAGTTAAAAAGACACTGATTGGTTTCCTTTCCAGTCTCAGCTAACTGTGAATTCTATTGCTCACCCGCGATTTCTGCGTTCTTCTCAATATTTTCAGCCGAGTCAAGAATCATTATTTTGTCTTACAACTTGCAATAATCACATTAATCCCTAGTGGATCCAGCCGACTTTAAAAAGACCAAATTTTTGGTCTGGAGCTCTCCAAAGTTCCTATACTTATTTTCTTGTTTTGAAACAAAATATTGTTGAAATATTTCAAATATTTTGAAATGTATAAATTTTATTATAGCTCTTGTATGTATAAAATCTGAATTAAAAAAAAACAAAGTTGTTTAGATGATTCTAGCTTTCATCAACTGATAAAATCAATTAGACAATTCTCAATTTCCCAGAAATTTTGAATAGCCAGTTCTCTGTCAGGGAATTGTTCACGTTGTTTTTGTAGAAAATGAGTGCTTTTTAACCATTCTTGAGTGCTGTGCTTAAAAAATGAGAATTTCCTCAACTTGAGAGCAAACTATTTCAGCCTCTGGCGTTGACACTAAGAAAAAGCAAAAATTAGCAAAAGTTTACGAATACCAGGAAATACAGGCGTCAAACAAGTAACTAGTGAAGCAAACAAATTAAAAAAAAACTAATAAAAAATCTTACATAAACCAACTAATTTAAATATATTCCATTTCCTTTCAATTAAAGTTGCATTAAAGGAATTGCTGACCTATTTGCGTAATTAAAATTGCACGGTTCTATTTATGCAAGATGAAAACATTTTGTGTTTACAAGAAAAAAATGTTTTAAAAAATTGCTTTTCGCCACGACTTAAGAAATTATATCAATGCGCGGTAGAGCTTGCACGCAAGCTCCCTTAACTTACATACATACATACATACATACATACATACATACATACATACATACATACATACATACATACATACATACATACATACATACATACATACATACATACATACATACATACATACATACATACATACATACATACATACATACATACATACATACATACATACATACATACATACATACATACATACATACATACATACATACATACATACATACATACATACATACATACATACATACATACATACATACATACATACATACATACATACATACATACATACATACATACATACATACATACATACATACATACATACATACATACATACATACATACATACATACATACATACATACATACATACATACATACATACATACATACATACATACATACATACATACATACATACATACATACATACATACATACATACATACATACATACATACATACATACATACATACATACATACATACATACATACATACATACATACATACATACATACATACATACATACATACATACATACATACATACATACATACATACATACATACATACATACATACATACATACATACATACATACATACATACATACATACATACATACATACATACATACATACATACATACATACATACATACATACATACATACATACATACATACATACATACATACATACATACATACATACATACATACATACATACATACATACATACATACATACATACGACTTCAAAAACTTGGTTTAATAGCACTGGAACATTGACGACTTATCCACGATTTATGCCTTTGTCACAAAATACTATATAGTTTCACTCACTGCATCATCCCTGAATTCCCTAATTTCCTGCTCTCTCACACTCGTGGTCACACCCTTCGTCTATGCCAAGAAAAATGCTCCACCACTCACAGGCTCCATTTCTTCACCAGCAGGGTCGTGAAACCTTTGAACTCCTTAGCTCCACATATTGTTAACTCCACAACTCATAATCGTTTTAAGTCCTGCGTTTCTGATGCCGATTTGAAGAAGTTTCTGATAATTTATTTGAATTATATATATTTCATCTATGCACACTATAAGTACCGATTACTTGTCACCAATTTGTGTCTACCCCAATTCATTTCTGACCCCTTTGAACAATGTTTTGCGGAGTAGTGAATACTAAACTTTTGATAGTAATTCGCAGGTAATCACGATTTTGTATTCTACATGCCATTCCCAACTAATGCTGATCACTTTAATGTTTTCGTTCACCAATTTGTGTTAGTGGTCATTTGTGACCCTCTTTTTGGTTAAACAAATAAATAAATAAAAATACATACATACACACATACAGACATTGGAAACTATGTATGTTGATAACATAAAATATACGGTTCATTAAGTGCTCTCAAACTGTTATTTGAAATATAGGATAATAGAAAAAACTATACTTAAAGGATGTTTTTTTCACAAATTAGATCCAGTTATTAAAACTTATAAAAATGTATCAAAATATTGTTGTAATATGTAACAAGTAAAGGAAAAAAAGTTTTTTTAACACAAATTTTAATTTCAAATACACTCGACTTAGACATACGAAAGATGTTCAAATTAAGTTTTTTTTTAATTGAGTTATGTATTGTCATCCAATATAAAGCTATGCTGAAAGTTTCAGCATCCTAGCTAGTCAAAAAGCTGGTTAAATTTTACTTGCAAGATTTGCGTACAGAGAAAGCCACACACACACACAAACAGAGATTGTAACCTAAATAAAAGTTTGTAAAAAGGTAAAGGTCATGACACTTAGGGCGTCGCTACATGAAATATACACAACCATGGACTTCTTAATATAATCTATATGTATAAAAGAACATGTCCTGACTGACTGACTGACTGACTGACAGATGACTGACTGATAATCAACGCCGAGCTCAAACGCCTCATCCTAGGAACGTGAAATTTGGAACTTATATTACATTTATAGCGTAAACATCCGCTAAGAAAGGATTTTTGAAAATTTTGCTCCTGAGGGGAAAAAACTGGAAAACAAACTTTTTTCTAAAACAATGTATATCTCGAAAACCAAAAATGAGGAGATTTTGAAATTTGGTATATAGATTCTTTTTGAAAAATAAAAAGATACGTGTTTCACCATTTTTTGAAAATTCGGTTTCCCGGACCTCAAATGTGGGTTGGAAAATTGGGTTATTTGGTTTTTAAAGTAGCTTCTACTCAAAAACTGTTAATGCTACAGGAGTAAAAATTAGTATTTAGTTTCTACTCCAAAAATAATGAAATACGTGTTTTAGCATTTTTTGAAAATTTGATTTCCAGGACTTCAAATGTGGGGTGGAAAATAGGGTTATTTGTTTTTTAAAGTAACTGCTACTCAAAAACTGTAAATACCACAGATTTAAAAATTAGTATTTAGTTTCTATTCTAAAAATAAAGATATACGTGTTTCACCATTTTTTTATAAATTTGGTTTCCAGGATCTTAAATTTGGGCTGGACAATAGGATTACTTGGGTTTTAAAGTAACTGATACTTAAAAACTGTAAATGCTACAAAAGTAAAAATTAGTATTTAGTTTCTACTCTAAAAATAATGATATACGTGTTTCACTATTTTTTGAAAATTTGGTTTTCAGGACCTCAAATGTGGGGTGGAAAATTGGGTTACTTGGTGTTTAAAGTAACTGCTACTCAAAAACTGTAAATGCTACAAAAGTAAAAATTAGTATTTATTTTCTACTCTAAAAATAAGGATATATGAAATTTTGGTTTTCATGATCTCAAATGTGGGGTGGAAAAAGGTTTCTTTGGTTTTTAAAGTAACTGCTACTCAAAAACTGTGAATGCTACAGATGTCAAAATTAGTATTTAGTATTTACTCAAAAAATAATGATATAAGTGTTTCAACATTTTTAAAAAATTTGGTTTCCAGGACCTCAAATGTGGGGTGGAAATAAGGGTTATTTGATTTCAAAATAACTGCTACTCAAAAACTGTAAGTGCTACAAATGTAAAAATTAGTATTTTGAAGTTTTGTGCCGGTTAAAAGTAGCTAAGTCCAGTTTATCACCGGTTGGGCCAAGCCGTTGTTTTAGAGTCTTCACACGGGCCAGGCCAAACCTTAAATCAAAGTGGGACGGGCCGAGGTTTTTCACCAAGTATATAGATATTTTAGTGATTTTAGGGTCTTCAGTTGGGCCGGGCCAAACCTGAAGTCAAGGTGGGACGGGCCGAAGTTTTTCATCAAGTATATAGAACTTCTAGGCCTGTAAGAATGGGCTGGGCCTAATTCAAACGGGCTGTTCCGGGCCATGAGTTTAGGTTTTTAAAACGGGCTGGGCTAAGTTGTCGACGGGCCGAGCCGAGACCTAAAAAAATGATCTCAACTATGGATGCACGGTTCAAACTCTCTAATTTCATGCGAGCGAAGCCCCTACGGGCACTGCTAGTAATATATATATATATTAAGAAGTCCATGATACAACTCAGCACTCATTTATAGATCAGTTAAGAATGAAAGGTTGAGTGGACCGGAACAAACATGAGTTAGTTAGTTTCTTGCTAAAAGAAACTACTTGCCCAAAACTGGAATCGAAGCCGTATACTACGAAATCCAAGCCAGTGTCTAAACTACTATATCAAGACGTCTCAGCAGATTATTTGTTGATTGAGTTAAAACTCGTTTTAATGATCGGTATTATATGTATTTATTTGCAAAATAATTTTCAGTTCAAGAAGATCCGCTCCAGTGTTAAAAAAATTAGCTATTTTTTCTGAACTAGGATATCATAACTAAATGCTATTTATCTGTCCATTAACCAGCGTTCTATCTAAGCAACCGTTCAGATAGTCCAGGAGAATTAAAAAAAAGCTGGCATAATTGGAAGCAAAGCAGTTTGATATTTTGTTTTGTAGGTATATGTGTTAGCAACAATTAGCTCAAAATCCACCCTTCCAACTCATCGTTTAAAAAAATTACAGACGATTTTCAAAATCGGCCTTAAAATCGGTAAATTAATTGAATATGCCAGCTCTTTTAATCCAATTAGATGAAAATAACTAAAGTTTAAGCTGAATGCTTTATTGTTACTTATTGCATGATATACAATCATTAAAAATTATCAAAAAAAAAAAAAAAAAAACGAACTGATTTATGGAGCCGTTTTTCCATAAAATATACAATATATCAGCTCTTAAAATCCATTTAAATAAAAATAACTCAATCTATAGATGAAAACTACCTAATACAAAATATACATAAGTTAAAATTTGTCTCGCAACATTATATACGGATACAAATAAACTACTTTATTGTGCCGTTTTTGACTAAATGTGCAAAATAAATTAAGATTAATATGAAAATTGCTGGTTACATACTATTTAATATACACATATTAAAAAGCATACATATAAATCCATAAATAATTTCCAATTTCAACATACAATAAAAAAACAAACAGAAAAACAACAAAAACACCTAAAAATAACAATTTCTTTATTTCCCGCCCTGTGTCCTTTGTCTGTGTGCCTATATCCCTTTTGTTTGGTTATATAAAGTTTGTATGGTAGGTCCAGTAGTACAATTTCTTTAAAATAATGAATAAGAATTTCAGTTAGACCACTGTAAATAAAGTCTCACGTTAAATTTGCTTCCCGATCAGCCATGACATGACCAATGCTGCCCAAATAATTCATCAAGACATGAAACCCACCTAGACGACATACTATGTTCAGTTTGGATGAATGCACAATATCAACAGCCTTTAACCACAGCGGCTGGTCGAAAGTCACACAAGCCGTTGGAATGCTGAGCTTTTCAGCCTGGCGTTCTATGAAAGTTAACGTGGAAAAAATACAAGACATGTCATTAGGATTCAAATCAATAATCGGAAGCATCCTTATGTCTGATGATGATCTGAAATCTCCCTCTGGCTTACAAGCATGTTCCACAAAGCCAGACCAATTTGGCCTTTGCTGATCTTCATCTAAGCACAAGATACCGATTTTCCAGGCAAGTTCCAAGTTTAAAGAAGGAGGCAACACAGAAGGAAAATTTAATTGAGAAATGGGCTTGAAAGACATCAATGATAATGATGACTTGTCGGGGAATGTGTATCCCAGTATAGGAATACCTCGGTTGTTCACAACACAACTGGATTTTAGGCGTGACAATCGGGGTACAGCTGATTCAGCAAAGTATCCTGACCCTAATCGATTACACGGAGTAGACATTGATATGATGCCCATACCGTGAAAGGTACCACTTCCATCTAAAGTGATAACGTTGTGGTCAAGATTATCACCAGACCATTGCGTAAAACATTGAGGAAAAGACTGAGGAGTATCAGGGGAGTCATTCTGAACCACTGATTGTTTAGAAAGTTTAACTTCATCATATGAAATTGAAAATCCCAACCGTGACAGCAAATCAAGTAGCCATCTAGATCCAAAGGCGTGATCTAAACTAACTCCAACGCCAAACAAAATTGGAGAAATAAGAGATCTTTGTCTTGCCCCCTGCACAATAGAATGACATATGAAAACTTGTTTTATTTCATTACAAACAATATTTTCTATTAAGATTTTCAACAAACTAGGAATCCACCTTTTGGCATTTTCAATATTTGAGAAATCATCAGTTCCTGGATATGTTTCATTTGAGGACATTTCCCTTATTTGAGCTCTTATCAATTTTGCTGCTGCCACTATGATACGCTCACTCTCATCTTCTATGCTACTCTTTTTTTCAGCATACCATTGCTTAGTTATAATGTGAGATGCCATGTTACGGAAGCAAATAACATTTTTCCGACCACAAACTTCGGCAAAAAATATGTGCTCAGCGTAGCGTTCTTCCAGCTTTCGTTTTATATGTTTTAATGAATACGCTTCACCATCTTCCGATAATTCTTGCCTTTTAATTTGCAATTCAGCTATTGTATAAATTCCTTGATCTTCTTCTTCTAACCAGTCACACAGTTTTTCAAAAGTAATTAACATGTCGTTATCTTGATGTCGACCTGGATGGTTTCGGCCAGCGGTATTATCTCCGACATGTGATGATCTACCATTTAGGAACGCAGAATGACACACTCTGTGGTAACGAGCTTCTTCAGCTGGTAAGTCATTGCATGAATTTAACCTACCAAGAACTTCTACACTCCATGCATCATTTCTTTTGTGGCAAGTTTCAATTATAGTTTCTCTGAATTTCAATGTCATCACAAATCTTGATTCTTCTTTTAAATCTTTTTTACTTTCTCCAAAAACTATTTTTCCACACAAAAAACAATGTTGCTTCCAATTGAAAGTGTCGACAGACGATCGTAATAATTTACACTTAAAATTCTCTTGATCAACACCAACACCTTCTGCATGCTGCTCATTCTTTCGTTTCAATTGATCGAAACTTCTTTTGTTAGTGTAGTCTCTCCGGCAATGGTCATGAACATTAGCTACATTTGGTTTATTTAACAGATAATCTGTTAACTGTTCATCATCACGTAAAACGCTGAATTGACATAACGTTTCAATACCTTTAACACCTAGTGTAACCATCTTGACTGTATCACAGACGTTGTCGGAACGGAATTCAGTTCGACAAATTAAACATACCATTTCATTTAGTTCACCCATTTCGAAAAAGAACAATAAACACTCCAAAAATAGATGTTTTACAAAATACTGACTTAGAAATTCGATGTTTTACGACAATTTACGAAAATGCTAACTTATCGCTCACTACGGTAAATCTCTTACAAAAAAGCGTCAAAAAACCAATTTCCTATTTGACGATTTCAACCGATTTTTGCAGGAAGATTCATAAACGTATTACAAACAAAATATCCGAAAATCAGCTTGCTTCAAATTTTGTCTAGGTACAACAAGGAAAATTTTTAATTCTCCTGGACTAGGGTACTGAAAATTATTTTTAATACTAGAATTAATTAAATGTACAATAATTTGAAAACTCCGTGATTGTGTTTAAATTTTTCAAAGCTTGGGGTTCGGGTCCAATTTTTTTTTAATCCGGTTCGGACAGGGCCGTAACCAGGAAGTGGGGGCCAAAAACTTTTTGGGGGCACTGTATACATTTTCTGTTCACATAAGTTGCACATTCCAAATGTGCTTCACGCAAAAAACAGGTTTAGCGATTGAAATTTGAATCTTATTTTACCATATTTAATTCAATTTGAAAATGTTCTGAATCTCTGAATCAACATGAGAACTTCCCGAAGCATGTAAATAAAACAATAACACAGCATTTCAAAACAATTATAATTTACACGAAAAAACTTTATAAAAACACATCACATAATCACATTGGTTATAATGTCAGAATACGGCACGATTTCTGGGCAAACTTTTCTACGAAAGTGTTCAAATCTACTTTTAGCGTAAAATCCTTCTCAAGAGCAAGTAGTACCACTTGAAATTCACGCTCAAGGCCCATTGATTGGCGATAAGGCCGCAGAATCCGCGCGAGAGTGGAGAAACTGCTCTCGCACGTAGCAGTCGACACACCGATGGTGATTGCTCCGGCATACAGCTGATACACGTTTGGAAATGCGTCACGGTACTGCAGCATTGCATATGTTGCATCTTCAAACGACGAATTTGGCTGGAATTTGTTACGGCACAGTCGCATTGCAATAGGCAATTCGCCAGCGATGGCATCTTGTCGAGGCAAAGTAGCTTGCTGGGTGGTTCCAAGCACTTCTCAACAAGAAAATTCTGAGATGATATAACGAGGGATTCTACAGCTTGAAACAAAGCCATGTTGGACTCGCCAAATCGGTGGTTCATTACAAAATGGACATAATCTATGATATTGTAGAAAGCGCGCCTCATAAGCTCGGGTGAAGTAACTTTAGAACAAATAACAAACATGGAATGATTAAAGTGGGGGTGACCACAGAGCCTGTCAGCCAGGTGCTCTGAACTCGTTTGCGCTTTACTGAAACTACATGGTCATAATCATTTGATGGAAAGCCAGCAGCAAAGACCTCTGCAGACCGCAAGGCAAGAAGGCTCTCTTTAGCTGTGGAGATCAGTTCCATACATAGCAAGAGACACATTGTACGTATACTATACTAAGTTTATGCACGTTCAGATTCTGGTGTCAGTTTTTTCCGGCCGATGCATGTTCCATTTCTCTCCAGAACTGGTCAAGAAAACTCACGCTCTGATTGGATGATTGTTTTCACTTTTATTTAAAAAAATAGAAGTTACGACGGAGTGGGCCGATGATAAAGTGCTTGATTTATCATACTTTTTGAAGAAAATCTATGCCTTTATGACATAAAAAGTTCATTGCATCATTACTTTATGCCAAATTAGACAGTCGCATAGATGAAACTTGACTTTACGAGCGGCCTAAATGGGTTTATGGTCTCCTTAATAATAAGTCCTAGAGCGAAAAAAATTTCATTTTCGTAATCGTCGAGTCGAGTTCTATTAAGATATGAAATAATATATCAGTTTTGACAATTTTGAATTTTCAAACCTTCAAACTGCTATATCTCATAACCTAAAAAAACATCTTAGAGCTAAAAAAATCCAATTTTGTAATTGTAAATGCGAGATTTTAAAATAAAGTATAAAATTAAATTAAAATCTGGATACAAAATTATGTTGTTTTTACAACTTTTAATTTTTTTTATTAAAAATTTAAATAACTAAATTTCTATAATTTGGTGCATTTTTAAGTTACTTTTTAATTCAAATCTATAAATTTTAATTTTTAATATATACCTTTGCGCATTCTTACAGATTTCGTTCCTATAAATAATTAACACCGACTCAGCCCGTCAAAATAAGATAAAAGTTCTCACCATTGATTCTCACGTTCTCACCATTAAAGCTGTTCTAGCCAGTCCTCGGAATAATTTAGTCTAACCTGTTGCCTCTACGGAGTCTAGACTACTAGAGTGCTCTGCTAAAATAAATGTCTAAGAAACTTAAATGTCTTGGCTTAAATTCCTCGCAAGTGGAAGCATTCGTTAAACACAATATTTCTTGCTGCAAAGTATATGTGTTTACACTATTATTACTATTGCATCAGCTTTAACATTCTCTTTTTAAATCTGCTTCAATCTATTTCTATTTTTAGGATGTATTGAATAGAAGCAGCCTCGAGTTAGTTCAATTACTTAAGATACCTGTGGAATTTGCCGATGACATCATATATAGGGCAAGCAGAGCCTGTGCACCAGCTCCAGGCAATGTAAACTTTGCTGTGACATTAAGCATGATCAAGAAATAGTATTAGTTTTTTTTCATTTATTTGAACAGGCTCTTGAAATACTATTGTACAACAAAATTAACAAATCTGTCATGAAAACAACTCTGGATACTCTTGATGAATTCTTAAATGGAGGTCTTCCATGCGGCATGATAACAGAAGTAAAATATTTTATTCTATGTATCAGGTAGATTTGGTAAACAGACCGTACTTTGTATGTATGGTTATATATATATATATATATATATATATATATACACTAGCGGGGTGCCCGGCAATACTCGGGCTTTTTAGAGGTTTTTCTCTCACGCACCCGTTTCCTTTCACGCTTGCTCTCACGCTCCCAGTCGCTTTCCGACCACCTAGAGCTCTGAAACTTTCAGGAAAGCTTGAAATGACAAAGCTTCTGGATGACAATACATGAATTCAATGTTTCGACATGAATTAGGCCTTAAATCAATTAAAATTAATTAGACAGTTCAAGATACTCTTTTATAGGAAACAGATATATATATATTTGGTAAACAGACCGTACTTTGCATGTATGGTTATATATATATATATATATATATATATATATATATATATATATATATATATATATATATATATATATATATATATATATATATATATATATATATATATATATATATATATATATATATATATATATATATACATACATATATATTTATATATCTCTATCTGTGGCATTTACCTATGAAAAGGACATAATTGCACCTCTTTGTTTTTCCATTATACTTTTTTAAATAATTTAAAAAAAATATTCTAAATAGCCTACTACCTATCCTCAGACCAACCAAATGTACACAAAAAATTTCATAAAATCGGTTCAGCCGTTTCGGAGGAGTTTGAAGTAAAAAATGACACGAGATTTATATATATATATATATATATATATATATATATATATATATATATATATATATATATATATATATATATATATATATATATATATATATATATATATATATATATATATATATATATATATATATATATATATATATATATATATATATATATATATATATATATATATATATATATATATATATATATATATATATATATATATATATATATATATATATATATATATTAAAGGTAATGCATTAAATATAAATTGATTTTTATGAGATTTTTATAAAAATCACTTATCTCATTTTTAGACATAAACTTTCAGATATCGGGACCACCTGGTTGTGGCAAGACACAGTTCTGTATGATGTTAGCTGTTGTCTGTGCTGAAAATAAATCAGTTCTTTTTATTGATACAGAAGGTGCGTTTGATGCTCACAGGTTTGTTAGATTTTTAACAAGTAAGCAGTAAAAACCAAGTTTTTTGTCAAATTCTTTATATTTCTGATGCCGGCTTTTTATTTATTGCAAAAAAGTTCTTTTTAAATAAAAATTTTTGGAATTTATATATGTAAATATTTATTTAATTGTATTTGATTTGCTGTTGTTTTTAAGCATAGATATTTAAAAAAATTTCAAACTTTAAGAGAATGCATTATCATAAGGAACTAGCTCTATTAGATGACGGGAAGTTTGTGAATTTTCACCTTCAAGGTTAGTGGGCATTCAAGCAAGCAAGTAAGCAAGCAAGACTGGTGGTGAAGTTAATATTAAGGATTTAAAAAAACTAAATTAAAATTAGTGATTGTATAATTCATATATAAATGCTTGCAACATAGTTTCACAGACACCTGTCATGCAATACTGTAAATATTAATTTCTTTTATTTTCAATTAAGCTTTTGTTTTTGTCATTTTCTATATAGATTAATAGATTATAAGGTATTTGTGTAAGACAAGAGTTGAATGACATTTTGTTTATCAACACATTTTAAGGTTTCTTGAAATAGCACGCTCCAAATTTCCTTTCAAATATAACGATGACAAATCGCTTTGTGGCCTGGCCTCCAAAGTGTTTGTATATAGGGAAAAGAACATGCAGGAATTCATGGCAAGGTAATTTAAATTGTGACCTCGTAAAGAATTTCTTTCTTATTTTTAATTTTTTAAAAGGTTAGAAAATCTTGAGGAAGAAATTGTTGAGAATAAATCTGGTCTCATCATCATCGACTCCGTAGCATCGTTGATCCGAAGAGAATTTGATCCACAAATACCGAAGAACATGTACGAAAGAAATAAATTATTAAGCAAGCAGGCTGCAATGTTGAAATTGTTCTCCTCTTCTTACAACATACCGGTTTGTTCTTTATTTTCTTTAAATTTTCTGCTGGATTTTCTTGTGTAATTCTTCCAAATTGTTTTGTCTCAATAGGTAATTTTAACTAATCAGATTACAACTCAGTTTAGAAAAAATGCTACATGTAAATATGTGAGTGACATGCAAGAAGAAACAAAAGATGAAACTGTAGGAAGTGAGGATTTGTTCTTGCGATACTATAAATATGTTAAATTGAAATACATTTTAGTTTTTAATTATCTCATTTTATTATGAACACAGCAACAGAAAACAATCTGATCATTGCATTGGGCTACCATTGGAGTCACTGCATTAATACTAGAATTATTTTACATAATTCAGAATATTCAAACGTTAGACAGGTGCAAATGCTTTTTGTAGTTTTTAGTTTTTTACTTTTAGTTAGTCGGTAAATTGTAATTAATCACCTTTATGGATTGGCTCATATTTAATTGTTAGCTGCATCTGGTCAAGTCGCCGAATTCACCATATATAAAATTGAATTATACAATCGAAAGGTCTGGCATACAACTCTGTGGTAACTGATTTTTTTATTATAATAAAAGTAGCAGCTTAACTGCAGTAGAAGATAATTTACAATCAATTATATTTTTCATGTGATGTGTTTTCATGTTCAATTATTTTTTTAGATGGTCTTGAATTCTGTAATGAAAATGATGTTGCCATGAATGTAAATGCAAGATCTGGCATGGTTATGCAATAAAATATCCAACAACCCATTTCACCTAATGAAAATAGTTTGTGATATCTGACTGGTCTTGTTCTTGCTGAGCAAGATGAATATAACAATTTTTTAAATTTAATCTTCATTTCATTGTATGTTAAAGTTTATTACAGAAATGTCTGAGCCGCTACCAATTTCTTGGTTTGGGTTTTTTTTATTTGCAAATCTTTTCTAAGTTAAAAATTATATGACTTATTTGGGTTTGTCTTTTTGTATTATATTTACAGATTCAGTCAAATTTTGCTCAATTTTAAGCAGAAGCAGTTTGAGTTTGGTTAGGAGACTCTAATTGAAATTTTTAGGAATTGACAATTATTAGCTATGATATTGTGCTGAAACTTCAGTCTGGATGTTCGTACATAAAAATAATCTGTGATTTTTCTGTTAGTCATGCTTAGAAGTAATATTTGAGTAAAGTTAGTTTGCCTGTGAGCTGAGATGAAGAAATCTCTTAGAATGTCAGTCAGGACTTTCAATAAAACTGAACTTTTTAAGTGTTCTCTGTTGGATTAAGATAGACTTAAAGTTGGATAACATCTGACGGATCCATAAGTCATACTACTGCTATTCTTGCAGAAGTAATTTTAACTCTTGAATTATTCTCATTTAAAAAAATTAAAAACAAACTTTTATAAAGATTGTCCTAAAAAGATTTTTAGATTACAGTAGGTTCTATAAATAAATAAGAGACCACAGTATACGCACATGTCACTAAAAACAAGTGTTAGTGACTATCAATACGTTTTTGTTAATGAGTTATAAGTTAGTTATAACTTATAACCATATAATCTGAGCATTCACAGCTAATTTTCCAAAGAAGTAAATCATACATTTGCGAAATCGAATTTCTTTGAGGAATTTTGAAGTTCCAAATGCTTTATTTCTTTTTTTGGCTTAAGAATATACTGTGGTCACTCCTTAGCTTGTAATGTGATCTACAAAAAGTTTTTTTTAAATTATTTATATAAGCAAGTTTTTATTTTTAGTAGATTATAAAATTTCCCACTTTCAAGTTTTCATAACAATAAAAGTTTAAAGAAATTCTAACCTTGCTTAGCTGAATTTACTAAAATTTAACGCATTTTATGTTTTAGATTTCACTTTTCAGATTGTATCATTTTACAATAAAAAATTGTGGTTTTTGGCTGGTGCTTTTTTATCTCAAATTCATCAATTTTTGGTTCATCAATTCATCACTTTTGGTCTACTGCAAGCCGCTTTGATTCCAAATAAACTACAACATAATCAACAGTGCTTCCTTGACAGAATAAATACTGTTATAGTTTTTGTAATGAAGAAAATTAGCTAATAGCTCATGATGGAGAGAGGTAGTCGTAGGTGCTTTTCCAGAAAATGTTCAGGAACTCAGTGATTAAAATAATTCTTATGGACAATTGATCCTACTGCCTCCCCCAATAATGACGCCCTGCCTTATAGCAAATAGCTACAAGAGCTATGATAACAAAAAACTAACTAAAATATTGAAAAACTACATCACAAAATAATACATAAAAACATTACAATAATGAAAAAAATATTTGGGTAAATTCTTTGAAACACGAAAACGTAATGCGTTCTATGGCCATTTGTCAACATAAACAAACGCTAAACAGTTTCAATATTGATTCTTGAATTAAAGATTATTAAATCAAGATTATTGATGAGTTAGGATAGAAATACAACCATATAAAAATATTTTATACATATTTATGTCATGACGTTGTTAGGCCTATTTTGGTTTGTTGTTGCCATTGGCATTTTAGTTGCATATTTAGTTTTGGTGAAATTTGACGTTCCGCAATTGATGAAAGATTCGTTTTTGTATGGAAAACTCAGAGGAGAAGGGAAGTTTTCGTTTATTCCACTTTTTGAAGTGCCAAAAAGGTAGATAGACTGAAAAGTTATGTATTGCCTTATAAAAATAATTTCTTAATTAGTAGGATGATTAACTTTCAGACATTTCAAGTGTTTCTATGAAGTCGGTGTTGTTGTCAATGGTAGTTTTGTTGTACTCATGTGTTATTGTTATCTCTACCATGTGCCAATATTTAGTACATTAAAAACCATTTGTAAATGGTTAACAATAAATGAAAATAATCTACAAAGAGAAGGTGATTTGGGTCTTATTACAAATTGATTAACCATTTATCTTACTTAAATCAATAACATCCATTTTTCTTTTCAAATTGGAAAAGCCTTCAATTTATTGTGTTTAATTCCACACTTTCTTTTTTCATTACACTTTTTTTATTTTAGTCATTGGTACTTGTTTCTCATCATTATTACAGTTAATTGCAATAAAAATGTTTCTTAGGATTAATGCTGTATTTAATAAAACATTTGTATGCTAATCTATTACTTTTTTTTATAATAGTTTATAGTCCTGTACACTAGGTGAAATCTATTACTTCTACAGATGAATTAAGTCTTCTCTTGCTCGGATGTTTGATGACAATCCAAAATATCCGGCGACTTGTTGAATGCATCTACATAAGCTCTTATTCTAAATCATCAATGAACATTATACATTTTTTCATTGGTGTTTTTCTATATAGTACATTTCCTCTAATTATATTAATGGAAAACCCTTCCCCTGAGAATGGCAACGGTTAGCTAATGAAGTAATAACTTCATCAAGATTAGAACATTAATAAATATATTGATTGACTTTTCCAGTACAATTCTATGACATTCTACATCCCAACAACGTCCTTGGTATATTTCTTTTTGCATGGTCAAGCTACCATCACCACAGAACCCACAAAATACTTGCTAATCTGCGAACCAGTACAGATGGTATAGTGAAACTTTCAGTTTACATTTTTATTATAGATATTTTATTTTTTAACTTTTGATTTCTACAGGAACGTTAAAAAACCTGAACCACTTCATTCCCAGAGGTGGGGCATTCAAATACGTATCATGTCCCCACTATCTCTTTGAAGTTCTTATCTACTTAAGCTTCACAATTGTTGATTCGTTCAAGAGTTCTACCTTACTTTCCTTGTTCTTCTTTGTAGTCGTCAACCAGATCGTCTCAGCCTTTCTTACAGACAATTGGTATAGAGAGAAGTTTTCAGAATATCCAAAACATAGAAAAGCTATTATACCATATTTATTATAAAAGAATAATTTAAAATTTAAATTTAAGTTTAAGTTAATTTTATTTTTGACAGATTATTAAAAAATATAAATATCTAAAAAAATTTGTAATGTCTACATAGTCTCATGATTGTTTTAAAGCAATGAATTCGTTTCGTATTTCTGTGGTTTGCCTGGTCTGCCACCAGAATAACTTAACTGATCTACACTATTCAGCTTTATGAAATTATTTTGGCACCACCACTTCAAAAATGTATCTAATTTCTCAAACAGAAAAAAAATCCATTTTCTAAGATAAAAGTTTTAAATAAATCAAATCAAATGTACCAATCACTGGACATTTAATTTACAATGATAACACTCCTTTCATCATACTTATACTGGATTCAACTTGAAAGCACAAAACATGGAAGTATGACATTGTTTAAGTAGAGAATCCTAAAATGTATCACTATTTAAGAATAGTTATGTCGATATCATCCTTGGGTAGATTGGGTTAGTTAACGAGTTTCTTGAGAACTTAAGTGACAACATCACTTAGTGTTGACTTAGAAAGAGGGTCCAGAAAATCCAAACAAAGATGAATAAATGAAAATATTGTTAGATTAAAATTGAATATGTGTAAACGTAGACGAATATGCTTTCTAGCGATTCGTAACGTTAAAGCTTGAAGTTATTTATAGCACAATATTTCTCGAATTATAATTCCGGCTTAGTACTTCTTTCGCGCTGACTCAATCTAATTATATCTCACGTTTCAGAAATCTCTTGATTCTGACAACTCTTTTGATTTTATTAGATAACTTTTGTCAACTTGTTTCCTCCATCGGTTCTTCGTTCTTTGAATTGGAAGTCACTTTCTGCATAGAAATTGCCATTTTAAATTTCTCTTGCTTATCTGTACTTGAATATATCTAAAAATATCGTTAGACTCGCTGGTTTGAGTGAACTGTTTTTTTCATTTCTACTTCACTAATTTTTTTTTTTTTTTTTTATTATAGTTTATAGTCTTTTACACCATGTGTTTTAAGACGCGAAAACAAAATCAAAATGAAAAAATACTTGTTTACACTAAATAATTTTTCTCTATATTTACAGTTCTTTGGATTATTTTGTATCCATTTATAGATGATGTCGTGGCATATTTCCGAGTTCAGTATGGTTTGGAGTGTAGTTGGTTTTTGGATCCTTTTACAAAAGTTCCCAAGTTCCATTCCTAGTTGTGTCGTTTCTTCGCAGTGCAGCAATCAGTGCTCGATTGTTTCCTCTGTTCCGCAGGTTTCGCACAAACCTGTCTCATGAAGATCCATTCTCTTCAAATTTTGTTTCAGCCGACACTTTCCAAGTCGGAGTCGGGAAATGATGACTTCCTTTTTTACCAATGCTTTTATTAACTCGTCGGCTCTGTTTCTCTGTCTGTTTCAAATCTTGCAATCAATTTTTGAGTCACTTCCTGATGTTAGATTTCTTTCAAATTTTGCATACATGCTCAAGATAGAAGACAATGCAATATTCAATTATTAGTTTTACAATAAGTCAATTAATTTAGTTAATTTTCTTGAGGATTTTATCGAGGGGTTTCTTGAGGGTTTTCTTGAGGGTTTTCTTGACCACAAAACGCTAACCGACTGGCAGACTATTTTACCAAGTTAACACGAACCACACTCACTGACCGCGATTCTCAAGCGTGTACGAAATTTTCATGAAAATAGTTGAGATATTTAAATTCGATGTTTTTTGATGATATTTTTATTATTATTACCAATGCTTTTATTAACTCGTCGTCTCTGTTTCTCTGTCTGTCTGTTTGTTTCTCTGTCTGTTTCAAATCTTGCAATCAATTTTTGAGTCACTTCCTGATGATAGATTTTTTCAAATTTTGCATATATGCTTAAAATAGAAGACAATGCAATATTCAATTATTAGTTTTACAATAAGTCAATTAATTTAGATAATTTTAATTAATTTCGATATTTCGATATAATTAAGATATTTCGACAGGCGGGCTGAGTCTGACAGGCCCACCCGAGTTCTAAGTCTGGAGGAGGTTGAAAACTTTTGATTTCATCCAATGGATTCTGTTGTTAAAGAAGAAATTTGTTTTGGTTTTGAGAGGTCTGAAGATAATTCTTCTTTATTTGATTCTGGTATTGATCCGGATGACAATTTATTTCGTTCAATGTATGAAGACACCAGCATTTATGTTTCTCCAAAAGATTTAAATGACCTGACCAATCAACTGCCTCGTGAATTTTTCTCTTTCCTTCACGTTAATTGCAGGAGTATGAAAAACAAATTAGACGATTTAACGATACTACTTCGCCAAAGTCGAGCTCGAATTTTGGCGGTCACAGAAACTTGGTTGGATGAAAATTCGTCTAAAGGCATAGAAATACCGGGTTTCCACTTCGTGTTCCAAAATCGAGACATGAAAAGAGGTGGTGGAGTTGGATTTTTTATTGATGAGCGGATCAAGTATTCAACAGTTGATGCTTCACTCTGGAACAGCAGTGTTACTTCATTCGAGCTTCTTCTAATCTCAATGGATTGTCAAAAAACTGGAAATTTCTTAGTGGGTGTTATTTATCGTCCCCCGGACACAAATTTACACAGTTTCAACATAGAATTCAGCAATTTGTTAAATTGTCTCGTCAAAAGAAATATGAATATTCTTTTAATGGGCGACTTCAATATTGATTTTCTCAGTAGAGAACAGAGCTCGTCTATGGCTGATTTTTTCAATTTACTGGCTTCTTACAGCCTTCTTCCGGCATTTACGGCGCCTACCAGGATAACTTCTAAAACTGCTTCTGCAATTGATAACATGTTTACAAACTACCCCTTACAACATTCTATTGCTAGGATTGTGATTGATGATATCTCTGATCATCTTCCGATTTTTTTGTCAACTGATCTCGCACCTCGCACCAATACTGAAAGAGATCAGATTTCATTTAGAAGGCTGACCAGCCTGAGACAGAAAGAGATGTTTGAACAGATGTTGGGTGAGATGGACTGGTCTGGGGTGATTGGGATGGCCGATGGTGGTGATGCGTCCTCTGCTTACTCATTATTCATTAATAAGTATCTCGAAATATATAACAAGTGTTTTCCACTGGTTAAATACACTCGTGGTCCTGCTAGATTTGATAAGGATTGGATGACGCCAAATCTCATGAAGTGCTGCAAAAAGAAAAATGCCTTATATAAAAAATACCTCAAGAGCCCGACAGTGGCCAATAAAGAAAAATTCACTGTGTACCGTAATCGCTTCAAATCAATGAAAATTGCGACAATCAAAGAATTCTATTCAAAAAAATTCAATTTATGTCAAAACAATGCTAAAGAAACATGGAAAATCATTGGGAGCCTAATGGGCAAGCGATCTTCTGTGGAGCAGTGCAGGACTTTTGATGCGGGTGACGGGAGTTATTTGACCTCTCCTACAGAAATTGTTGACTCGTTTAATAATCATTTCTCCAGCATTGGCACAGATCTCGCAAAAAATATATTAATTCCTAATGAAACATTTGATGAATATCTTGGTAATCCCGTGGTCCATTCTTTCGATGCTGTACCTACAACACCGGACGAGATCATTGAAATATCGACACGATTAAAAATCTCACACAGCAGTGGAATCGACGGAATTGACCCGTGTATTGCAAGATGCTCTGTTCCACGGATAGCCCATATTCTTTCCTGCATAATAAACTGCTCTTTTTCTTCAGGGGTGTTTCCTGATCAGTTAAAGTCGGCAAAAGTAATTCCCCTTCACAAATCTGGCAAAAAAGATACCATTTCCAATTATCGGCCAATATCTATTTTATGTTTCTTCTCAAAGTTTTTTGAAAAAGCTATGCACTCCAGGCTCTATGGATTTCTTGCCAGATTTTCCATCATTACCAGGAGTCAGTTCGGCTTTAGAAAAAATCACTCTACCTACATGCCGCTCGTTCTGTTGCACTCGAGGGTTGCGGAGGCTATGGATCGAGGAGACTACATCATCGGCGTGTTTCTGGATCTGGCCAAGGCTTTTGATACAGTGAATCACAAAGTCTTGCTAAAAAAACTTGAACACTATGGGGTCCGAGGGATTCCATTAATGTGGTTTGAAGATTATTTGAGCGGTAGAACTCAACAGGTACACTACAACGAAGTTACTTCATCAACGCGGCGGGTAACTTGTGGCGTGCCTCAGGGGTCGGTGCTAGGCCCTCTCTTATTTCTTGTCTACATTAATGATTTGTGCACTGTTTCGCATCGTCTCGAATTTGTCTTGTTCGCCGATGATACCAACCTTTTTGCTTCTGGTGAAAACCTAAAAGATTTATATGATGTTACTAATCATGAACTACTTTCCGTTTATAAATGGTTTTGTGCGAATAAACTTTCTTTAAATATAAGTAAAACCAACTATATTCTATTCCACCATAGAAATAAATTAATTTGTTCTGATTATCAACTTCTTATTGACGATAAACCTATTGCGCGAGTTTCCTCGTGTAAATTTCTTGGAATGTTGCTTGATGAGCACCTCTCACTGATTGACCATATTAGTTACGTCACCTCTAAAGTTGCAAAAAATTGTGGAATTCTATCTCGCGTGAGTCGATTTGTGGATAAAAATATTTCTATGATGTTGTATTACGCTCTCGTTTACCCTTACTTGTCCTATTGTAATATTGTTTGGGCTTCAAATTATCCTACACGTCTAAAGTCTCTCCACATCTTACAGAAAAGAATCATCCGAATATTATTTAACTTGCCCTTTACATCATCTTGTAAAATGAAAATGATCGAGAACAACCTACTGAATGTATATCAAATTAATTTTTTTCTTGTTAGTATTTTCATGTACAAATATGACAACCATATGTTACCGTCGTCATTTGATAACCTTTTCACAAAATCGTCTCATGTACATTCTCATGATGTGCGTTCTTTGCATTGCTTTCGGTCCGATTTTGCTCGAACAACTCTCAAAACATTCTCCATAAAGTGTTATGGTCCGCGGTTGTATTCAAGTATTCCAATAACAATATCCTCATTGAAAAGCATTTCGCTATTTAAAAAATCGTTGAAATCTTACATATTACAGCTAGATTCATAATTTCAATATCTATATACTTATGTTAACTTCGATACAGATATGTTAACTTATATATACTTATGTTTACTCCTATACACTTATGTTAACTTTTATTTCTCTGTCTCGGTTCGTATCTAAATTTTCGTTTATAGGTCGTCCAGTTAGCGGGAAGTAATTCCCTTTGGATGAACCTTTTGAGCACTTGATTTTTTTTCCTTATTTATAACTTCACTGTTGTTTTCTTTCGTGCTCAATAAATGTTCAAAAAAAAAAAAAAAAAAAAAAAAAAAAAATAAAAGAGTAATATAAGAAAAAATTGATTGCAAAATTTGTGTTTTAATTACATATAGGAGCATTGGTTTTAAAAATTCGTTTTTAATTTACTTGTTCTGTTTGTTGTCTTGAATTTAATTTTATTTGAGACTTTTTTTTCGAGAGACCAGTAGTGTCGACTTTCTTGAGCAGAGTCCCATCTGGTCTGCCATTCGTTCAAAAGCTCTCTGCGTATTGTTCTTTTTATGTCAAATATCTCTGGCATAATCTCAATCTCTATTTCGAGATGTTTGGTGGCTTCTTTGGCAAGGCAGTCTGCCATTTCATTTCCACGTATGCCCACGTGGCTAGGTACCCAAATCAGGGTAATTGTTTTCCCTTCTTTTGAGAGGTTGGATGCTAGTGTTAGGACTGATTCCACAAGAGCAGATTTTTGAGCATTTGCGGAATTTTTCAATGATATCATAGAGCTATATGAATCCGTAAATAGGGCTATTTTATGTGGACCGTCTGGTTGTGCCATCCACTCCAAGCCGCATTTTATAGCTGTTAGCTCAGCCGTATAAATACTAACGTCATTCGTGACTCTCTTAGCTATTTTCATATCTTTTTCCGGGATATAAATTCCCACAGCTGCTACATTGTCTATCTTAGATGCATCTGTGTACATATGTGTCGAATCTGTATATGTAGCAATCAGTTCCTTAGCTCTTTGGACAATTGACGGATAATCCTTCTTTAACCCCACCAGCCCTTCGTTAAAAAGAGGTGGAATAAGTTTCCATGGTGGAGTTAGAGAAGGAGTTAAGGGGACTGGATTGAATTTGTCAACTATTTTGTTCAATGCCGCTGTTCTTTTGGCTGCTGGATGTTCAGCTTCTTTCACTTTTCTGTGAAAGAACCATCGCCATTTAACCCTACTTCACTAACTCAACTTCACCTTTGAGGTCACAAAATAGGAAAAGGCTTCTCATATATACATATATATATATAATCAACAGATATATATATATATATATATATTTTCTTTCAGGCACGCGCTATTAAAGACAATAGACCATTTTGCGTTTATTATTTTTTTAGACAGACATTCTAAATTTTTCAAACTACATACATTCTTTGATTCAACTCGGGCTAACGGACCGTTTCGACTAACATTGTCATCCTCAGAGCCCATTTAAAATTTAAACCAAACGTCGACGCAAGAAACGATACAATGAAATAAACAATAAAACCAGGTAGAGCATACCTACCCTAGATATTAGAATATCGTAAAAGGAACTGAGATAAAAATAATAGAAATATGTATTAAGAAAGTTCAAATAATTTAAAATAAAATAGTATGTACAAGAATATGGCTATGGTCGTAATTTGCTTATAGAAGAATACAATGTAAAATTACAAACATGAACATGTTATTTTATTTTTTTCTTCTTATTGTTATATTACCACTATAAAGTAGAATAGGCAATTCAACGGGTTTGTCATCTCCCGGCGGGAATTCACATTGGTCCCCTTCAGGATTTCCACTGAGGTCACTGTTGATGCCATGGGCGCCATCAGTCACACAATAAACAGAAGGGAGTGGATCAACAGGTTCATTGCTACACATCACAAATTCGTCCTCGTCCGATAATGTTTGATCCGCGATCATGTCAGTACTTTGTGTGCAATCCGTCCCATGTTGACCCGAGATGAGAGAGTTAGTATTCAAAGGAGAATCAGGAATGCATCGTGTTGCAACATCAGACAATGCAAATTTATTAGGTTCTTCTGTTGAGGTTTTACTAGATGTATCACTGACATCCTGGGCACAATGAGTCCCACAACAGGTGGAAACAGGAGACTTGTCCCGACACGACAAATCCTCATCGACACTGCTCATCAATGTTTCGTTAGAGGTCGTGTCATTATCCCGTGTGTTATCACTTGCAAGACAAGCCGAGATGAGATCTTCACTCCAAGAAGAAAAACCAGAAACGTCATCATTTAAAGTACTATTCAACTCCAAGGCACTCTTAGCTACCGAATGTGAAGAAAGGATGGGACGAACAGATCCGTCAACAACACAAGCCGGAAGTTCTTTGCCATCAGTTACTAAAGTCGTACTGATGTTTACATTTATATCCTGCGAATCATCCATCGCGAAATCAGTGGAAACTGGAGGGTCGACAGATCTGTTGCCACGACAACGAAAACCACCGACGACCAATGTTGAGACGCCACGAGATGTAGTAGCCATAGCAGAGGGGTATGACTGATATTGGAGCAATAGGGTTCTGTCAAAATTATTATATTGCATATTTATAGAGGGTCGTTCTTGAGATATCAGTAAAGCTTCTTTAATTTTTAATCTAACAGGATCGGTATCTTGAACAATTATTTCGGTATTTTCATTCAGTGTTTTTTTGTTGGGTTTGTGTCCATGAGCAGTAACAAAATGTGAACAAATACTTCCTCCTTGGGTATGCATCGTTAGACGCCTTGAGAGGCTAGTACGCGTATGCCCTATGTATGTTTCAGGAGTTGTATGTGATTGTGGACACGTAAATTTGTAGACAACATTAGTTTTCTGTAATTGAATAGTTTTTCTAGAGTTATTAGAAAAAACCAGTTGATGCGTTTTTTTGTTCGAGTAGTAGATGTGAAGCTGCAGGCGTTGTGAGATTGGATTAGAAACCCGTACGTGGCTATAAATCAAATTCCTGATGGAGTCTTCGTCTCTTCTATAATTATCATGCATCTGTGCACAATAAAACAACGGTATCAGGGACTTCTGCGGCTGTTTTTTAGAAGTACAATTGTTGTGCTTGCTATCAACAAATTTACGGATAGTACCATCCACCATTGAGTTGGAATAATTATTATTAACCAACAGAGTTTTAATTCGTTTGACTTCAGTGTCAAAATCAATCCATGTTTGAGAATATTTAAATGCTCTGGTTTTGTATTTGTCAGGACAGTAACTGTCGCCACTAAGACAATGACCGCCATCTGTGGGTTTGGTATATACGGTGGATAGAAATTCCTTTTCCGTCTGTGTCACAAGTATATATATATATATATATATACTCTTTTAGGCAAACTCGATTGAAAAAAGTGGCGCACTTGGCTGAATCGATTTTATTTTTAATTTTTTCCAATACTCTAAATCGGTTTAAAAATAATTTATTACCAAACACAAACTCCATAATCTTATAGGCAATTTTTTGCTATCATCAGAGCCGTTTAACTTTTTTAAAATAAAATGCAGTGACTAAATGGTAAAAGATACAACTAATTGAAAGGAATTAAAATACAATTTAAATAAAATTTAAATTCATTATATACAAATGTAACAACATAAAAAATATTTAAATTAAAATAATTATAATAATAACAGTAATAACTAAATAATTAAGATCAGTTAGTAAAGCCTTTAACAACGGAATTACAGTCAACTTCAAGGACGTGACTGGAAGAAGAATCACATACATTATCTATAACCTTTGAAACACAAACGTCTGGTACAAAACATTCATTCGACGAAGAAATACCTGAAGAAACATTGGCACTATTAACATGCATATTTTTAACAGAAGTTGTAGATGAGTTAAAACATTTATTATTATTATTATTAGTTTTATTACTATTTAGAGAACCAAAAAGTTTAAGAGTTAAATCAAAAGAATACCATTGTTTATTAATTAAAGGCTTACATTTATTAATAGCTAAAGCTTCTTTTAATTTTAACTTAATGGGTTGATTTTCTTTCATTAGTATACTGGTGTTATCAATTAGAAATTTATGTGATGGTTTGATTGAATGTTGTGTTGACATATGTTGGTATATGGCACCACTTTGACAATGCATAGTCAATCTACGAGACAGAGTAGTTCTAGTATGACCAATGTAATTTTCCACCTGACCATGTGGAAACGGACACGAAAATTGGTACACTAGGTTGGTTTGTGCTACAGGGCTAGAAACATTATTTATACTATTTTTAATTAAAAGATACATATATATATATATATATATATATATATATATATATATATGTATATATACAAACACATATATATATATATACATATATATAAAAAATACAGACATATATATATATAAACGACAGATATATATATATATATATATATATATGTATATATACGAACACATATGTATATATACAAACACATATATATATATAAACAACAGATATATATATGTACATACAGTATCGAACAAATTAATTGAAACAAAAATTTTTTTGCATTTCTTGCTTTGGCAATATTTTTATTATTTGTAATGGCAACACTGTCAGTTTTTTACTTCTTAAAGCAGTCTAGCGAGCGTTGCGCAATGTGTAGCACGTGTTTTGTGATTGGTTGAGGGATTTAATAATGACAGATAAAAGAGTTTATAAAAAAATTCATCTTGTTTCAATTAATCTGTTCGATACTGTATATAAACAAACGTATATATACATATACACAAATTAACATAATAAGAGATAATAAAATAAGCTATTTGCACAAATATACGTAAGATGAGCCATCTTCATCTTACATATCCCCCCTCCTCGAAAGAAAACACTTGGTGTTTTTAAGACTGCTCATAAATTTCGGTTTACAAGCACTTCCTTGATCGCTTGAATTTTCTTTAAGCCTTCTTTCAATTTCTTGATATCTGTGAGATGTGTCGACTGGGCGAGCATCTCCAAAAATTGATGATCTCAAACTATTTTTTTCAATTTCTTCTCCCAATTTGTTTTTTGACAGGAGACTTAGCTTTGGTCTTTCCTTTGGCGGATTCAAAGCTTGAACTTTTGCCTCAACTTTATTTCCCAGCTTTGAAGTATCACACGTGTTCTTTTTCTTGCTTTGATACAAATCCGAGTTGGCAGACTTTTTCGTATAATTCGCCCGATTATTACTCTGTTTGTTGTCGTAGTCAGGAATGGGTTTCTGTGGTTGCCGACAAATACGTTTTCCCTGCAGCCATCGCATTTGAACTTCTTACCCCCTCAACATTTCCCAGCACTAGATCACAAAATAGATTCTTCATACAAACTACTTCTGTGGTTCCTCTGAACCAGTCTATTTTAATTTTAACTATTGATGTTGGAGCCACACGTACTGTGCCGTCGATCAAAACATGTGGTCTTGTTCTTCCGGTCATCTGTCGTGGATGCACTAACTATTCCTTTACCATAATCGCTGTACAGTCAGTGTTCCTCAAAACCTTTACAGGTTTCTTATTCACAAAACCTCTGGTTAACTTAAGTCTTCCTCCTGAATGAAAACAGCCATCCGCTACGACTGGTGAAATGCAGCCACACTTAAATTTGACCTCGTCCATTTTACCTTCGAGGACCATGGCCACACATGCATTCACTATTCCAGAATCTTTGCATGGTGGTGTCATGGTGGCCTCTCTACGTGCTTGGCACATGACTGGACTTGCCTGAGTGCCTTGTCTGCAGTCCTTCGCTAAATGTCCAACTTGATGACAATTGTAACAACGGCGTCCAACCATTCCCGAGTCACTGTTAGTCGTAGAATGAACCATACTCCAATGTAAACGTAGATTCGTAACGTTAAAGCTTGATTATAGCAGTGCACGTATGGAATTCGGCGGCCCAGAATGTCTTGCAATATTTTCTGGACACCTCCCTTTCCACCGCTCATTACACTGGCTCCGTCATAACATTGACTCAAAATTCGAGCGGGATCCAGATGCTGAGCCTGAAGCTCTGTAAGCAACGAACGTGTCAGGCTTTTAGCATCTAACTCACTAACCTTGATCATTGAAATCATGTGTTCTACTACTTTTCCACCGCGCACATAGCGAATGACAATAGACATATCCTCGACATTGCACTTATCTCGAGTTTCGTCGCACTTGATAGAAAACCAGTTAATGTCAGAATCTTTGAATTCTTCTACAATCGCAACTTGTACCATCTGTGCCATCAATTCGATTACTTCGTTTTGGATAAGAGGCGACATGTACTTGGCATTTTGAGGCATGTTTTGTGATATCCTACGCAACTTATCATCCTTCGTCATAGCAAATTCAAACAACTTATTAAATAAGCCACCTACATTTGCTTTGTTAGAGTTATCGGACTCTTCACCTTCGTTATCGCCACGAAAGGCCAGCTCGTTAACAGCAAGGAACTGTACGACTTCAGCAACGCTCCGAATGTAATACCGGTTGCGTTCTATCTGTCCTGAAGGCATCTGTTGCTCGATAATGGAACAAGTAGCAATCCTTGCTGATTTCTCCGTCCAAACATTCATGGCTTTCTGGTGGGAGCTAGATGCTGCATGTTTTCCAAAACCTCTATCTTGCTCCATTGCAGTTTTCCAATTGCAGAAGCCTTTTTTGGTAAAACATATTTCTGAATTCCCGTTGCCATTGTTATCAAACATTCGGCATGGGAAACAGTAGCAGGCATCGGTAACTTGTGAGTACTCTAGCCATGGTCGGCCTTGGAACCTAAAATTTAATTTTTGCACATCTTCATTTATGCAAATCAATAAAAAAACGATTGAAACAAACTCGTCAGCATGCAAAAAACTATCGATTTCATAATAGATTCTCTAGACTAACAAATCCAAATGGCTTGTTAAAGTCGTTAAAAACAAAGGAAACTAGTGCTACAATTATGAAAACGATAAATAACAATAGCATATAGGCTTAAGGCGGGCGCACACGAACAACAAAGTTGTGCAACTAAGTTGTGCAACTCGAGTTGTGCAGCCAAATTGCTCGTGTGCGCACCTCGAGTTGGACAACTTTTCAAGTTGTCAACTCAGTTGCCCAACTGGTTTAGTTTTCAAATTCGTTTGAAAACTTCGAGACACACATTGCACTGTGATTGGTTGATCACTTTTGTTTATAAAAAATATTAAATGGAAGTAGAGTGGACGAGCGAAGCGATCACAAATTTAATAAACTACTATGAAGAAAATAGTAGTTTGTACGATATTTGTTCGCCGGATTATAGAAACCGTGAAAAAAACGTGTTCTTGTGCAAAAATTTGCGGATTCGCTCGGGAAGAATGGTGAAAATAATATTTTTTATGCATCTGCCTTAAATTGTATTTTAAACGTGGTCAATGACTAGTATTGGGATATTTAAACATTTTAGTTTTAAAAGAGATTTGGCGTCGCATTGTCAATAGTAATTTCCATTAGTCAATAGTCTAGCTAGCCTACTAGCCACTAGTGCTTATTTTATTATAGCAATTTATAGTGTATAGTCTAGTTACAAGACTCTAGCATGTACTAGATTCCAGTACATGCTAATATTTATTTCCAAAATGTGGTAAAAAAAATTTTTTTTCAGTTTTGGAGGTGGAGAGAAAATGGGCAAATTTAAGAACCCAGTTTTTTAAAGAGCTAAGGTTGGCAAATCAAAAAGGCAAATCAGGAGCTGGGGGAGGAGCAAAAAGTGAAAGCAAGTGGCGCTATTTTAATGCTCTTTCATTCCTAGAAAAACACAGTGAAAGAAGGAGAACAATCACTAATCTTCAGGTTTTTACTAAATTTTATTTCATCTACACACACAGCAATATAAAGCAAACAACACACTTCATCATACAAACAAATGTATGCCAAACTGCTTAATTGATTATTTCTTCCTGCCAACTCACAGCCCCAACTGTGCTGTTAACGTAGGAGCAAAACTGGTCTCGCACTTGTGTCGATTCGACGGAAACCCGATTTGCCCCAATTTTGTGTGTTAGAGGCAATAAGTTGGAGACAGGAACTTCATCTGGCCCAATGTAGTTTGAGGTAGAAGTGAAACTTCGAAGGAGAAAATTGTGCAAACAACACGTAGCCATAACTACAATATCCACTTTTTCAGGTGCTAAAGCTATGGGGCGTCCAAAAACTTTGAATCGGTTGCTTAAGATACCGAAAGCATTTTCAACAACCCTTCGCGCTCTACTAAGCCTGTAGTTAAAGATTCTTTGTTGGGGCGACAACCCTCTGCTGCAATAAGGCTTCATAATATAAGTCTTCAACGCAAATGCATCATCAGCAACAATAACATAAGGTAAGACGTTGGTGGATCCTGGAGGTCGGCAAGCAGCAGGAACATTTAACATGTCATTGCTTAAGCCTATTGCCAATGAGCAACTGTTAAACACACCTCCATCAGCAACACGTCCATAATTTCCAATGTCGACAAATAGAAATTTGTACGAGGCATCAACAAGTGCCAACAATACAATACTGTTAAAATGTTTGTAATTATAGTATTGTGATCCGCTGTTTGAGGGTGCTGCAACTGCCACATGTTTCCCATCTAATGCCCCGATGCAGTTGGGAAAATTCCACTGCTTCCAAAACTCAGCAGCCACAGTTTTCCATTCTTGTTCGGTGCTAGGAACCTTTGTATAAATAAAAATGTTCACATTATTGTAAGAGTGAAATTAAAAAAGCAATCCTATCGATTACTATAAGCACATACAATTTTATTCTTAGTTTTTGTTTTTTAATAAATCTTACAACTTTTTCCAGCTACCCACAAATGACTTGGAGGCCAAACCAGCCATAGCTGAAGACAATGAACCAGAACCAGAAGATTCTGAGACACCCATTAAAAAAAGAAAAAACATGGAAGATTCTGTGGAGATAAACACACTTGAAATTATGGGGAAATATTTTGAAAAATTATCATCAGATGTGCAACAGAACGATGATGATGACATTTTCGGGAACTTTGTCTCAGTGGAAATGAGAAAAGTGAAGAACATCAAAACAAAAAAAAATCTCAAATTAAAAATTATGGAAATGGTGATGAATGCTCAGGACGAGGAGCCAAAAACTAATATGGAAGCAGAAGTCATGACCGGTAAACAGCCAGTTTACCGAATTATGATTGCTCCGAAAACTCCTTTGCAAACGTCAAATTTCTGTAATTTATGAAACTTTTAATTGGAACATTGAATAAAAAAAAATTAATTTTATATCTGTTGTTGTTATTTCTAACAAACTACCTATATCGATATCGTTTATAGGTTCTAACCTGCAGATAATCTTGTAAAGCTGATATAATCGTTTGACATACTTCAAACACAATGTTACTCACTGTTCTTTTGCCCAAGCGAAACAAATAGCTTAAACTGGTGAAGGTTTCACCTACAAAATGTTATAAAACATTTAAGTAATAGTTCAATTTCAATTGCTTTAGATACTATCAGTTAATGTTTAGTTAAATAATAACTGTAAAATTACCTGTAGCCAGAAAACGTAAAGTAACTCCGAGTCGTTCAGCCGGCTGAATACTTTTCCTCATGACTGTGTCATGGTGACTTATAAGCGGTGACACTTTCTCCAAAAGAATTTTAAATGACTCATAGTCCATCCTCATAAAATTTCGAAATGACCCCGTGTCCGTCAACAGCATCTTTGGCAACAATTTAGAAAATGCTCCGTGTGTGGATCTGCATACAATTGTTTATGTGTAAAACAAATGACGTTTAAATTTCTGTGCACCAATAATTAAATAAAATCTAACCGTTCCATTGTCCACGGTTTCACCCAAATAGATCTTTGTCTGCTACTCTTTTTTTTCGTTTTAACTTAATTACGCAATGCATAGCAACAACTGCAGCAGCCGCGACGTCCATGTTTTGATTAAAAGTAGACAACAAGTACCAACTGCAACGAGGAGCGTGTGCGCGCAAAAGTTGCTCTGAAAACTTAGTTGCACAACTTTGTTGTTCGTGTGCGCCCGCCTTTAACTTATTTACCAAGCCTGCTGGAATCGACGTAACTTCTTGTTAGCTCCAAACATTCGTGATGGATACGCTTTCAGAACTGGCTGATGAGGCTGATCATCTCGCAAGTCTGAAGCATCAGCTGTACCACACATGTTAAATGCGGAAGCATAATATAAAATTGACTATGTGGAGTTCGTGGCTATTGTTAAATCATTAACTCACAATCTTTAACATCAGGAAAAGTAGAAATACACTAGATATGAACATACCCAAAACTGTTTCGATGGGCACAACTTCTTCATTGTTACCGAGTGTTTCGACTGGCACGGTGGGAATATCCTTCTTTGCTAACCACTTTAAAAGAGCCATTTTAATTTTTGAAACCGAAGGGCTGGTTCACTCACTGTCACAAGAAACTACTTTTTTGGATTTAAATAAGTAAAATATCCATCAGAAAATAAATTTAAAATAAAGTTTCTTTCACAATGATTTACGTATAAAAGTTTTCTAAATAGTAGTTATTTAACTTAAGGTACACCAATAGAATAAAAAAGATTCTATTTAAAAAGTTCTCACCACTTTGTAGTAACAAAATTTCCGATAAATAAAACAAATGCTGAAAATAAAATGTCGATCTTGAACGCTGAGAAAGAAAGTGACGAGGACGCAAACAAACAACAATGAAATTTATGTTAATGTGTAGTAGAGTGTTCTTGCAGGCGGTCACTGCATCCGGTCACTGTGGTAAGTCTCTTCTATTAGCATCTCTCATCTCTCTTTTCCTCTCTCTGTGAGCGGTGATATTCTCTAGCCATTAACTTATTTAGCATATCTCATTCCTTTTCAACGTGAGCTGCCTATTCTTCTAGGCTCCTAAGTTCTTTAACAGTACTCTCTCCCTCTATATGTTAATAGCCTAGCCTCTTTACAGTCTCTCTTTCATTCTCTACTGGACAGCTTATTTTGCAGGTTCTTAAACCTTTCAGCATCTCTTTTTTTCTTGCCCTCTCAGGAGCTCTTTCTCTTGTATTATTATTTGAGAAATTGTGCGGTTTTATATTAACTGGACAGCAATACAAAAAACTGGGGGGGCCTGAATGAGCTGGGGGGGCCCGACCAAAACTGGGGGGACCTGAACAAGACTGGGGGGGCCTGGGCCCCCCCGGCCCCATAGCTGGTTACGGCCCTGTGAAGTTAACACCTACTCAGACGAGGTGGTCCACCATAGAGAGAGAGACTTACGCAGTCGTGTGGGCTCTAAGCAAATTCAAATCTTGGATATTGTTATCTGAGGTCGTAATTTTTTCAGATCATAATCCTCTCACATATCTTACCGAGTCAGTTTCCAAAAGCGCTAAACTGACTCGATGGGCACTTGCTATCCAGGAATTTAATCTGACTTTCAAATATAGGTCAGGTAAACAGAATATAGTAGCTGATGTCCTGTCTCGATTAAATTAGTTTTAGAATAGCTAGGATGTGTAACTGTCAGCCCACGACCTACTACCATAAAAGCCACAAACTTTATTTAGCCCCATTTTTGTCGATAGTCGTAATATTCCTTTTGGTTTGAACCATTTGGTGTTTTATATTGTTACTATCAGTATTAATATCGTTATATCTAGGAGACTATGAATAGCCTAAGTAGTTGTCCATATAGCTGACGTTGCATGCAGGACAGAGGATTTTCTCTCCTCAAATACGTCTTTTTCTTGAACCATTTGGTGTTTTATATTGTTGCCATCAATATTATCATTAATATATTTAGGAGACTTGAAGTAGCCTAAGTAGCTTGCATATAGCTGACGTTGCATGCAGGATAGAGGATTTTCCTTCTTTAAACTCATTGATGTTTGGTAGATAGTTTATAGAATTATCTTTATAACGTTCTTTCGTTATTTTCATCCTTTGGGCGATCCTAGGCAATGATAAAGTGGATCGGTCTCGAGTTTTTTTTTTACAGATTTCTGGAGATCACGTCGCTGAACAGAGAGCTGCAAAACGTCTCATTTGTCCTTGCTGGGAAGGTTCTTCGACCCCATCTTTCTTTCTGTTTTCTACCTGTTTTGGGATTTTTAGGTTCTCAGAACGGATGAAGTGGATGAGCACCAGGAGACCTGTCGACCAAAGGGAGCACCCTCAGCCAATCGGATCCATATTCAGCCAACCGGGTTGACCCAGATCGAAGAATGAAGCTGTTGCCGCTAACGGCGAGTAAATCTATATGGATTGACGGCCTGCGGACCATGCGATATTTGTTCCAGAAAAAAGAGCATGAATACTGGGAAGCCATGATTGCCGCTAATCAGAAAGCTCCAAAAAAGCTCTGGAGTAACTTGTCAACACTTCTTGGTAAAGAAAAGTCCTCATCTAATGTGAGCTCTTCTATTACTCCAGACCAGTTTGTGAGGTTTTTTCAAGACAAGGTAGAGCAAGTTAGAACACATACAGCGCTTGCAAAGCCACCATCTATACTTTTGACCAGCACGTTGTTCATGGATGAATTCCAACCAGTCACGGCTGATGAGATAATAAAATTGATAATGGCTGCTCCAAACAAATATTGTTCACTGGATCCATCCCCAACTTGGATTATCAAAAAATGTTGTGTCCACATTGCATCTTTTGTCGCTTTGATGTGCACTCGATCTTTACAAGAAGGATATTTTCCTGCTAGTCAGAAGTCAGCACTTTTCACTCCGCTTATTAAAAAAGACGGACTTGACCCTGCTGACATGAAGAGCTATCGACCAGTCTCTAATCTGACCTTTATGTCAAAACTGGTAGAGCGGATTGTTGCTAAACGATTGAATGTACATCTAGGTCTTTCTGGCAGTCTCCCATCGAACCAATCTGCGTATCGCCGGTTTTACTCTACAGAATCTGCACTACTCAAAGTGGTCAATGATCTGGCAGTTGCTACTGATAGTGGTCAGGTGTCGCTACTGAGTCTCTTAGATCTGAGTGCCGCATTTGATACTGTTGACCATGGAATCCTTATTGAGAGACTTGAAAAAACTCATGGCATCTGTGGAGTTGTCTTAAAATGGATTATTTCATATTTAACTAACCGCACGCAACGGGTTAGTATGGGTGGGAACTTGTCATTGTCCGTGTCGCTCAGTAGTGGAGTACCCCAGGGATCAGTCTTGGGCCCACTACTGTTTCTATTGTACACCACTGATTTACTTGAAATTATTCATCGTTCTGGACTCGACACCCAAACATATGTTCACTGCTCTGTTGAGGATGCGGAGAATGTTCACCTTCGCTTATTGCCCTGCATAGAGAACATTGAACAGTGGATGGCTTCTAATCGTCTAAAACTGAATGGCGATAAGACTGAATTAATCTGGATAGGTGCAAGATCAAAGTTGCTGGTTGCTGGGGCTTAGGTCGCCCCCACAGAAGTTGTTCGAAACCTAGGTGTTTATGTCGATTCTGAGCTTTCCATGAAAGATCATATATCTAAACTGTCAAAAACCTGTTTTTTCCAACTACGACAACTTAGAAGCATACGAAGGTCTCTGACAAGTGAAGCAACACGTCTCCTGCTGCATTCGTTTGTTGTAAGTAGACTTGACTACTGCAACTCTCTATTTACAGGCTTACCTCTTAGTGCTGTTGGAAAGATTCAACATATTCAAAATGCAGCTGCTCGTCTTTTTGAGTTTATTCAAGGCCGAGCTAAAGACATTTCTGTTTGCGAAATCCTATCCAAATTGATGATCAGAGAGAAATTATTTCATTTTTCCTGACATGCTGATTTTTGTGTTTTATATTATTTTTTGCTTTATTTTTATTGTTTTGTTGTTTTTATTGTAAAAGGAGTCCTGAGGTGTTACACAAAAGGGCGCATATATATATATATATATATATATATATATATATATATATATATATATATATATATATATATATATATATATATATATATATTTAATATAAATTAATTTTTATGAGGTTTTTATAAAGATCACATCTGATTTTTAGATATAAACTTTAAACTTTCAGATATCGGGACCACCTGGTTGTGGCAAGCAGTACCGTAGGAAGGGTTGTGCGGGCTGTGCCATCGCACAGGGCGCCGGCGTCATGGGGGCGCTAATAATATACATAAATAAAAATATAATACATTATTTGCGTTTATTTTTTGAACAGTTTACCAGCGAAATTATCAAATTTCACGACACGCTGCGAAAATTATCTAAAATTCTGACGTTCTACCAGCTATAACTCAATTAAATCACCACCATCCCACTAAAATATCGGCAAGATGAAAGAGAATTAAAAATTTAAATTCTTTTTGATAATTTAATTTTTAAAACAGTTAATTTTCAAAACATGCCGCCCAATTCTCTGATGTCATTTTTATATTCTTTTATCAATTTAATTTTCTTTCAAAATCGTATCGTATCGTATCGTTCCAAAAAAATAACGGGACGCAGAAGCTTAATGTTCAGATCAACGGAGTACTTTACAAGTGTGTCGCTGTCACAAGTGGGGTCCTAATATATATAAATGACATTGTAGATACATTACCCCCAAATAACACATCGATCAAGCTTTTTGCTGATGACATTAAACTATACAGATCTTCCAAGCTAGTAAACTCAGACCTTCAGGATAGCATAAATACACTAACTACATGGAGTAAAAGATGGCAGCTTAACCTGACCACAGACAAGTGTTTTGTCTGCTCTATCAAGTCTTCTTCCAGACATAAAACTATTCCAACTCAGTACTCTATTGATAACGCACCACTCAAACTACTCTGCCAAGTAAAAGATCTTGGTGTTATTATTGACTCTGAACTCAAATTCAGATCTCATATTGATAATATCGCCCATCAAGCGTCGGTTCGTTCTCGGCTAAACCTCAAATCATTCGCCTCTTGAGACAAAGATCTTCTAACCATGGCTTTTTGCATTTGCACGAGACCGTTGTTGGAGTATTGTTCGCAAGTATGGAACCCACATCACAAGTACTTGGTCGACCGGGTTGAGAGAGTTCAGAGACGGTTCACTAAAACCATTCCATTAGTCAGGCATCTACAATACTGCGACCGCTTGAAAGCGCTTAAAATCCAGGCCCTTGAACACTGACGACTCATAGCCGATCTCTGTTTATGTTACAAGATTGTCAACAACCTAGTATCTACTGAATTGAAAAACCACCTACTCGCCTTCAACTATACATCAACTCGAAGCCATCATCTCAAACTACGCTCCCAATTAAGCCTATTGGACTTGTCTAAATTCTTTTTTACTAACGTGGTTGTAAAAGTCTGGAACTCACTGCCTATAGATATTGTTTCGTCCACAACTTTTAGTCGATTTTTCGTTTAATATATCTATTTTCTTTCAATTAAATACTTTACTTTCCTTCGCGAATGACTGAAGAATGTTTTTAAGATGCCGACGTTTCCTTTGATGTCATTTTGATTTCTATTATTTCAACATTCATTCACTGCACGGTGAAAGATTTTTTTATTAGTTGCCGTACTTGTTAAAATTAAATTATTTTTTAAAGTGGTAGGTTTAGTTATATATTTTGCTTTTGTCAACGTTTTACACTTTTATTGGCAAATTTGCAATAAGAAAGCCCTGATTATCAAGAAGTACATTTTTTTAAAGATAAACTTACGGGTTACATACGTCATATGGGATCCGATTCAATAACAGTCGTTAATGTAAATGCTAAAATTTGTTTTGCATTTGCCTAAATTTCAGATTAGAAAGTTAAATGTCGTCCGCATCAGGTAGTAAAAAACTTTCAGGTGTTCAGAATAGAAAAAGGCGACGAGTAGAACAACATGACAAATTCGCCTATATAAAAAAAATAATTTTTTCATGCTTTATAAAAAATTAAAATGTTTTATCAATTGTTTCACTTTTCCAATTTTTTAACTCGCGCCAAAATAGCTTGCTACGGCTCTAGTGGAAAGACAGTTCTGTATGATGTTAGCTGTTGTCTGTGCTGAAAATAAATCACTCCTTTTTATTGATACAGAAGGTGCATTTGATTCTCACAGGTTTGTTAGATTTTTAACAAGTACCTTATATTTCTGATGCCGGCTTTTCATTTATTGCAAAAAAAACAGCACCTGTCAATTTTAAGCCTCTGCGTCTCGTTATTTTTTTTGAAACGATACGATACGACTTCTGAAATTTGTCTTGAATAAAACGATACGATACGAGACGCCTCGAACAATAACGAGACAAAACCGATACGATATCGAGATCTCGACTGAAATGTCAACTGTGGACATTTTGTCTCGAATAAAACGAGATAACGAGTCATTTTTTTATTTTACAAAAATTTTAACTATTTTACGGTTCTGTCCTGTTATTGTTCGAGGCATCCCGTATCGTATCATTTTATTCAAGACAAAATTCATAATTCGTATCGTATTCTGTCAATAGGTAGATTAATTAATCAATGTTGATGAATCAATTGCAAATATTCACAGTTGTGACAATCGTTAAATATGTATGACTTTCGCTATTTATTGAAAAATATTTTTTGTAAATCTCATAATTTGTTTCGAGACTTTGATACGAGAACAAAATTTAAGTCTCGTTATTTTATTGCGATACGAGACTTCTCCGCAGGCTGTATCGTTTTAATAACGATACGGGATCAAATCAAAGAATCATTTGATTAGGCGCTCCCTTATCGACAAAGGATCTCCCGTATCGTTTTGATAACGTTTACGGTACGCAGATGCTTACCTGTCATGCAATACTGTATATAATAATTTTTCTTTTTTTTTTTAATTTTCAATTATGCTTTTGTTTTTGTCATTCTCTATATAGATTAACTAGCGGAGTACCCGGCGTTGCTCGGTTTTTTTTTTAGGTTTTTCTAATGTTCATCTTTCTCCCTCCCGTGTCCTTCCCCGCTTGCGCTTCCGTTCCCGGTCGTTTTCCGTTCCCTGTCGTTTTCCGTTCCCTGTCGTTTTCCCGCTCACTCTTTCGCTCTCAGTTGCCCCCCACCCTAGATCCAATACTGCATATATACATAGATCTATATATATATATAAGATCAACTCCGCCTCGCTAATTGCGAGCCAGTCTCAAGCCTGGAGAAAGGAGGAGGGAAAAAGTAAAAAGGATCAAATTCTGGTCCACGACAGGAAGTACTTAAGTGCTTCCTACATACAGCCATTAGAGTCTTAACACACCTGGTGTAAAGGACTATAAACTATTATAAAAAAAATATATATACAAAAGAACATGTCCTGACTGACTGACTGATAATCAAGGCCGAGCTCAAACGCCTCATCCAAAGAACGTGAAATTTGGAACTTATATTACCTTTATAGCGTAAGCACCCACTAAGAAAGGATTTTTGAAAATTTTGCTCTTGAGAGGATGAAACTGGAAAATAAATGTTTTTCTAAAACAACGTATATCTCGAAAACCATAAAGGAAGGGCTTTTAAAATTTGGTATCTATATTTTTCTTAAAAATTGAGAATATACGTTTTTCCCAATTTTTTTAAAATTTGGTTTCCAGGACATCAAATGTGGGCTGGAAAATATGGTTATTTATTTTTTAAAGTAACAGCTACTCAGAAACTGTAAATGCTACAGATGTAAAAATTAATATTTAGTATCTACTCAAAAAATAATGTTATACGTGTTTCACCATTTTTTTAAAATTGGTTTCCAGGACCTCAAATGTGGGGTGGAAAATAGGGTTATTTGTTTTTTAAAATAACTGCTACTCAAAAACTTGAAGTGCTAATGAAGTAAAAATTAGTATTTATTAATTACTCAAAAAATAAAGATATACGTGTTTTACCACTTTTTGAAGATTTGGTTTCCAGGACCTCAAATGTGGGGTAGAAAAAAGAAAAACTAAAAAAGTGAAGGTTTTAAAATTTGGTATTTGGGATCTTCTTAAAAATTAAAATTATACATGTGTAACCGTATTTAAATAGATTATTTTCTGGGGCCTCAAATGTGGATTGGAAAATATGGTTGATTGGTTATTAGAGTAACTGCCACTTAAAAATCAGCAATCTATATATCTATATATATATAAAAGAACATGTCCTGACTGACTGATAATCAACGCCGAGCTCAAACGCCTATTCCTAGTAGCGTGAAATTTGGAACTTATATTACTTTAATAGCGTAAGCACCCACTAAGATACGATTTTTGAAAATTTTGCTACTGAAGGGATGAAACTGGAAAACAATTTTTTTTTTTAAACAATGCATATCTCGAAAACTAAAAATGAGTTTTTTTTAATTTTAATGTAGATTCTTCTTAAAAAATAAAAAATACGTGTCTTACAATTTTTTAAAAATTTGGTTTCCAGGACCTCAAATGGTGGATGGAAAATAGGGTTAATTGTTTTTTAGAATAACTGCTACTCAAACACTGTAAGTGCTACACATGTAAAAATTAGTATTTAGTAAGCTTCTGCGTCCCGTTATTTTTTTGGAACGATACGATACGATACGATTTCTGAAATTTGCCCCGAATTAAACGATACGATACGAGACGCTTCGACCAATAACGATACGATACGATACGATTTCGGGATCTCGACTGAAGCGGAAATTTTGCCTAGAGATAACATAGAATGATGAACTATACGCGACAGACAATATTAATAACTACATTAAAGAAATTCATTGAAAAAAATATATAAATATTAAAAAATTTCAAAATTTATAAAAATTTACCAAATTTAATTTTTTTTTACAACTTGAAATAAGTTTCATTTGTTTAGTTTCGGTACATCTATTTGTCTAAATTTAGACTCTAAATAAAATGCTACCGCCGATAGAAAGTATTTATTTACTTTATTTAGTGACGCGGCATGATAATGATGACAAACACGAGAAAGTGCCTCTATGCAAGAATTAAAAGAGTAAAAAAACCCATCGTGTTTATTTATAGGCGATGGCGAATGCGGTTAGCAATAGCAAGAAAGAAGCTGAGAAAGTTTCGAATTCCAGCTGCAGACGATACGGGCTACGGCACTGTCGTGCACACTACAGGTGGCACACACATACTCACACACAACCAAGAATATCATCGAGATTATAAAGATATATCTTAGATGAGCTACTATTACGGTCAATTACGGATATCGAAACACTAAAATAATCATTCCAATTCTATGTAACAAATTTGAAAAAATAAGTTTATCAAACAGACTAAACCAAAAAATAAACATAGAATGATCATTACTATTACATTATTCTCATTAATAATAATAGTCATCGATGTCAGCGAGTACGATTGCCTTGTAGGGCTTGTAATATCAGTAGTATGCAGAGCTCGACTAGCAGCCTAAGAGGAGCGTGGCTTTTTTGCTGCCGGTTCCCAGACTAAAAATAGTAAATAATGGGGTGTTTGGAAAACCGAATTTAAAGTGGGGATGATAATAGTTGTTGAATCAATTGCAAATATTCACAGTTGTGACAATCGTTAATTAAATATGTATGACTTTCGTTATTTATTGGAAAATATTTGTTAAAAATCTCGATATTTTCGAGATTTTAATCGAGAATGAAATTTTAAGTATCGCTAATTATATAGATACGGGATTTCTTCCGCAGGCTGTATCGGTTCAATGGCGATACGGGATCTCCCGTATCGTTTTGAAATCTCGATTGAATTCGAGATAACGATATCGGGACGCAGATGCTTAGTATTTAGTATCTACTAAAAAAATAAAGATATACGTATTTTATCAATTTTTAATAATTTGGTTTCCAGGACCTCAAATGTGGGGTTGAAAAAAGAATTTGATTAAAAACTCCAAAAACTAAAAATGTTAAAGTTCTCCAATTTAGTACCGAGACTAGTTTTACAATGTGGGGGGAATAGGATTATATTTTTTGTAGAATAACTGCAACTCTGAAATTGGGTAGTTCGAGTCTGATTAACAAGCCAGGCCTGAAATGTTTTGTCTATGAAATAAGCCGGACCGGGTCTATGGATTAGAGTGCTGCACGGACCGGGCCAGACCTTGATTTTAGGGTCTTCAGACCGGATGGGCGAAACCGGAAGTCAAGGTGGGACGGGCCAAGAGTTTTCGCCAAGTATATAGAAATTTTAGGCTGTGAAAATGGGCAAGGCCCAAATTGGATGGGCCGTGCCGGCCTGAATTTTTGGCTTATCAAGCAGGCCGGGCCAAGTTGTCGACGGACCGGACCGAGTCGGGCCGTAAAAAATCGCTCCGTGCAGTTGACTAATGTGGATGCGTATTCTATTTCTTAAGCGATCGAAGCCGCGACGGGAATGCTAGTACATACATACATACATACATTCAGTGTTGGGTAGGATTTGAAATCAAATGATTTCAAATCAAAATATTAATTTATAATTTGAAATCATTTTGTAAAGTTTAATTATGATTTTGATTTGAAATCATTTTTTGACGATTTTCGATTTTATTTTAATATTCGAAAATCAAAATCATAAAATATTTTTTCTATGCTGCTTTTTCTATGTCAAGCCCATATATATATATATAGAATATATATATAGAATATATTCTATATATATAATATATATTCTATATATATATAGGCTTGACATAGAAAAAGCAACTTGCTATCTTAATATGGTAGGAACTTATGGTTTTACCATTATAAACTGTATAAGATTTTTATTATGCTAGGTCACCATGATAATTTTTAGATATTTTTTTATTTGGATATTTAATAATAAACCATAGTTAATAAATATATTTCTGTACTCTTTCAGCTAAAGCATCATTCGCTTCTCACGCAGTACAGTGCGTACAAAAATAACGCGTCTACCAGTAAAAGAAAACGTTCCGTCAGTCCATCAACACCAATCTCCCGAAAGAAGCCGAAAACTCAAATGCAGTTGAATTTTGTTAATTTTAATATTTAAAGGATGAGCATCACATCTGTGTCAGCTACTGCTGATGGACATGAAAGTCAAAGCATGGAACGAATTGATAATGACTACGGTTACTATGATGACCAGTGGGGTGTCTGTAAAAGGCGAATGGCGAACCTCTAAAACGCGAACTCGCTCAGTTATATGGGTCGCAGAAATGTTCGCTATTTATTTATTTTATTTGTTCCGATATGTAATAATATTTTTGATTTGGTTTTAATTGACAATCTTAAAATTTTTTAAATGTTAAAACTAAATTATAAAAATATCTGTCAAATCTTGAAAAGAAAAATCAAAATGCAAACCAACTTACTCAAATTTTAAATAATAAACCAGAAGTATACCAAGTCAAGTAAAAAAAATTTTTTTTATCTAAGCCTTCGGCTGGTCAGTCAGCATTCTTCAGAGATGGCTCTAATTCTCCATCATATGGTCAAATACAGTCTTGCAGAAATCTATCGTGGCCAAGAAGGACCAGGGGAATATGAATTGCGCCAGCAGTTAATTGAACTATACGAAGATGATGAAACAACTATTCCTGCAACCATTCCCTCCATATGATCGTCGAAAAAATAAAAAAGAGCGTAATTAATCCACACCAACAGGAGCCGGAAGCTTCGGTGGAGCAGAATACGGTAAACGGTGAAGTAAATGATGACAACGACAAACATACTTATCAGTATAGTTCCGCCGCGCGAGCAGATGCAATCATCCAGCAAGGCAAAATCTCACTGGATGTTAAACTTGCTGTTTTTGTCGTAAATGGATCCAGTGAGCCGCGTGTTGTGAAACTATTTCCTTCGGCTACATGCTCTTGTCCAGCTGTTGAGAAATGTTATCATATTCTCGCAGCACGACGAGCAGTTGGACAGCAAGAGCCAAGCGAAAAAAAAAGAAAATTAATTTAACACATTTGCATAAAAACACTCGCAAACGGCCCGAACGAACAGCAAGAAAAAAAACCACGTCGTGCAGATGTTGAAATTCTTCCAACTGGCGATGCTGAAGAACTCATCATTACAGATCTGGGTGCTGTTGTCACTCAAAGTGATCATACACAGCCTTGAACTTCAGCCAAGGGTTATGATGAAGACCTCGTTGTAGCTATGGCTGCGATAAATGAGTCTAATTCGAAAGAAATTGATGGAACAATCTGCTATTCGTGCAACTCCAATGTTCCTCCTCCCAAAAAAAAAAAAAAAAACAAACATGGAAAGGATGAGAAGAAAATTCGTTGGACAGGATGTGACGAGTGTCCTCGATGGTACCACTCTGAGTGTATAGGTGCCGTTCCGAAAAAGAAATTCACATTCGGGTTTTGTAAGAAAAATTGAAAAAATTATTTTTATTATTTGATTCTTATTGCAACTTTTTATTTTATAACATTTTAGAATAAATTTATTATATATTATATATTTGTTTTCGTTCTGTTTTTTAGTTCGCCTTTACACATTGGTTCGCTCTTTAGACAAGCACCTGCTGACCAGACTGAGATGAAATGGCAGCAGCCAATTAGATAACAGCAGCTTGTTTCGCTATGAATATTCATTATTCATCTTGTTTATGTGCAGTATGGTGGCGGTTTTTTCGTGTTTCTATCCTATCAATTCTATAGTTCAAGTATCACAACAAAATGAACACATTTAAATGTGATTATTGTGATAAGAATTATAGTGCTAATAAATCACTAAGGAATTTTTTTGATAGATAAACATATATTCTATGGATTTTAGACTTGTTTTTTTAGATGTACATATTAAGCTTCTGCGTCCCGTTATTTTTTTGGAACGATACGATACGATTTCTGAAATTTGCCTCGAATTAAACGATACGATACGGGACGCCTCGAATTAAACGATACGATACGAGACGCCTCGAACAATAACGATACGATACGATATCGGGATCTCGACTGAAGTAGAAATTTTGTCTCGAATGAAACGAGATAAAATAGAATGATGAACTATACACGACAGACAATATTAATAACTACATTAAAGGAATTTATCGAAAAAAAATATAAATTTCAAAATTTACCAAATTTAATTTTTTTTACAACTTGAAATAAGTTTCATTTGTTTAGTTTTGGTACATCTATTTGTCTAAATTTAGATTCTAAATAAAACGCTACCGCCGATAGTAAGTATTTATTTACTTTATTTAGAACGCATCATGCGTAAATTTTCTGTTTTTAAAACTGTCTAGATTTCACTTTTCAGATTGTATAATTTTACAATAAAAAATTTGTGGTTTTGGCTGCTGCTTTTTTATCCCAATCATTCAATTTGCTTTTCTCAAATTCTTCAATTTGAACTTCACTTTTGGTCTACTGCAAGCCGCTTTGATTCCAAATAAACTACTACAGTGCTTCCTTGACATGATAAATACTAGCATTTATCTATATATATATAAATGAATGTTTCTATGCATGTATGTATGTCCTTTATGCATTGCTACACCATTCATCCGATCGTAATGAAATTTTCACACAACCTTGAGAGTCAAAGGGAATCAAATATAGAGAGAAGAAAAAAATTTTTAAATCCGTCACAAAATGAGCGGAGCAGAGCGGGTGAGCTAGCGGGAACAATATACATATATATATATACACACATACATAAATGAGCGAAAACGGGAAGCTGAGAGCGAAAGATTGAGCGGGAAAGGGAAAGCGACCGAGAACGGGAACGCAACCGGGAGCTGGAAAACGACCGAGAGCGGGAAAGCGACCGGGAGCGGAAAAGCAACCGGGAACGGGAAAGCGGAGAAGGAAACAGGAGCGAGAGAGACAAACATTAGAAAAACCTCTAAAAACCCCGTGCAACGCCGGGTGCCCCCGCTAGTATATTATATATAATATATATATATATATATATATATATATATATATATATATATATATTTAAAAAGCTCGTGACGGTGTTTGTGTCCAACTTCTCCAAAACGGCTGAACCGATTTTTATAAAAATTTTTGTGTACGTTTGGTAGGTCTGAGGATAGGTACAAAAAAAATTTCATCAAAATCGGTTTAGCCGTTTCGGAGAAGTTTATATATAATATATGGGACAAAATCAGACAGACAGACAGACTCATATATATATATATATATATATGTATATATATATATATATATATATATAAAATAACTATATATATAAAAGAACATGTCCTGACTGACTGATAATCAACGCCGAGCTCAAACGCCTCATCCTAGGTACGTGAAATTTGGAACTTATATTACTTTTATAGCGTAAACATCCGCTAAGAAAGGATTTTTGAAAATTTTGCTCCTGAGGGGAAAAAACTGGAAAACAAACTTTTTTCTAAAACAATGTATATCTCGAAAACCAAAAACGAGGAGATTTAGAAATTTGGTATATATATTCTTTTTAAAAAATAAAAAGATACGTGTTTCACCATTTTTATTACCAATGCTTTTATTAACTCGTCGGCTCTGTTTCTCTGTCTGTTTCAAATCTTGCAATCAATTTTTGAGTCACTTCCTGATGTTAGATTTTTTTCAAATTTTGCATACATGCTCAAGATAGAAGACAATGCAATATTCAATTATTAGTTTTACAATAAGTCAATTAATTTAGTTAATTTTCTTGAGGATTTTATCGAGGGGTTTCTTGAGGGTTTTCTTGACCACAAAACGCTAACCGACTGGCAGACTATTTTACCAAGTTAACACGAACCACACTCACTGACCGCGATTCTCAAGCGTGTACGAAATTTTCATGAAAATAGTTGAGATATTTAAATTCGATGCTTTTTGATGATATTTTTATTATTATTACCAATGCTTTTATTAACTCGTCGTCTCTGTTTCTCTGTCTGTCTGTTTGTTTCTCTGTCTGTTTCAAATCTTGCAATCAATTTTTGAGTCACTTCCTGATGATAGATTTTTTCAAATTTTGCATACATGCTTAAAATAGAAGACAATGCAATATTCAATTATTAGTTCTACAATAAGTCAATTAATTTAGATAATTTTAATTAATTTCGATATAATTAAGATATTTCGACTTTAACATAAAATAAAAGAGTAATATAAAAAAAATTGATTGCAAAATTTGTGTTTTAATTACATATAAGAGCATTGGTTTTAAAAATTCGTTTTTAATTTACTTGTTACCAATGCTTTTATTAACTCTGTCTGTTTCAAATCTTGCAATCAATTTTTGAGTCACTTCCTGATGATAGATTTTTTTGAAATTTTGCATACATGCTCAAGATAGAAGACAATGCAATATTCAATTATTAGTTTTACAATAAGTCAATTAATTTAGTTAATTTTCTTGAAAAATAAAAAGATACGTGTTTCACCATTTTTTGAAAATTCGGTTTCCCGGACCTCAAATGTGGGTTGGAAAATTTGGTTATTTGGTTTTTAAAGTAGCTGCTACTCACAAACTGTGAGTGCTACAGGAGTAAAAATTAGTATTTAGTTTCTACCCCAAAAATAATGAAATACGTCTTTTAGTATTTTTTGAAAATTTGTTTTCCAGGACTTCAAATGTGGGGTGGAAAATAGGGTTATTTGGTTTTCTAAAGTAACTGCTACTCAAAAACTGTAACTACCACAGATGTATTTAGTTTCTATTCTAAAAATAAAGATATACGTGTTTCACCATTTTTTACAAATATGGTTTCCAGGACCATAAATGTGGGGTGGAGAATAGGATTACTTGGTTTTTAAAGTAGCTGCTACTCAAAAACTGTGAATGCTACAAAAGTAAAAATTAGTATTTAGTTTCTACTCTAAAAATAATGATATACTACGTGTTTCACCATTTTTTGAAAATTTGGTTTCCAGGACTTCAAATGTGGGGTGGAAAATAGGGTTATTTGTTTTTTAAAGTAACTGCTACTCAACAACTGTAATTGCTACAGATGTAAAAATTAATACTTAGTATCGACTTAGAAAAATAAAGATATACGTGTTTCACCATTTTTAAAAACTTTGTTTTCCATGACTTCAAATGTGGGGTTATTTGATTTTAAAATAACTGCTACTCAACAACTGCAAGCATTACAGATGTAAAACTTAGTATTTGGAGGTTTTGTGTCGGTTAAAAGTAGCTGAGTCCAGTTTATCACCAGTCGGGCCAAGCCGTTATTTTAGGGTCTTTTTACGTGCCAGGCTAAACTTTAAATCAAAGTGGTATGGGCCGAGGTTTTTCACTAAGCATATAGACAATTCAGGGATTTTAGGGTCTTCAGACGGGCCGGGCCAAACCTGAAGTCAAGGTGGGACGGGCCGAAGTTTTTCATCAAGTATATAGAATTTCTAGGCCTGTAAAAACGGACCGGGCCTAAATTAGACGGGCCGTGCCGGGCCAGGAATTTTGGTTTTGAAATGGGCTGGGCCAAGTTGTCGACGGGCCGAGCCGACACCTATGGATACACGGTTCAAATTCTCTAATTTCATGCGAGCGAAGCCGCTAGGGGCACGGCTAGTCTATATATATAAAACTCAAATACCTCTGACTGACTCATCACGAAATGGCAAAAACTACTGAACCGATTGTAATGATATTTGGAACATATCTTTTTCTTGAGTTTTAGGTGCTCACTAAGAAAGGGTTTTGAGAAATTCGGCCTAGATCGCCTTATTTAGAAGAATATACAATGCATAATCTGTCAGTATTGAAAAGCATTGGGGTGGGTAAATGCTGACCGCGGACTTATTAATTAAATAAATGTTAACCAAAATATAAAAATATTTTGTTATTTTATTTATTAATAATAATTACAACTAAAATTCAACTGAATACGTTATTTACTGAATCTTGGTTATTTATTAAGCCAAATAGTTTTGGTTGTTGGGTGACGAGTTTTTTTTTCATTATATGAATTAAACGTTAACAAAAAATTTAGAATTTTTTGTATGTAATTATAATTTTATATAAATACATATTTACAACTGAAATTCAATCGAATACGTTATTTACTGAATCTTGGTTGCGGTAATTGGTAATTTCGTAATAGAATTCATATTTAGTTTACGTAACAACGTTTGAAGGCTTCAAGCAAGTTTTAGCCATTTTTAGCAAATCTATTTTAAGTTTTGAAAGGCTAAAAGAAGTTAGGAAAGAATGAAAAAGAAAAAATGAGCGAAAATGGGAACAGGAAAGCAAGCGTGAGCGGGAACGGGAACAGCTTCCGGGAACGGGAAAGCGACTGGAAATGGAAAAGCGACCGGGAACGGGAGAGCAAACGGGAGCTGGAAAGCGACCGGGAAAGCAAGCGGGGAAGGAAACCTGAGCGAGAGAGACAAACATTAGAAAAGCCTCTAAAAACCTCGGGCAACGACGGGCACCCCCGCTAGTATATATATATATATATACGGGAGAGCAAGCATTAAACTTTTAATAAAAACCAAAATAATTTAAAAAGCAAAACAACGTTTGCTGGATCAGCTAGTAATTATATATAATCTTCTATATATATATATATATATATATATATATATATATATATATATATATATATATATATATATATATATATATATATATATATATATATATATATATATATATAAATGACTGTGTGTGAGTTTATCTCTTACTCTATGCCTTTGTTTGGCGTCAGTTAAACTGCACTTAATATTATCACTTGTGATAGTAAACTCAATTAAAATAATACACATGAAATCTTTTTGACATGCATTCAAATAATAATAATACAAAAGTATTTTTAACATGCACTAAGAAATAATTTAGACCAACAACAACATAAAGTGTTTTTCCATTCATTAGATGGTATACATAAAAAATGTTTGACAATAGCTCCACATCTATTTAGTACTGTATGATGAATGCTTGAATTGATCACATTTTTTCAGTCATAATTTTCTTTATATCATTAATTGTCCTTTTAAGGTTCCAAGCTTGATAATATCTACCCTCGATAAACATGAACAACACATCTCTTCCACAGTGTAAAATTGAGTTCAAGTCCTTTTCATACTTGAAAAAAATCATCATTACTATTTTAATAATCTATATATATAAAAATGAATGTTTGTATGTATGTCCTTTATGCATTGCTACACCATTCATCCGATCGTAATGAAATTTTCGCACAGCTTTGAGAGTCAAGGGGGATCAAAGATAGAAAAAAAAAATTAAAATCCGTCACAAAATGAGCAGAGCGGAGCAGGTGAGTGAGCGGGAACTGTATACATATATATATATATATATACACATACATACATAAATGAGCGAAAACAGGAACAGGAAGCCAACTGAGAGCGAAAGATAGAGCGGGAAAGGGAAAGCGACCGAGAACGGGAAAGCGACCGGGAGCGGGAAAGCGACCGGGAGCTGGAAAACGACCGAGAGCAGAAAAGCGACCGCGAACGCGACGGGAACGGGAAAGCGGAGAAGGAAACGGGAGCGAGAGAGACAAACATTAGAAAAACCTCTAAAAACCCCGGGCAACGCCGGGTGCCCCCGCTAGTATTAACTATAAATAAGCATTATCAATTTATCCTGGCATTTATAACATATGGAAGAGTAATAACTTTATTACAACACATATGAACCTTAAACAGCTGATATTAAAGAAATATCAGTTAATGGATCGCAGGGGTAAGACTTTTCTTCACATTGATCAATTATGAAATAGCGAAATAGAACAATGCATGTTATCTGAACCAGTTTAAATAAACATTCTTGGCTCAGAAAACATCATATGAGTAATTGTATGTAATTATTTTTATTGTGACTTAAGTATTTCCCCTTCAATAAAATTGTTCGTTCTACTTGGCTAAAATGTGTAGTCAATTTTCTGTTCTTATCAACTTAATCGTAGTCCATCAGGGTTCGGCATACCCACTACACACTTTGATCTTAGCCAAGAGGCCAATTTATATTCTCTACATTAGAGAGCACAACAGTAATGAACTGCCAGGTATGATGTGAACCACCCCAGAACTGACGAGGAAAGTCCAAATGATGTGTTCAGTCATTGAACCAGGATCTGATAATCAACGGTGTCGAAGGCAGCCGACATGTCCAGCATTGACATTAGCACAAAGTTATGACCGTCGATGGATGATATGATGTCTGACAGAACCTGCGTCAGTGCTGTCTCGGTGAAGTGGAACCTCTAATATACCGACTGGAATTCGACAGATTAGATATAGGTCTGTAGTTGGCAACATCAGATGGCTCCAAACTTACCTCTTTAGTAGAAGAGTGATAACAGCAGACTTGAAAGAATGTGGAAGCAAACCGGTTGATAAGGAATTGCTGAACAGAAAAGTGATGAAGGGTGCAAAACACTTTAATGAGCAAACAAGCTTTAAAAGTCAATAATTGGTAATCGGCTGATATTTTGTGGCCGATTATCGGCCAATTCATTAAACATTTTGTAACTTATCAAAAAGCGAGAAAGGACTAAAACTAGAAATCAGGAATGCACCTAAAAAAACATTTATTAGCAACAAGATATAATATGTTTTTAAACACTTTTTTTTAAATAATAATAATTATTTATTAAGATCAAACCTTAAATAATTATAAAAAAAATTATTGCATAATATAATAAATTGTTTCAAGTGATTGATTTTATTATTGCTTACAGCTTACAGTACCACATTAATATAATACTATAGAAATTTCGCCTAGGTCATTTTTAAACCTGCTCAGTGCATGCTGTATGGGGGGGGCACACCTGCCTTGTCACCTTAGAAGGAACGTTGCTTATAGCTTTATTGTTTTATTTCTGAATATCCAAACTGCAAGATGATCAATTTGCTTTTTGACATTAATACAGGAAACGTCAAGGCCATTGAGCTACCAATAAATAAAATTAAAATGGAATAAAACTTAGTACAATTACTTTTCCTCACTAAATACTAGTTTGAGAATCACTACCAGGTGTATTTCCAAAGACAGCAAATCAGTATTACCAAAATAATAATAATCTATATATAAAAGAACATGTCCTGACTGACTGACTGACTGATAATCAACGCCGAGCTCAAACGCCTCACCCTAGAAACGTGAAATTTGGAACTTATATTACTTTTATTGCATAAGCATCCACTAAGAAAGGATTTTTGAAAATTTTGCTCCTGAGGGGAAGAAACTGGAAAACCAACTTTTCTCTAAAACAATGTATATCTCGAAAACCAAAAATGAGGAGATTTTGAAATTTGGAATATGGATTCTTCTTGAAAAATAAAAAGATACGTGTTTCACCATTTTTTGAAAATTTGGTTTCCCGGACCTCAAATGTGGGTTGGAAAATTGGGCATGATATCTGCGATGTGGTCAAATTTCTTCAGACCGAAAACAAGTCTCGCTGCAGTGTTGAGTACTGACTGAAAGCGACAGAGGACATAGTCAGGTTGATCAGCGAGCAGATCGTTGCAATAGTCGATTTTTGAGACAAAAAAGCAATTCTAATTTAACCATCCCTCGAATGACTACAGAGAAGTCTATTGTGAATGGTCTATGTGTTGCACAAACTAATATACGAAGCATTAATAACAAAATAACTGAGCTACACCTTTTCCTACAAAACTATGATCCTGATATTATGACCGAAACTTGGCTATCCAGTGATATGCCGAGTAGTTTGTTCTTACCGCAAAAATTTTCTGCGGTGTGATGGAACAGGCCGTCACGAGGTGGCGGTGTTGCACTTATTATTAAAAACTCTATCTCCTACCGTCAACTCCACACACCTCCTGAATATTCTCAGATTGAAACCATCGGTGTCGAGATAAAGTCAAATTCAGTTAATCACCGATTTATTGGGTACTACCGAAGTGGTGGTTTCGACTCTACTGCCCATTTATACGCTAGTGAAAGAAAGCGTCTCCTGCTTGGGACGTTTCCGTTCGGATAACCAAAAAATCTGCCTAATGGGTGACTTCAATCTGCCCGATCTTGACTGGGAATTTAATTCAGGCCCTGCTAAACCCGTCTATAGAATATTCATGGATTTTTTCAATGATTTCGGTCTTCACCAATTTGTGAAATTACCTACTCGTGGAAGTAATGTTCTTGATTTGATTCTAGCAAATGATCCTCTACTGGTCTCGGATATTGAAATAACCTGCCCCCTTGCCACATCTGACCACAACATGATAACTTTCCACCTTAACAACGTAAAACCACAGCTGTCTGCAACATCCCAGGGATATTTTGACTTCAACAAAGCGGACTATCATAGTCTAAACAACTACTTTTCTGCAATTGAGTGGAATCAGATATTTCAATTCTGTTTCTCGACTAAAGAGTGCTGGTCAGTGTTCTGTGCTTATATTGATGAGGGCACTAGACTTTGTGTCCCCTTTGTTAAGAATCGTTCCATAAACAGCAAAGCCACCAAGAAATGATGTTGCAGAAAAGGCTGTACCATATATATAGAATAAGTAATATCGGAAGCGCCTTCTTTTAAGATGGCTCTGCATACTACTGATACTACAAGCCCTACAAGGCAATCGTACTCGCTGACATCGATGACTATTATTATTAATGAGAATAATGAGTAATGTAATAGTAATGATCATTCTATGTTTATGTTTTGGTTTAGTCTGTTTCATAGACTTATTTTTTCAAATTTGTTACATAGAATTGGAATGATTATTTTAGTGTTTCGATATCCGTAATTGACCGTAATAGTAGCTCATCTAAGATATATCTTTATAATCTCGATGATATTCTTGGTTGTGTGTGAGTATGTGTGTGCCACCTGTAGTGTGCATGACAGTGCCGTAGCCCGTATCGTCTGCAGCTGGAAATCGAAACTTTCTCAGCTTCTTTCTTGCTATTGCTAACCGCATTCGCTATCGCCTATAAATAAACACGCTGGGTTTTTTCACTTTTTTAATTCTTGCATAGAGGCACTTTCTCGTGTTTGTCATCATTATCATGCCGCGTCACTAAATAAAGTAAATAAATACTTTCTATCGGCGGTAGCATTTTATTTAGAGTTTAAATTTAGACAAATAGATGTACCGAAACTAAACAAATGAAACTTATTTCAAGTTGTAAAAAAAAATTAAATTTGGTAAATTTTTATAAATTTTGAAATTTTTTAATATTTATATATTTTTTTTCAATGAATTTCTTTAATGTAGTTATTAATATTGTCTGTCGCGTATAGTTCATCATTCTATGTTATCTCTAGGCAAAATTTCCGCTTCAGTCGAGATCCCGAAATCGTATCGTATCGTATCGTATCGATATCGTATCGTTATTGGTCAAAGCGTCTCGTATCGTATCGTTTAATTCGAGGCAAATTTCAGAAATCGTATCGTATCGTATCGTTCCAAAAAAATAACGGGACGCAGAAGCTTAATGTTCAGATCAACGGAGTACTTTACAAGTGTGTCGCTGTCACAAGTGGGGTCCTAATATATATAAATGACATTGTAGATACATTACCCCCAAATAACACATCGATCAAGCTTTTTGCTGATGACATTAAACTATACAGATCTTCCAAGCTAGTAAACTCAGACCTTCAGGATAGCATAAATACACTAACTACATGGAGTAAAAGATGGCAGCTTAACCTGACCACAGACAAGTGTTTTGTCTGCTCTATCAAGTCTTCTTCCAGACATAAAACTATTCCAACTCAGTACTCTATTGATAACGCACCACTCAAACTACTCTGCCAAGTAAAAGATCTTGGTGTTATTATTGACTCTGAACTCAAATTCAGATCTCATATTGATAATATCGCCCATCAAGCGTCGGTTCGTTCTCGGCTAAACCTCAAATCATTCGCCTCTTGAGACAAAGATCTTCTAACCATGGCTTTTTGCATTTGCACGAGACCGCTGTTGGAGTATTGTTCGCAAGTATGGAACCCACATCACAAGTACTTGGTCGACCGGGTTGAGATAGTTCAGAGACGGTTCACTAAAACCATTCCATTAGTCAGGCATCTACAATACTGCGACCGCTTGAAAGCGCTTAAAATCCAGGCCCTTGAACACTGACGACTCATAGCCGATCTCTGTTTATGTTACAAGATTGTCAACAACCTAGTATCTACTGAATTGAAAAACCACCTACTCGCCTTCAACTATACATCAACTCGAAGCCATCATCTCAAACTACGCTCCCAATTAAGCCTATTGGACTTGTCTAAATTCTTTTTTACTAACGTGGTTGTAAAAGTCTGGAACTCACTGCCTATAGATATTGTTTCGTCCACAACTTTTAGTCGATTTTTCGTTTAATATATCTATTTTCTTTCAATTAAATACTTTACTTTCATTCGCGAATGACTGAAGAATGTTTTTAAAATGACGACGTTTCCTTTGATGTCATCTTTATTTCTATTACTTCAACTTTCATTCACTGCACGGTGAAATTTTTTTTATTAGTTGTCGTACTTGTTATAAGGGACCCGAATCAATAACAGTCACATCAAAATCTATACCGGAACTCCAGAAATCTGCTGTTATGGTTACATATTCTATGATAACATATCGAACAATTTTTAAGTGGGTAGATTTTCAGAAAAAGTTTAATCGGCACCGATTATTTTTTTCCTTGCCGATTATGCCGATTACGGCAATAATCGGCCCGATTATGCGTGCGCCAATTAATCGGGCCCAGCCTTACGGTAGTTGCACGAATGTTATCGACTTTTTTTCGAATCAGCATCGATCGAATCAAGAATCGGTGCAGACGATTTCTGACGGCCAAGGAGTCGGTCGATAGATCTCCACATTTCACGTGGGTTGCCTGTTTTTGACTCAATATATCGGCACCAGAACCGACTGCGCTTGGAATCGTTAAGCTTGTGCATCGATCGAAGTGATGAAAGCCATATAGCACGATCAGACTTGTTAAGAGTTCGTTTAAAACGGCGCTCAAGTGGACGAAAGCAACGTTTTTGTTGCCGACATTCATCATCAAACCATGCATCTGAGGATCACCGACGACGTGAAATAGTTTTCTCAGGAACATGTTGATCCAGTACAGACCGAGTAATGTTATAGAAAACGACAATCATTTCGTCAACGGATGTTGGTACCTCTTTCATCGCAGTATTCAATGACTGAAATACGAAACTGGTTGAGATTTAGTTTACGCCAGGGTCGTGAGAGAACTTTGGTGAAGCAGGCGGCAAGCGATTTTAAGTTGATGTTGAACTGTAGCAGCACGTGATCTGACAGGCCAGTTTCAAAAGTGTTGACTTCGGAGACGACGTCAGCAGAGCGAGTAACTATGATGTTGTGTGTTGGCTGGTGAACGGGCTTAACCAAACCGAAAGACGACAGTGTGCTTTGCAGTTGAATCGTGTGCGAGTCGCTTTGACATTCAATGTGTATGTTGATGTCACCTGTGATCAGTACTGGGTTCTGGAATGATGTCAATTATTCTAGGAGTAAACTGAACTTTTTATGAAACATCGTGCACACTTCTTTGCAACCAGGGCGATAGATCACAACGACGATGTAGGAGTTGCTCATGACTGAAGCACGTGCACAGATATATTCGAATTTAGTGAACACAGTTGCTAGCTGTAGTCTAACCAGTCTGACTCCAGAGCGAGCTATAATCGCTACGCCACGTGGTTAACATAATTAGTACGATTTCGGTCTGACTTTGGGTCAATTTTGCGAGCACATTCAAGGATGGAGAGGCCCTCTGATTTTAAACGACGAATACATACTGAGTCGGAGTTTTCATGCCACGTTTCGCACAGTGTTAGAATGTCTAAGTCACGATCGGTCAACAGTTGACATGCAACATCGACCTTGTTATTAATGGAGCGGATGTTAAGAGATCTAAGATTCAGTTTTTTTATCGAGGAGTTAGAGTGTCTTTGAAAGCGTGGATGCATGAGATTTGTGCTCGAGCGTCTGTCATCAGGATGTAGTGACAAACCCGACGGAACAATAAGTCGCGAGAAAGTAGTCTGTGTACCAAACAATTTTTGATGCAATGGTTGGTTGTAATGTAGACGTCTCGTTTTTATTATTTTAATTTTTCTCTGTTTGTATTTGCTGGCGCGAGAGCCACGATGGCGTCGCAAACCAAGCTCAGATATGTTGAAAATTGTAGATGGTGAGAGCGAACACCAGAGGCTTCTTCTAGCATGTAGCAGTTGGTCACGTGTATACGAATAATGTGCGGAGATTGGACGTAGCAACGCAGCTGGAACCAAGGAAACCATGGCGCTCTTTCAAGAAAATAACGCCAACAATTATAACGGCAATAGTTGATACAGAAGTTAGTTTCTAAAAATCAGTAGCTTAAACAGCAATCCATTAGAATCCATTGGTGCAGAAAAGTAAAGGAAAAAACGAGTTTTTTAACAAAAACTTTGATTTCAAATACACTCGATGTGTGTCTGTGTGTATGTATACGAAAGATATGTAAATTACGTTCTTTTTTTTTAATTGAATCATGTATTGTCATCCAATATAAAGATATGTTGAAAATTTCAGCTTCCTAGCTAGTTAGTCAAAAAGCTGGTTAAATTTTACTGGCAAAATTTGCGTACAGAGAAAGCCACACACACAAACAGAGACTGTAACCTAAATAAAAGTTTGTAAAAAAACGAAACAAAATCAGTAATTAGCAGAAAGCAGCATTTGCATGGCTGATGCATAAATAGCTTCAAGTATGAAGATTAAATCAATTTATTATAAGCAAACTAGATATCGATTTAAACGACTTCAGTTAAAAAAAAGTTTAATTGACAAATGAAAGATTATAAAATGCATTATCCGAGGTTAAATTCGATAAAAACGAGCCATATAAACTGACGCGTCCGGCAGCTACAAGAGCGCCAAAGCCTGACTCAAACCCAACCTGAAACTTTGTCGTTTTAAAACCTAAGATCAGAACTTTAAAAATTGCCAATCCCAACCCTGTGTCTGAAAATTTGCAAACCCAAATGCAGTTTTTGAAAATTGTAACCCTGGACCAAAGAATAAAAATTCAAGAATCTCTATCCAAAGAGTCAAAAAGTGGAACTCCTGACATCTTAATATTTTGAAATCACCATTTGGCAAATTAACAAGTAATTAAGTAAAATATCTGAACCTACATTTTTCAGACGAGCTCCATACAAAGCGTAGGCATTATTCGTCGACTGCTGTCTTTTCTTGAAAATGGCAATGCTCCTAACCTTGAGCCAATAATCATCTAACCAAAAAAAAAAACTTAGTAGTAGAAGTGAGATTTTAAATAAATGACCTGAAAATGGTTAATCTTTTACAGAAGTTTAGAAAAAAACAAGTCTGATCTCGTGGACCGCCTCCGGACGTCATTGGAGGACAATGGGTTTGACCCAGAGGAGTATGAGTTTGATGTAGAGGATGAATTGATGGAGGCTCTGAAGAAGTTAATGGAAGAAAACAGGGCGGCGCGGGAAGAAAACAGAGCAGCACAGGAAGAATTTAGAGCAGCCAGGAACATAATGAGAAAGGAAAACCAAGCGACACAGCAAGAAATGAAGAAATTGATTCTCGGTGGTCAGGTCGATTCTGAGAACAGAGTAGCAGAAGCCGTGTGGCGTTGCTGTCAGAAAACGACAGCAAAGAGGAAGAAAATAAGAATGTTTCTGACATTGGTTTGCCTGAGTATAGTCTGGATGGTATGACTGTTGAGAGTTTGGTCGCAGCGATGGCTGAGGCAGTTGTGGACACGGTTCTGGACCAGCGCGTTGCTGGTGAAGAAAATGATGTGGGTTGCTGTGGCAAACCCAGTTTGAACTGGAGTCCACCAGCTGTGTCTCAGTGCATGTGACAGATGACGGCCGTATAGACTGCACAGGTCAGGTGGGTCACGAGGAGAACAGTGAAAGGACAAATGTTCCAGTTTTGTGTCGGAACGCATGTTTAAGTGATGCTGCCCCGGATGTTGCAGAACAGTTTGAGTGTTGCTGGACTCTGACAGATTTTGAGGAGGTTGTCGGAAGATTGCTTGATCGAGATTGCCAGAGATGTTCCTGTTGTAGAAAAGATTTTCGACAATTTTGTGTTTGGTCGCGGTTGCTTCAGTGAGGTGTGTGGTGATGACGCTTGTGATGCGGCGTCCGGACAGAGTGTTTCACGGTTTTTGCATCGCGGATCGGATTTGTTGGGTGGTCGCCTGTTCCGGGACATTGGGATGGGGTTGGACTCTGAGAAAAGTAATTTTGGAAAAGATGGAGCAGAGCTCCGGGCGATGTTTGCTGATCAGAGCGCCTTTGTGAGTGATGCCACCCCTGATGAATCAGCTGAGAAGGTTGCTGCCCTGGAAGTTTCGGAACAACATGAAAGTGCTTCTACGGATGCTAGTGCCTCAGAACAGAACAGTTTGGTTAATGATTTTGTGTTTTGGTGGTGGATCGAAGGAGTGGAGCTGGAAAAGGATGGTCGAAAAGTTTTGCATCAACGACAACCCTGTGTTTGGGGGCTAGAGGAGCAGTGGAAGGTCGAAAACTTACCGTGGTGTGCAGTTGCGTAGAGCCGTCAGTGGTCTGGTAAGGGCTCGTGAGATTGGAATGTAGCGATTTGACGAAGTGTTTAAAGAAACAAACTTTTAATGTTAATGGATTTATTAATTATAATTTTAATAAGAAACTGCTGATTAATTTTTGCAAAACCAAAATGTTTAAAGTTTAAATTTTAAAATAAAATTATCTTCTCACCCCAATAACTTAATCTCTAAATTTGTACTCACTTCCAGGTTCATGCAAACAATTCAAGATACTGCCATGACCTTGGTCTTCTTCACGTATAATTGAGGGCACCGACTCATTCTGAATTTGAGAAAAGTCCATCAATTCATCTATATATATATATATATATATATATATATATATATATATATATATATATATATATATATATATATATATATATATATATATATATATATATATATATATATATATATATATATATATATATATATATATATATATATATATATATATATATATATATATATATATATATATATATATATATATATATATATATATATATATATATATATATATATATATATATATATATATATATGCTTTAACGAACAAAGTACGACCAAAAAACTAATTACAACGGTTTTCGATTCTAGCAAATACAATTAATCAACTTTTAAACCACGCTCTGCTACCAGAAAATGTTCGCGAGTTTCGGGACGATTTTTAACGACTACGACACAATATCCTATTTATATACTATATATATATATATATATATATATATATATATATATATATATATATATATATATATATATATATGGCTGTATGTTTGTCTGTCTCTTATAAAAACCCAAACAGCAGGATCGATCTTGATGAAATTTGGCAACGAGGTAGTTCTCATACCGGGGTAGAAAGTTGTGAAGTGAACAAATAATTATGACTACATATCCAAGTTAATCGATCCATAGGAAAGAACAAAATTATTGCATGGCAATCGATATTAACCAAAGTAAAGCATAAACTAAATCAAACATCCTATAACTCTTATGGGCAGAGATAATTAATTGATCTTTTAAGGACTGTCTGGCCAACCTGAACCTGAACCTTCACAACACGAACACGACTGTCTTTGCCTGGCATCACTTCAGTAATTCTTCCCAATGGCCACTGTCCTCTTGCAGTTCCTGGATTCATTACTAGGACGATGTCACCAATCTTCGAATTTTGAGTGGTCGAAAGCCATTTCTTTCTGGGATTTAATCCAGAAATCCACTCTCTTATCCAACGATGCCAGAATTGACGAACTAGTTCTTGAATTCGTCTCCATCGCCATCTGATGTAATTGCAACGTGAAGTAGGTTCTGGGGGTAGGACAATGAGGTAGGAACCAAGAATGTTCCTTCGCTTCTTTTCTATCGAGTTTTTGAATATAATTGTTGTCTATATAACGATTAATTGTTTGACAGTAGTCATCCTTCACGATGGTATCTTTTTGAAGTCTTCTTTCTGTATTCACTAAGCGTTGCAGTGCCATTTCAAACCTTTCCATATTACTGGTGACTCTTTCTGTGGTGAATGCATTGACTTTAATCTTGATATGACCGTCCGAACTCTGCAACTCTTCTTCAACTGCCTGTGTTGCAAAGTTGGCTTGTTGCCCATTCAATACATTTACAGTAACATGCTGCACTTCCCCCAATCAAACCAGGTTCTGATGCGACATCGGAATTCAAGTAAGTCTTAGTTAAACCTTCATCTAAGAGAGCATTGACTTGAATGGTTTTCCCTTTGTTTTTTAATATGACTGGAACTGTTCGCAAAGCAATTAAATCACCCTTCGATGTTTCATTTGATATCATTGTGACGTTTTTGTTTTTCTCTTGACTTATAGGACCCGGCGGTTTGATCATCATACGTTGGCTGCTGTTGGAACTTGATGGAGTCAAATCTGGAGCAACTCTGCAAGGTCCACGATGATTTGCACTTTCATCATGTAGCAATCGGTGATGTGAACGAGAACAGCCATCTAAACCACATGGTCAGCTGCATCTGCAAGTGGCTCCCGTGTGTGAATTTCCAAGGCATCGAAAACACAACCGTTTCTTTTTAGCAAGGGTCCATCTGTTGTTAACATCTTTATTTTTAAATATTTCACATTTCCAAATTGAGTGAGGTCGATTACAACTACAACATTCATAGATGGTAGATGCAGCGACGTTGTTTTCTGAAAAATATGAAGATGGTGACTTTTCTTGTTTTCGGCTCGGTAGACGAATGTTGGTGTGTGAAACACCTTGTTGAGTTTCAGCTGCTATAGTACGAAATTCTGCCTCTTGTAAAATAAACTGACAAAGGTTACAAACATTCTCAATCATCTTGTGCTCAAAAAACCAAATTTGATAACAAACATTCAATGTGTCATCCATCTTCTTAAGCAGTCGATAGTAAAGTAATCCGCAGCCTAATTCACTGTCTTTTTCTGCTTCCAGCAAATTAGAATATGTGAAATCTAGTAAATCAGCTAATTTCTCTAAATCACCTGCATTTCCAGGTCGGGTGGGACGAAAACTGTCTACTGCTTCGAGTTGGAGGGTACCTCCATATTTTCTTTCCAATGGTTGTTTTGCGGGTCGTAAATTGTTGCAGAATGACCAAGATTTTCAACTGCTTGCAAAGCTTCCCCGGAAAGGTACTGACGCAGTTGTAGAAGCTTGTACTCAGCAGACATGGGTGCCTTGTCGACGCATACTTGAAATGTGGCCTTTCACGACTCATACTTTTTCTTGTCTCCACTGAACGTTGGAATTGAAATCTTTTTCAAGTGACCAACATCGCTGGTGGGCTGAATGGCAGTGCTGTAATACATCTGAGGTCTAGATTGGCTGGTACTCATAAAACCTCGGTTCATTTTGGAAGAAAAGGCGGTGGTAGTAGTAGTAGTGGATACAACCGATGTCGTTGCCATGTCGAATGAAGCCATTGTCGATAATGCTCGTCTGCGATATTTGACTTTTTCGCTGTGGTCCTCGTGCTCACCGGCCGACAATACAGATTCTTCGTCAGACATATCTTTGATTCAATAAACAAACAAGGTACGACCAAAAAACTAATTACAACGGTTTTCGATTCTAGCAAATACAATTAATCAACTTTTAAACCACGCTCTGCTACCAGAAAATGTTCGCGAGTTTCGGGACGATTTTTAACGACTACGACACAATATCCTATTTATATACTTTTATTTATATTACAACGACAGTCAAAGAAAACAATAAAACAAAACGATGAATATATATATTATTAGACGACTACAGTCAACGAAAAGATCGAAAACGATGAACGATTCCAGCACGACAATATGGCGATACGAGCGAGCAAGCGAGAAAGAGACGGAAACTAGTCGAGAGCCAAGAATAACTAGGACAAAAACCCATAAATCAACATTTCAATAATTAATTATAACAAAACAATAAAAGTCTCCCGAACAATATGTATGTGGTGACTGTATGTCACTAGCGGGGTTACCCGGCGTTGCCCGGGGTTTTTAGAGGTTTTTCTAATGTTTGTCTCTCTCGCTCCCGTTTCCTTCACCACTTTCCCGTTTTCGTCGCGTTCCTGGTCGCTTTTCCGCTCTCGGTCGTTTTCCAGCTCCCGATCGCTTTCCCGCTCAGAAGTTTTGTTATCGATTTTCTCTCTTGCTCGCGTTTCCTTCCAAACTTGCTCTCCCGATTCCAGTCGCTTTCCGCGTTCCCGGTCGCTTTCCGCGTTCCCGGTCGCTTTCCCGTTCCCGCTCATGCTTGCTCTCCCATTCCCGGTCATGCTTGCTCTCCCATTCCCGGTCAGGGTTGCTCTCCCGTTCCCGTTCACGCTCATTTTCTCTTTTCCATTCTTTCATAACTTCTGTTAGCCTATAAAACGTAAAATCGATTTGCTAAGACTATATATATATATATGAATGTTTGTGGGTTAGTTTGTCTATTATAGAAACGGGAAAGCGACCCGGAACGGACAGCGAGCGGGAACGGAAAAGCAAGTGTGAGCGGGAATGGGAGAGCAAACGTGAGCGGGAACGGGACAGCGACCGGGAACGGGAAAACGACCGGGAGCGGGAAAGCGACTGGCAGCGGTAAAGCGACCGGCAGCGGGAAAACGACCGAAAACGGGAAAGCGAACAGGAGTGGGAAAGCAGGTGGGAAAGGAAACGGGAGAGAAAGAGACAAACATTAGAAAAACCTCTAAAAAACCCGGGCAACGCCGGGTATCTCCGCTAGTACATACATAAACACACACACACACATACATGCACATACACATACATACATACATACACACATACATACGCACATACATATATATATATAGTTCCCGCTCGCTCACCCGCTCCGCTCCGCTCATTTTGTGACGGATTTCAAATTTTTTATTTTATTTGACTTTCCCCTTGACTCTCAAGGTTGTGTGAAAATTTCATTACGATCGGATGAATGGTGTAGCAATGCATAAATGACATTAACATACATAAATACAAACATTCATTTATATATATATATATATATATATATATATATATATATATATATATATATATATATATATGTATATATATATATATATATGTATATATATATATATATATATATATATATATATATATATATATATATATATATATAGTTGTTATTTACCTTTTATAAATAACTTCAAGCTTTAACGTTACGAATCGCTAGAAAGCATATTCGTCTACGTTTACATTGGTGACCCCGACATATTTACGCATATTTTTTTCGTAAATATATTTTCTTTGATAGTTATTTGATCACAAGTGACCAATTTTTGTTCTCCTAAAAAAATGTCTGACAAGAGAAAAATTCATTGCGATGGGACAGGCTCTGGGCTATTCTGGAGAGGAATTGAAGACATTTGTCAAAGAATTGAAAGATGAAGAAAGAGTTAGGAGAATGGAGGAGCGGGAATAGAAAAAGACTCAGCAGGAGCAGGAAATGCAGGAACGAGAACGTGAATTTCAACTTCTGAGTGAGCGCGAACAACGAAAGCATGAATTGAAGAAGCTGGAATTGGAGTCACAAACGAAAAAAGAGCCAAAGCCGACGGTTGAGGTAACAAAGATTCCATATCCAAAGTTCTCGGAAGGTGACGACGTGGACGAGTTTCTGCTCCGCTTTGAGGCATTGGCCTAGGCAAATGATCACCTAAGAAAGGGTTGGGGAATACTTCTGGGATCGCAATAAGTTCCAAAACTTTTGACGTTTTTAGACAATTGGATAGCCAACAAATGAAAGATTACGAAATGGCCAAAGAGGCACTGTTGTGTCGTTTGAACTATTAAAAAAAACCATTAGAGAGGATTCCAAGCCTGACAATTAGACCGACGATCTAATCAGCAATAGTTAGTTAATCGATCATTAACAACTACGGAATCTTCTATCGCATACATCTACATCATCGTACTCAAAGTACTCACATCTCAAACATCTACATCTACATCATCGTACTCAAAGTACTCACATCTCAAACATCTACATCTACATCATCGTACTCAAAGTACTCACATCTCAAACCTATCCATTTATATAACGACCTTATCTAAAACTACAAATAAACGAGATACAACATTGGCGACGAGGATAAACACAAAACTCACGAAGCTAAAATGGACATCAATAACCAACTCATTGCATTGATGCAACAACAGCAACAGCAAATGGACCTTCTCCGAGAACAGATGACTCAACAAAGAGAAGACACAAAATAGCAACAAGAAGACATGGAACAGCAACACCATGAACAAATCAAAGAACTGATTACAAGTTTTTCCACTCGGAAACCGGATTCAAAAGAGGTCCTGTTTATCCGCATGCGTCAGAGAATAGACAAATTTTCTTACGATACGGAAGAAGGACATATTTTCGACTCATGGTTGAAACGCTTTGAAAACACAATCCAAGGGCACGATGATGTCTCAGAAAATCTTCCTAACTCTGCTGGAAACGCCTACGTATTCAATTTTCATCACCAGAATAATGCCTTCTCTGCCCATCGAACTTGGCTGGTAAGACACAATTAAAACTTTGAAAAAGCTTTTAGGACCTAAGAAAAGCCTCTTCAGACTTAGATTTGATTTCAATCGGATAGTTTGTGCTCCAGGAGGAGATTTCAGCTCCTATGGAAACAAGATCATTTCTTCAGTAGAAGCAGCAAAAGTGAAAGAGATAATCGAGGAAACCATTAAATGTCTCCAATACGTCTCCGGACTCCAGGCTTCAGAATACATTGAAGTCAGCGCCAGACTATTACAAAGACTGGACGAAGACAAACCAGTAACCTTGATCGATCTAATTGCCCAGTCAGAGGATGTGCTGTTAATAAAAGACATAAAATTTGAATGGTCACCCAGTTGTCCCACGGCATTTGAAAATACCAAGAAGATCCTAATATCAGATCTCCTCCTAACCCATTATGATCCAAATCAGGCAATAGTGGTTGCAGCTGATGCTTCGGACTATGGTATAGGAACAGTGATACCACACAAATATAAAAACGGAACTGAGTGAGAAGGCAATTGCACATGCTAGTCGTGCACTTACTCCAGCAGAAAAGAACTACGGACAAATCGAAATAGAAGGTTTAGCTTTAGTTTTCGCCGTTCGTAAGTTCCACCGATACATTTACGGTCGACATTTCACGCTCCTTACCGACCATCAACCACTTCTTACCATATTCGGCAATAAGATAGGTATGCCATCATACACAGCAAACAGACTTCAGCGATGGGCTCTAACACTACTCGCATACGATTTCACAATTGAATATCGCAAAACTACATCTTTCGGACAGGCTGACGCACTATCACGCCTCATACCCCCACAAAAAACATCAGACGAAGATACATTGATAGCAGCCATAAACCAAGACATAATACTCTGTATGTCAATGCCATCAAATATCTTCTGGTTTCAAACAAAGAGATCAGTGAAGCGACAAAAACGGACAATGACCTCAAAATGCTACTACAATATGTCCGGACTGGTAGATGGAATGAAAACTTGTCTCCAACAATCAACAAACTAAGCCTCCTTAAAACAGACATTACTATACACGAGGGTTGTTTGTTTTTTGGATCCCGAATCATCATTCCTCAACACTTAAAAAAACGGGTTCTCCATATGCTCCACAAGGGCCACCCAGGAATCACCCGGCTGAAAACCATCACACGGGAACATGTGTACTGGAGCGGCATTGATAGAGATATCGAGGACTGGTCACGCAGTTGCAGTCCCCGCCAAGAAGCAGTTAAAGCACCAATCAAACACACACTTTCCACATGGCCTGAAGAATCCAAACCTTGGAGTCGCATCCATATTGATTTTTCCGGACCCCTTAACAGCGCATGTATCTCGTGATAGTGGATGCGTTTTCCAAGTGGCAAGAGATAGTTGAAATGACATCCAGTACCACAAACAACACCATAAGTGTACAACAACGGCTTTTCGCACAATTTGGGTTGCCTGAAACAATTGTCAGTGACAATGGGACACAATTTACCAAGCATCTGCGTCCCGTAATCGTTATCTCGAAATCAATCGATCAAAGATCTACAGAAACACAAGACTCAGACATTACTATACACGAGGGTTGTTTGTTTCTTTGATCCTGAATCATCATTCCTCAACACTTACAAAAACGGGTTATCCATATGCTCCACAAGGGCCACCCAGGAATCACCCAGCCGAAAACCATCGCACGAGAACATCGTCACAAAAACAAGAAAAACAACTTTGTAAAAAAGTTGTAAGATCTTTTATATTGCTCATGCCCATGCTCTACAGCTCATTGCCACCCAAGAAAAATGAGATTTCTTTCATTTACAGAGACAAAAGAGATGTCCAGCATTTAATTGGTCCCGTGACAGGGCTCGGTGACTTAAAAACCAGCAAGCTAAAAAACTTTGAGAGGCAAATGCTAAATAGAAGAATGCAAACACGAGGAGATCAAAGTTTCAGCAAGTCAGATTCTTCTTAAGTCAGAATTATCAACAGCACCAAGTAATGTAGAAGAGAATAAAGATCGAGATCTAGTTTAAACTATAGTGATATTGATGGTGTATAAGAGATGAATAGAGCAAAAATCAACATTATGACTCCTGGACTTGGTTCAGCTCTAAACTGAACTAGGATTTTTTAAGGAATGCAACATTTGTTATCACCAAATGTTGCATTCCTTAAATGTTGCATACAGCATTGTTTACCCTAATTGTTTGAAAACATCAACAGGAACTGCATTAATCAAATAAGAGCATGCCACCAAGTCACAAAAAATTGAAAATCTGAAATCAGAACTTGATCGTTGATTGGGATGGAAAATTAATGAAAGATTTAACTTCATAAGAGCACATTGATGATCTCACAATTCCAATTTACAGAATCGGGGTTAAACAGCTGCTTAGAGTGGCTTTCCTGGAACAGAAAAATGAACGCTTCTTAACTTTTATATATATTCTTTAATACTCGCTCCGTTAAATATTACCGCCCATTTGGCTTTAATCAATTTGCGTGCCAGATTCTCAACGTGGCGAAACGCAGTAGAAAAAACGACCATTGTCGGATTTGTCAGTCATTTTATTTTAGAAGCTGACTGCAGTTTTGGAAAATCCATCTTCAGAGCCGAAAAATAAAATTACTTAGAACAGAAATTGACGGCAGGACAGAAATGAACAATACATTTTTATCTCTCTTACTCGTAACTGTTTTCACCTTACTTTGCTATCATACTTACTAACTTTACCTGGTCCAATTCACCTTACCAAATTTGTTTATTTTTCATTCGCTTGCGTCAGTTTGTTCATTTCTGTTCTGTCGTCGTTTTTCTCCCGCGTTTCGCTACGTTGAGAATCTGGTAGGATTTATTCTATACCTAGATATTGTAATATCTATGATTCCATATTATTTAATAGTGTTTCACTGTAATATTGTTTGCAGCAATAATTATGGAAAAAGAGTATAAATTTTGACAAAAATTAATGTAAACTAAATTGAATACTAACATCTCGAGCTGCATTGATGACGTTTACTGTTAGTCTGAAAATATATTTTAAAAGTTTTAGAAAACCTCAACAACAAATCAACACACTGTAATGTAGTGTAACAGTGACAGCCCTGTGTCATGATCAGTGGAATGATTTTTGAAGTTAGATAACAGTTACCATTATAATTACCTAATAAGTTTCAATTTATACTTTGTTTGATTTTAGAAATAAAGTTTATGTTGTTCTAACAACCAGTGTTCGATAAATTTCTCAGGGGTTAAAGTAAGTGGGAACGCCGTTCCTGGGTCTTCCTAATTTAGATCATAGCGTTCCCATTGCCTTGAGCAAAAAATAGACACTTTGGAACGCATTAAGCCCACACTGTTTTGTATTAATTTCATGATTTCACTTTAAAATCTTTCGTTTCCAAAAATTTATTGGCTTCTGTGTTTTGAAAACCTGGCTAGAACAACAACTAATAGTTATCATTTAATAGATTATAAAATGAATTAGAAAATATGAATTTAAAAAAAATAAACGATGCATGCAAAAATTTATGAAAGGAGCCTATTTTTTAGAGAGGGGCCCATTTTTCTAAAGAGGGATTCATTGAATATATGGCATTCCCAGGGCCAATTTTTTATACTTTAACCACTGGTCTTCCTTCAGTAATTGTCAAATAAGCTTTTGCTTTCAGGTTGCCTTTTCTCATTTGTCAAATTGGGGCAACATAACTTTTCGTAGACAAAAGTGAATTCACATTTTATTCTGGTTTTATTTTTATTTCAGTCGCATTGTTTCAATATTTTGCGTCGGCCATCGCTTCACTGGCCACAACGTATTTACTTTTCTGCTTGATATTTGTCGATTTTTTCGCTGGTGGCTTCACGGCATTTAGTCTTAAACTTCTCATAAGTTTAAGACTAAAACCGTAATATCTATATACATGTCTTAACTGACTGACTGATAATCAACGCCGAGCTCAAACGCTTCATATCTCGGAACGTGAAATTTGGAACATATATTACTTTTATAGCGTAAGCACCCACTAAAAAAAGAATTTTGAAAATTTTGCTCCTGAGGGGATAAAACAGGAAAACAAACTTTTTTCTAAAACAACGCATATCTCGAAAACAAAAAATGAAGAGGTTTTAAAATTTGGTATCTAGATTCTTCTTAAAAAATAAAAAAATATGTTTAACCATTTTCTGAAAATTTTGTTTCCAGGACCTCAAATGTGGAATAGATAATAGGGTTATTTGTTTTTTAAAGTAACTGCTACTTAAACACTGTAAGAGCTTAAGCTGTAAAAATTAGTATTTTGCATCTACTCAAAAAATAATGATATATGTGTTTCACCATTGTTTGAAAATTTGGTTTCCAGGACTTCAAATGTTGGGTGGAGGGTTATTTGTTTTTTAAAATAACTGCTACTCAAAAACTGTAAGAGCTACAGATGTAAAAGTTAGTATTTAGTATCTACTCAAAAATAATGATATACGTGTGTAACGTCAGTTGTCCGATGAGGAAAATCTTCAACAGGAGCCGGCGTTCAGGTTCTTATTCATTTAGACACCACAAGTTCGGAGGTACCCACAAACTTTATCAGCTCCCAAGGTACAACACACAGAGAAATCAAATCAACAACTTAGCACGAAGCCAGGCACAAAGCACGAAACAATAATTTAATAGCACAAAGCAAAGCACGAAGCACACAGCAACAATTTATTAGCACGAAGCAAAGCACGAAGCACACAGCAACAATTTATTAGCACGAAGCAAAGTACAAAAACAAATATCATCCTCTTTTAAAACAAGTCCGTCATATCGTCACATAGCATAGAAATAAAAGATAAAATAATAGATATTTAATTTAATACCCCAGATAAAAAAAAATAAATAAAAACTAACCCATAAATATAAATCCTTTATATACGATCATAGATTTTTATTTTATTTGAATTTTTGAAAAAATTTTTAATTTTTTGAAAAAATTTTTGAATTTTTGAATTTTTGAAAAAATTTTGGAATTTTTGAATTTTTTGAAAAACTTAATTATACAATATCCGATCAAACTGAAATTTTGATAGATTCAATTGTCTCGCAGCCCAAGTCGATGTGCCAAATTTCAGCTCGATTGGATAACGGGAAGTGAGTTAATTTTAAGACTCAAAGTTTGTGACCGACAGACAGACGGGAAGACAATCGAAAATAATATAAAGGATTTAAAAATAATTATTTAGGAATTAATAAAAATTAGTAACAACCGTTACATACGTGTTTCACCATTTTTTGAAAATTTGGTTTCCAAGACCTCAAATATGGCATGCAAAATAGGGTTGTTTTTTTAAAATAACAGCAACTCAAAAACTGTAAGTGCTACAGATGTAAAAATTAGTATTTAGTAAGCTTCTGCGTCCCGTTATTTTTTTTGGAGCGATACGATACGATACGATTTCTGAAATTTGCCTCGAATTAAACGATACGATACGAGACGCCTCGAACAATAACGATACGATATCGATACGATACGATACGATTTCAGGATCTCGACTGAAGTGGAAATTTTGCCTAGAGATAAGATAGAATGATGAACTATACGCGACAGACAATATTAATAACTACATTAAAGAAATTCATTGAAAAAAAATATATAAATATTAAAAAAATTTCAAAATTTATAAAAATTTACCAAATTAAATTTTTTTTACAACTTGAAATAAATTTCATTTGTTTAGTTTCGGTACATCTATTTTTCTAAATTTAGATTCTACATAAAACGCTACCGCCGATAGTAAGTATTTATTTACTTTATTTAGTACGCATTATGCGATAGTTTATCAATTTAATTAAATGATTTTACTTGCCGATGAAAAAAAAATTAAAATTATTTTTTCAAGTAATTGAAAAGTAGAAAACCTTCTAGCACACCAAAAGAAAAGAACGACATTTTTAGGCAATTCAATAGTGAAAGTGGAAAAACCAATGGAGATAGAAATAGATTGCAGATTACTGAGATTGAGATTACTAGATTACTAAGATTAAATTAAAATGATATTGTTTCCCGCAGTCTTTGCATCTGGCAAGATTTACTTCTACATCCTTGTCATTGACTTTCTGCGTGATCGTCTCTTCCTCAAAGTACTCCCAGATTTGACCCCGGTGACGCGGCATGATAATGATGACAAACACGAGAAAGTGCCTCTATGCAAGAATTAAGAAAGTGAAAAAAAAACCAGCGTGTTTATTTATAGGCCATGGCGAATGCGGTTAGCAATGCAAGAAAGAAGCTGAGAAAGTTTTGAATTCCAGCTGCAGACGATACGGGCTACGGCACTGTCATGCACACTACAGGTGGCACACACATACTCACACACAACCAAGAATATCATCGAGATTATAAAGATATATCTTAGATGAGCTACTATTACGGTCAATTACGGATATCGAAACACTAAAATAATCATTCCAATTCTATGTAACAAATTTGAAAAAATAAGTCTATGAAACAGACTAAACCAAAACATAAACATAGAATGATCATTACTATTACATTACTCATTATTCTCATTAATAATAATAGTCATCGATGTCAGCGAGTACGATTGCCTTGTAGGGCTTGTAGTATCAGTAGTATGCAGAGCTCGACTAGCAGCCTAAGAGGAGCGTGGCTTTTTTGCTGCCGGTTCCCAGACTAAAAATAGTAAATAATGGGGCTACAGGCTGTCTGGAAAACCGAATTTAAAGTGGGGATGATAATAGTTATAAACTTCTGTCAATAGGTAGATTAATTAATCAATGTTGATGAATCAATTGCAAATATTCACAGTTGTGACAATTGTTAATTAAATATGTATGACTTTCGTTATTTATTGGAAAATATTTTTTAAAAATCCCGATATTTTTTTGGGATTTTTATCAGGAATGAAATTTTAAGTATCGCCAATTATATCGATACGAAACTTCTTCCGCAGGCTGTATCGTTTCAATAGCGATACGGGATCTCCCGTATCGTTTTGAAATCTCGATTGAATTCGAGATAACGATATCGGGACGCAGATGCTTAGTATTTAGTATCCACTCAAAAATAAATGTATAGGTGTTACACAATTTTTTTAATATTTGGTTTCCACTTTCCAGGACCTCAAATGTGGAGTGGAAAATAATGTTGTTATTTAGAATAACTGCTACTTAAAAACTGTGAGTGGTACTGATGTAAAAATTAGTATTTACTCAAAAACTAAAGATATACGTGTTTTACCAATTTTTGAATATTTGGTTTCTAGGACCTCAAATGTGGGGTGGAAAAAAGAAAAACTAAAATTGTGAATGTTTTAAAATTTCATATTTAGGATCTTCTTAAAAAAATAAAAATATACATGTGTAACTGTATTTAAATAATTTATTTTTTGGGACCTCAAATCAGTGTTATTCAAGTTAACTGAAACTGAAATTAGTCAAAACTCTTAATTTTTCAATAAGTTAACTGAAACTAAAACTGAAACTGAAAAAGAATTTAAAACTCAAACTAAAATGGAACTCAAAAGAAAATCCTAAAACTAAACTGAAACTGAAATGATTTTTGAAACTTAAATATAACAATTTCAAATCACTAAAATGCACATAGATTAGTTGTCAAAAGCGCTTTATTTCGATTTTGCCCAGTTAAGCATACATCTAAATGTTAAATATCTATGCTTGTTGTAACCGAATCTATTCTTTGTTATTCGGCTTTATTTTGCTATCGGTCTTTAATCGCCATTATCGCTATATTACTTATTCTAATGTTTTTTTCATTTGCTATGATTTTGAACTATTCTAAATTAATTAATATCGTTAATAATAATAACATTTAATATTTTAAAATTTAACGTATCGCCAAACTATGTCGACTAAAGGTTTACCTCATCTGGCCGGTCGGCCGTAAAGAAAGTTCAATTTGGGACTATTTCAAATTTGATGCTCAGTTGACAAAAGCGTTTGTCAAGTGGTGAATAAGAAAAAAAATGAAATATGCGGTTCCAAATTGTCAGGACAGAATGCCAGCAATTTAAAAACTCATCTAAAAACATTCCACGAAGTAGAATTTGCTGAATTCGAAGAAAAAAAAAGAAAATCAAATCAAAATCCAATAATAAATCATTTAAAGATGAAAAACTTCAAGCCAAACTATAGCTGCCAGATAACCAAATTTCAAATGTGATTGAAATGATGGAAAGAGGTCATAACTCTAAATATAAACATATGTTGATTGAATTATATAGGCATTTAAAACTGAAAATTGAATTTTTGAAAACTAAACTGAAACTGAAACTGAAAAGAATTTTTGAAAACTAAATTGTAACTAAAACTGAAATGAATTTAAAACTCAAATTAAACTGAAACTGAAAAGAAAATCCTAAAACTCAACTGAAACTAAAACTGAAAAGATTTTTGAAACTTAAATAACACTGCCTCAAATGTAGAGTTGAAAATATGGTTAATTTACCAATTTTTTATAATTTGGTATCCAGGGTCTCAAATGGGGAGTGCAAAAAAAATTATGGATTAAAAACTCCAAAAACTAAAATGTAAAAGTTTTGCAATTTAGTACCAAGTATATTCTTACAAAATAACAAAATATAAATTTTAATAATTTTTCAAAATTTGGTTTCCAGGACTTCAAATGTAGGATGAAAAATAGGGTTATATTTTTTTCTCGAATACTCTGAAGCTGAAAATACTACAGATATAAGAATTAGTAATTAGATATTACTTAAATAATAAAGTTACACATGTTTTACCCATTTTTTTATGTTTTTGTATATAGAAATTTTAGGCCTGTAAAATTACGTCGGGCCCAAATTAGACGGGCTGGATCGAGCCTGAAATTTTGGCTTATGAAACGGGCCGGGTCAAATTGTCGAAGGGCCTAGCTTTAAAAATTCGCCGGTGCAGTATTCTACTATGGATGCACGATTCAAATTCGCTAATTTCAAGCAAACGAAGCCACAACGGGCATTGCTAGTATATATATATATATATATAATTTATTTTTAAACCGATTTAGAGTATTGGAAAAAATTAAAAATAAAATCGATTCAGCCAAGTGCGTCACTTTTTTCAATCGAGTTTGCCTAAAAGAATATATATATATATATATATATATATATATATATATATATATATATATATATATATATATATATATATATATATATATATATATATATATAATATATATATATATATATATATATATATAAATCTAATGTCATAGTGTTTGAAATTGAACTCCTCCGAAACGGCTGAACTAATTTTTATGAAATTTTTTGTGTACATTTGGTAGGTCTGAGGATAGGTCCATGGCTAATTAGAATATTTTTTTTAAATTATTTAAAAAAGTTATTTTGGAAAAACAAAGAGGTGCAATTATGTCCTTTTCATAGGAAAATGCAACAGACAGACATGCATACATATATATATATATATATATATATATATATATATATATATATATATATATATATATATATATATATATATATATATATATATATATATATATGCATATATGTATATATATATACATGCATAATGCATATACATATATATATATATATGCATAATACTTATACGTGTATATATATATATATATATATATATATATATATATTTCACAAATTTATTTATAAAAAAATCACAATTTCGACAAAAAACAAATAAGGGGCAACAGAAAAAGAACAAATGTTCCTATATATATATATATATATATATATATACGTATATGCATTTCCTTAATTGCAGCTCAGCAAGTAAATTATTTGTATTATTAAGTAATTGGTTATTGCTATTATACTCAGTGCTTGACTTACAGTGAACAATGTCAGCAAGACCCTAAAGAGCCAATTTGGGTCGTAGAACAATAATGCTAAAAACATCCGAAATTGAAGAGCTCAAAGAACAGACAAACTAATCCTACAACATAATTCTAATGTGCATGTGAACATGGTGCAATTGCGTGAATCACAATCACAAGTGGCACGAGCTGAACGAAATCAACAACGACAATTAGAACAAAGGCAAAGGCAAACTCGCCGGTTAGTAGTTAACACTCGCAGGGCAAGCGGTCGCCAAAGCCAGCAATTATATCGAGAATTCTTATCTGATGCGTTCCTTCGTCTAGCATTTCAGTATGAGCCGGATATTGAATATTACTCTCATTCGAAAGTGACGACAATGCTATGGACAAGGAATGTCCCCATTGCCATGCGCTTAAGTTCAAAAATAAGTCAGCTGGGATGTGTTGCGCATCAGGAAAAGTGCAACTACCAAAAATTGAAACACCGTCTGAACCATTGAACGGCTTACTTATCGGTACACATCCAGATTCAAACCTGTTCCTGAAGTCCATTCGCACATTCAATTCATGTTTCCAAATGACATGAGCAACAGAAATAGTTCACAATAATGCAGCAAATGGTCAAAAATACTATTCAACATTCAAGATCAAAGGCCAAGTGTATCACCAAGTGGGCTCATTGCTACCAATGCCTAACGAACCACATAAATTTTTACAAATCTTCTTCATGGGCGGTGAGGACCATGAACGCGCACTCGCCAATCGCGTGGATGCACGTTGCGGCTACAATAACCTTACTTCACCTTATGCCAGGCACATCGTCAGCGAGTTGGACGTTCTATTGAACGAGCACAATGAATTATTAAAATTCCTCAAATCACACATGCACAAATTAGAAAGTGACAATCACGCTATTGTCATCAATCCTGATAAAACACCAGCTGGAGAGCACATACGTAGAATCAATGCGCCTGTTGTTCACGACGTTGCTGGAATCATAGTTGGCGATTGTACATCTACACGAGAAATCGTGATTAGAAGAAGAAATAATAATCTTGAGTTCATTGCTGACACACACCGTTCATACGATGCTCTCCAATATCCACTAATTTTCTGGAAGGGACAAGACGGATATTGCATAAACATTAAACAACGAGATCCCGTCACAGGAGCCGAAACAAACAAGAAAGTTAGCTCAATGGATTTTTATGCGTATCATCCTTAGATGATTCGACAAGGTCAGGACAACCTCATTCTGCGATGTCGTGAGCTTTGCCAACAATTTATGGTTGACATGTACGTGAAGATAGAGAATGAAAGACTGCAATACCTACGATATAATCAACAAAAGCTGCGTGCGGAAGAATACATTCACTTGCAAGATGCTATTATTAACAATGCCGACATTACTGAAATTGGTAACTCTATTATTCTACCATCATCGTACGTAGGCAGTCCACGTCACATGCAAGAATACATACAGGATGCTATGACTTTCGAGCTAGAATATGGACGACCGTGTTTATTTATCACGTTTACATGTAATCCAAAATGGCAGGAGATTACATCTTTGTTATTGCCAGGCCAAAATGCAATACATCGTCATGACATTACAGCATGTGTGTTAAAACAAAAGTAGAAGTCTTTAATATGCTTCATTACAAAATTACATTTTTTCGGTCCCACACATTGCTGGATGTATTCGGTTGAATGGCAGAAGCGAGGATTACCTCATGCACACATTTTGATTTGGTTAATCAACAAAATACGTCCTGAGGAAATCGATAGTATAATTTCTGCAGAAATTCCAGATCCGTCTACTGATCAACTACTGTTCGATATTGTTACAACAAACATGATTCATGGCCCATGCTGTAATCTCAATAATTTATCGCCTTGCATGGCAAATGGAAATTGTACAGCACATTTTCCTAAAGATTTCAATAACGATACGGTCACAAATGTTGACGGATATCCAATATATCGTCGAAGAAATATCGATAATGGCAGACAATCATTTACAAAAAATTTCAACAACGCAGACATCGACATTGATAATCGTTGGGTGATACCATATTCGCCTCTGCTTAGCAAAACATTTAATGCTCATATTAATGTTGAGTTCTGTAGTTCGGTGAAAAGCATCAAATACATTTGCTATCCATCTTGAAAATGGCCAGCTCATATTTTTACGAACGAAACAGCAATTGATCGGGCTATAAATCCACCAAAAACTACACTCACCGAATTTTTTCAAATTGTGTAATCGTGTGGATACTTTTGGTGCCTTTGCACGAACACTATTTTATTCGGAAGTACCACGCTATTTCACATAGGATCAAACAAAAAAATGGATGCCCCGCAAGCAAGGAACAACAGTTGATGCGTGCCCCGGTTTATTCAAATCAAACACTTTGGGTCGAGTTATCTAAAGTTAACGTCTACGTAATGTAAAGTTTGGGTTATTAACCCGTTTTAGACCATCGTACGTTTTACGAACACACTTATTTTTGGCGTTGGATAAAATTAAGCTGAAATTTTTTTTCTGTTAAAAGTTTTTTTTTATGTTAAGAAAGCTTCAATACACTGTATAAAATTTTTTAAATAATTTTTTTATTCGTATTAAGTAGTTTAATCTGGGTTAGAATATGAGCATTTTCAAGGTTTTCAACCGATATTACTTCAAAAATTTATTATGCTAATTTCATGAGAGTTATCATAACAAAAGTTTGAAATATCGAAAGAGGATGTACTCAAAAGTAAACAGCAACGTTAATTAAATTTTATTGTGTTTACACTAACCCACAATCTGAACATGTATGAGTCATGCTCGTTCTACGATCGTTGGGCATATATGCGAACAAGTCGAAACTAGTTCATTCAGCTTATAGTTGTGCAGTGGTTGAGTTGGTGATAGTGTTTTTTGCAAATTTCATCCTTCGAATGATATGTTTGTAAAGTTTAAAAATGAAAGGCGTCAAAAAGAATGTTTTTTCACGTTGAAAGAAGCTATGGAACTAATTCTTGATGATGATGATAGCATTGAGGTTGACATACTTGTCATTCTTCCGCCCGGCGCATCATAACACGTGACTGATGAATAAGCAAATGAAGAAGAAATGTTATTCTTTGTAATATATCCGGGAAGGTAGAAGTTGATTATACTAATGATGGGATGAGATTAGACTGTGTCGGTTCTTTGGGTGAAGAAATGTAGGTCGCAAATACGGTCAGTTCAATGCCGCGGCAACCAAAACGCCAAAAACGATTGAAATGCACTTGGACCAAAAAGAGTAATTTGAATAGCCACTTTTAAAATATATATATAACGAGTTTGAAACACCACAATGGTGCTTTGCTTGATAAACCCCATATAGGCTGTTTAGGTTGTTTTATAACGATGAAATGAATTCATGCACGGTTGAAAAAACAAAACGATAGGGAAGATTCAGCAACTGGCCATGGTCACGAACTGGAAAAGGTGAAAACAGTAGGTCGCTACAAGCTGGAAAATTGTGGCAAACCACTGTACATCTGGGCCAAGTGCGGCAAACGACTTCATCGGAATTGTTTTGGTGCTTTCCGCACACTCCGGTTCTGAAACGACTATCATGAACTGCGTGACTGATTTATTGAATGTTAAATTTTTGGATTTTATTGAACTGTGTTACTGATAAAGTCAGAAATGTGTTTTTAGCTTTTCTGTTTATAGCCTAAAATTTATATTATAATTGTTTGCGTTGAAAAAAAAAGAAAATGACTTTTAAACATTTTGTCGTTTTCAGTAGTCTATACGACCATCGTTCGAAAAACGAGCATAGAGAATTTTCAAAGTTTTCTTTAAAATAAAAAATAATTAAAAATAAATCTGTTAAAACATAAGCATATAACTTAGAAATAACAAAAAAAAATAATAGAAATCTAATTAATAAAGTTTTGGACCTAAACGGGTTAATTAAATGAGAAAAGAGGGTGTTATGGTCACCATTACTAGTCAAAGCAAACAAACGAGGAATGTACAAAGTTCGAATCATGGTGAGGGGCCGTCTCGGAGAAGAAGCACGTAATTTAACTTCGTGGGCGAATTAAATTACGTGAACTATCTCATTTAATAGAAAAAGTTTGCAACAAAACTTGGCCTATAAAATTTAACCGAGCCTGTATCGATGAAAAATTAACACCTAATTATTTGAATATATATATATATATATATATATAGATAGACAATTATGATGGAATTTGGGTGAATTACATCTGACTTCTTCAAGTGTTCCTCATATCAACAAGATGAACCACACGTTAAAGTATAACACAATGACCGGTACTTGTCAACATAATGCAATCTTTATGCACTGCATTATAGATTGATACTTAATAGTAAATGCATTCTTTCTTTTACACAAACGCAACACACAGGCTAACATCTTAAAAAGCACGGATTCATAATTTGGGAAGCACAGATTTTGAAACGTCCGTTAGTGAGGCTATATTTTTAGGCCCTGCCAAAATCCACTAATACAAAACTACAAACCATAGACAAATGAAACTTATAAAAATATTGTAATAACTAACCTATTTGTTTCATCAGTATTGTAGACAATGAGCGGACCACAAAATTTTGGTACCCCATTCCCCCTTTTGTCATCGTAATGAGCTTTAAAATCCTCATGTTTTTGCAAGAAGTATTTATTATGCTTGGTATTAACTGCAACAAATAGAAAACATTATAACGATAATAATTCTAAGAAAATGATGCTAAATAATCTATCAGCATACATAATTTCTTATGTGTGTGTGTATGTATGTATGTATGTATGTATGTATGTATGTATGTATGTATGTATGTATGTATGTATGTATGTATGTATGTATGTATGTTTGTATGTATGTATGTATGTATGTATGTATGTATGTATGTATGTATGTATGTATGCAGTTGAATTTCGCTTGTAAATTTGGACTTTCACAAATTTTTTCTAATACTGTTGAAGTACCTAAAATGTGCTGATATACAACATACAACATCACTAAAGTGGAAGGCTGCAGCTAAGCTCAATGCACTCACTGTATTACATAAATGTTGGAGTTAGTTAGAACAGGTCTCACAGCACTGACAGATCCAGGAAGTTTGAGTGGGGGAGGCAAATTTTTATGAAAACCGATTTATGGATTGTCATCACAAGCTGAAATATCTATTATAATATTTTTCGTTAGATTCAATTTGTATTACTATTGCATAAAAGATTAATTAATTAATAAAATTACGTGTCCATGTTAATAAGAATTCATTTTTACAACGTTTTTATTAGGTCAGTAAGTTGTGTGTAAACAAACTATAAATTTCCATATTCAAGTCACACTAAAAATGGTAAAATTGAAAAAAGGTATTTTTTAAAAAGTCACTTGGAAAAATTTGATGCATGGTTGACATACCAACCGCATTTAAAGGACACTTTAAAAAACTTTTCTACTTTTCTTGAGGTTGGTGAATAAAAGATTAAAATTTAAAATTATTTCCTTTAGTGTTACTTATTATTAACTTAAAAAATAATTTTATTGTGCAAAGTGGGGGGCGATTGCCCCCCTGAATCCACCAATGTCTCACAGTTGGAAATAAAAACAAATTTTGTAAACAGGGCAAAAGATTAGCTTGCAGGTGTCCATTTCAATACCAAAAATTTAAACAATTGTGTACACAGTGGTGTCATAAGTTATTCAGCAGGCATTTGACAAAAGTTTATTCTTTCTAGTCTGCAGTCATCTTATACTTGAAAAATGTCTGCTGCAGTATTCAATCAATTTGTTAAATCATCAGGTTTCAGATTGCAGTATTCAGTAAATGCAAAAATGGGTGAGAAAACATTGACACAAACATATCCAAAGTGACACTTACTGGTTTGATCAGAAAAAGAGTGAAATTAATGAGTTTCTTCCAAAAAATCTTGCTATCGCAACTTGATTTGATCAATCACGTCAAGGTTTATCAGATTGACATTATTATTACTGGGTACAAATGATGCTATTGTTAGTAATGATAGAGATGCTAGCATACATTTAAGACCTACCACTATTCCAATCATAAAAGCGCAATGATGTATGTATGTATGTATGCATGTATGTCCCCCCCCCCCGGATTAGCATCTGCTGCTCTGAAAGAACACACGATGATAGATTTTGATAGACTCAACACGATTTGTTAATCCACTTTAAGGTTAAAATGTTTAAATCAAAAGTTATTAGCCGTGAAAGTTTGGCGGTTATTATAAACAAAATACTCTCTCACGACACACGACACACGCTGCTTGAACATTTAAAGCCAGAAATTTAATGCATAGAAATAAACTAAATAAAAAATTGTAATAATAATCTTGGTTTGAAAACGTTGCTTTAAATATTTGTTATTGTGCACGGTCGAAGCGGGTGTAAATCCTAAATTTTTGTTTTTAAATATTTTTAATTGTGCATTTTTGTTTAATAAATATCTATTAGGAATTTTTTGGTTACTTCTTCAACTGAGCTTCTTCATAGTCCGATCGCTGCGTTTCATCACCAAAGTAGAACATGTACCGTTCCGGCAAAAAATAAAAGAAAGAGAGAGGGGGAGAAATAAAAGAAGAACAAGAGAGAGGGAATGGGGAAGAAGGCTGGGAAAGCAAGGGGTTAGGACAGGGGTTCCCAACCAGGGGGTGCGAGATAACATTTCAGGGGGTGCAAAACTTAACCAGCTGGGAAAAAAGACGGTCGAAGCGGGTGTAAATCTTAAGTTACCCAATGTAACAATACTGAAATATAGAAAACGGGATGGAAGTAAAATGTTACATGCAATTATCAATTTAATAAAACTATGATTTTAAACCAAGGTGCTTTTTGAATTTAGCTTTAATATTTAGTAGATTAATTACAAATACAACTAATTTACATATGCGAGACTTTCATATATGTTGAACTAAAACTGCACTTTTATACACTTGTTTAATCCTTTTGGTTGCTATTGGAAACAGAAAGACACAAACGTTGAAATTGAACATGGTTATTTCTCGCCAACAACACATGTTAAAATCGAGCCCAATTTGCTTTTTCTTGTTTTGTCACATGAATCAACCGCAGAACGTATTAAGCTTAATATATACCGTATTGTTTTAATAAAATATTTTATTTGTTACAAAATATACATAAAAATAGAAGCGGAATCCTTTTTAATGAATTTAAGATCGTGGAATGTGGGCTTTTCATAATGGTTTGAAAAAACTCGCAATGTTTAATTTTTTGCATAACTTACGTAAGGTAATTTTTCGCTTTTTTCGCTCCCTCCCCCCGTTGTAAGATTTTGTAAACATTCGTCGACCCCCCCTGAATTTACGTAAGGTCTATCAATACCCCCTTCAACAAAAAAATGCCAAAATAAGGATGATTAATGTCTGTATTGCAAAGTTTATAATAAACAAAAAGGAATGCAAAAACGTACTAGGTTTTTAAATTCAAGCATGAAGTATTAAAATCAGACATAAAGAATGCCATTTGGTTTATTTGAATTTACGCGTATGCTCCGCAAACTTTCCAGCGTTTTATGGATTCTGTCTTTCGGGATTTATCATTTGTCTTTGTTTATATTGATGATATCCTAATTGCCTCTAAGGATTTAGATGAGCATAAAATTAATTTAGAAACCGTAATGAATCGTTTGTGTCATAACAAATTGCGATTCTAGGACTGTTCATCAAAGGACGATTCATCAAAGGACTGTTCATCAAGGACTATTCATCAAGGGACTATTCATCAAAGGACTATTCATCAAAGGACTATTCATTAATGGACTATTCATCAAGAGGACGGTTCATCATAAGGACTGTTCATCTAATGTCTTTTCATCCAGCGGACTATTCATCAAAAAATTTAATAAAATTGTTATTTTATTTTATTTAAAATAAAGATGTTATTTTCAACCAAAATATGTTACCAAAATGTAGGGCAATCTATATCAAGTTTACAGTGCTACTCTGCTTGCATCCAAATACTTTATTCTTTATAATAGAACTAGCGAGGTACCTTGTGTTGCCCGGGGTTTTTAGAGGTTTTTTGGTCGTTTTTCTCTCTCGCTCCCGTTTCCTTCCCCGCTTGCTCTCACGCTCCCGGTCGCTCTCTCTTCCCGCTTGTCTTCCGCTTCCGCTCCCGGTCACAGCATCAGAAAAAATAAATTCGACTGTTTTCGTAAACCATATATGTACAACACATTTACCAAAGGCCACAAACACGTTTAATACCAAGGGGCAACGCTTCAAAGACACTTTTGCCTCAAGCAATCAGCAAGTTTGTAAAAGACATGGTTGTAATATACAACAATTTTATTCGTCACATATAGTAAATAAAACAACTGGACAAGAAATAACGTCAAGATCTTAAGATCAAACGAGCAAAAGACATTTGAATAATAAGTTTTAAAAAACTGCTTTCAACTGTTCGTACAAACTGTAAGTATATACACACTCAAACAGCCAGATACCATAAACCTCAAAACATCACTAACACCCGGTATACCACTTCTGCCACACTTCAAAGAGACGAACACGCCCGCTTCAGCGAGGTCAGGAAAGGTCATTTCAAAGAGACGCTTACGCTCGTCCGGATCATCGATAAACCAACCAGACTCAGATTTCATGCAAACTTCAAATAAAAACTAAATACATTGGAACTCATTTAATTGATATAAAAGACCTATTTTGTTTTTTTAATAAAAGTTGCGGTAGCGAATAGCGCTGAGAACGGCTAAAAAATGTAGCGGCGCTGTCATCAACGATCTTGTCAGCCAATGGTACTGCTCTTAACAACCCTGGTTGCCATCACTTTTTTTTTTTAATTACTGATATGTTTGAAATTTATTTTATCAAAGATGAAGAACTGTCTTTTAAAAATACATCAAATTACTTTACGCTGAAAATATCTTGGGTATATGTTGATAAAGATTGCTGAGTGGCTTCAAAATTTGATGAATAATCCTCTTGATGAATAGTCTTTAGATGAACAGTCCTTATGATGAACCGTCCTCTTGATGAATAGTCCTTCGATGAATAGTCTCTTGATGAATATTCCTTTGATGAATAGTCCTTGATGAACAGCCCCTTGATGAATCGTCCTTTGATGAAAAGTCCGCATACCCAAATTGCCTGTTACATTAGAAAAGTGTGTTTTTGCAGCATCTAAAAATGATTTTCTTTGGTATTCAATTAGTCCCGACGGTATTGTGCCCCTATCGAATAACATGGAATCAATCAATAATTATGAAATGCCGATCGATTATGCTTTCTTGCGTCGCTTATTTGGCATGATTGGTTTTTACAGGCGCTTTATACCTTCGTTTGCTGACAAAGCTGAACCACTTTATCAACTTCTTTCATGTAATGGTAAAAATGTTAAGTTATTATAGACGGATGATGCACGTAGAACGTTCGAGAAATTAAAAGGAAGTCTCAGACAAGCAGTCCAGCTGCACTTTACTGATCCAAAGTCTGACACATTTCACCTCGTTACCGATGCGTCAAACTATGCCGTTGGAGCAGCCTTGCACCAGTCTGTCGGGAACGAGCTTCGACCAGTAGCATTTTTCTCAAAACGTCTCTCTCCACCTCAACGTTCTTACTCTGCATTCGACCGCGAACTTTTAGCCGTCTACCTTGCAGTAGTCCACTTCAAGCCAGTTATAGAGGGTCGTACTGTTGCTGTTTTTACAGATCACAAACCCCTGGTAAATGCATTCTATAGTCAAACTCCACCGAAGTCTGATCACCAGCAACGCCACCTGTCATATATCTCGGAATACGTCTGCTCATTTGAGTACATACGTGGTTCGGAAAATATCATGACAGATGCACTTTCTCATGCCGATACAGATAAAACTACATGCTCGCTAGACTTGAAGCTTCCAGCCTTGTCCACACTCAGTACCGCACAGAAGGATGACGCCGAGATTGAAGAATATAAAGAAAGGTTAAAGTCTTTCCCTATCGAGGACAAGCAATTGTTGTGGTGTGACACCATCCTTCCATACCCTCAACCTTTTGTGCCACTGGAGCATCGTACGGCAATTTTTAAACAGTTGCACTGTTTGTCACAAACGAAACTGAAACTAAAACTAAATTTATTTCTGAAACTAATTAATCACTGAAATTTATCTTCAGACATTATAGACCAGCCTAAAGAACAGCAAGAGTTGAGTAAACGATCTCAGCATCATGTTAAATTTGCTGAATGAAACTTTTCTGTTCTGTCGTGTAATTTATCGGAGATTTCTATTGTCATTCTTTGTCATTTCCGTCTATGATTTTGTTTGTTTTCTCTCATGTTTTCTCTCTTGAGTTACTATTTTCCCCTCTCATTGGCTCCGCCATCTGCCGGGGGACTATTGTTGTAAGCCGCACACGGTTGTTACAGGTGAGTGCTCCTTAGTACGCGCTAGCTAGTGGCAACCTTTGCACCTTTCACCTTGCGAGACTTCTTCTCCTTCGTTGTTCTCGTCGTTCTCGTTGTCCGCCATATTTATTAGTTAAGCCTAGAGTTCGAATCTTGTTTTATTTCCTTTCAACATTGTCGGCTCTTACAGAATTGTTTATTTTAGTTGTTGGTTCAGTTTCAATAAAACTTTAAAAACGACTTCAAAGTCTCTTGATAAAGAAAGCGAAGGTCTTGTCTTGACGACCACAAGCGAATCAAAGATCGCATACCACGATAGAACATCGACTGCGTTAAACAGTTGAAAACTGTGGTACAACGAAGAAGCTCAGTTTACAGCGTGCACATAGCGCACAGCGCAAAGAACGTCTAACAAGGCTTTGCACGTATGGGTTAAGAATTCCTTCTGTTTCTCATATTCAATATGAATTTATTTAGAAATAGAATTCCAAACAAAAAACTTGATAAATATAAAGTAGAGATGGGAATCGAACCCAAAATTAGAAGTTCGAGTTCGGTTTGGTCACCTTTGGGTTCGAGTTCGGTTTGGTCACCTTTGGGTTCGAGTTTGGTTGCTGTGAGGTTCGAGTTTGTTTCGACTTTTATTCGAGTTCGAATGTAATCGACCTGTTAAAGTTTGTTCGAGTTTGGCTCGAAATGTAATGACTATTGATTGAGTTCAGTTCAATTCAATTTTTGAATACACAAATAATAGGTAAATTTATTTTAACATTGTTTAAAATAACTAATTTTTAAAATACGAACAAATCTTTGACAAAAGTCGTGTTTGAAATTGCTTCTGGAGATAGAAATTTCTCCATAACGTGTTGAGTTTTTGTTCTTATTGCCAAACCAATTTTTGAATCTGAAAAATCATATAAGTAAGCCCAGACATTTTGCTCTTAATTACCAATCACTGCTAATGTAATGGATAGTGAAAACTTGGTATGAGTTTTTAATGACCAGATGTCAATAGTTATTAATCCATTTGAAACGCCTTCAACTTCCAATTTAAATTATCCTTACATTCATTGAAAATTTGTGGCAAAATAAACTTTGACAAATGGGTTCGATCATGAATAACGACACTCACTTCATCTTCTATTTCAATACACTTGAAACTATTCAAATAAAAGTTTTTGTCCATGTCGCATCTACTAATCGCACCTGATTTTGAGACACCAGCTTATCAAAGTTTTTACTATCACTTCTAACTTTCGATATATCAAGTTTTTTCGATGGAAAAGAAACAATGATACAATATTTAGAGTGGCGTAAATCCTAAAGGACTTCAAAGCCACTGAAGGGTTCTTTGCAGAGGCAGCCATATGATACAATCCATAATAAATTATTGGATAGAAATGCTGCCACTTATAACAATGAGAACAATAACAAAACAAATTCGGGTCACTCGCTGGTTCGTTCTTTCTTTTTCATAGATAAAAAAGCAAAGCAAAATAATCAAATAAGTGATATTGAAAAGCTTGGCTCAATACTGTCATTTAATTTTCTAGGTTGGCTTTTTTAATTTTGTTTAGATTATGTTTTAACTGGGTTCGAGTTTGACCGTTAATATATACGAGTTCGACTGCAAATGGGTTCGAGTTCGACCGTCATTGGGTTCGAGTTCGGTGCATAAAAATTTGGGTTCGTTCGAGTTCAGTTCGAAATGCTAAAATGTGGGATCGAGTTCGAAAAGTTCGGTTCTATTCCCATCTCTAATATAAAGTTATTCAAAGTTTAAAAGTGGGACCACGCATTTCGCTTCCCACGCACCCTAGTAGATTTCTGCATGTCACTGCATGAGCTCGCGTATGGCGAATAGCTTATATTAAATTGTTGCGGTAGTTCGCCGTCTGCTTGTTGTTTTAAGACTGATATTTGTTTATGTAGGAGTATCTAAGTACTTTCTGTCGCGGATCATAACTTGATCTGTATAATTGCCCTCCTCCTTCTTCAGCAAGGCGGAATTAAAGCGGCTGTCTGTCAGGAAAGCGCTTGAAGATTGTGAGAAAGTCCACGGCTTCGTCTTCATCATTTGTCCATTAAAGTTATTTGAAGTCATTATTAGTAAATAATTAAACGTCTACTTAAACAACTAAAATTAAAAGGTCTGTTAAGCATTGGTTCATTTAATAAATCCAAACGTTTAAGCACTATCAATCATCTATAAGTTTGGTTCATTTAATAAATCCAAACGTTTAAGCACTATCAATCATCTATAAGTTTGGTTCATTTAATAAATCGCAACGTCAGACGCAGCACGACTACACTCTCCACTTCTACGTTAAAATTAATATAGTTTGGGATTTCGCAAAGTTCTGAAATTTAACTATGTAATACTAGACATAATAATCTTTAATTTGATACTAAATTTATACTATTCGGAGGTCCCCAAGCACAAGTTAGAGCACTTCAAACACTATCAATCATCTATAAGCTTGGTTCATTTAATAAGTCGGAAACGTCAGACACAGCGCGCCTACACTCTCCACTTCTACATAAAATTTAATATAGTTTGGGATTTCGCAAAGTTCTGAAATTTAACTATGTTATACTAGACATAATAATCTTAAATTTGATACTAAATTTATAGTATTCGGAGGTCCCCAAGCACGAGTTTAAACTAGACCTTCTAATCACTCTTACTGTGCGTTATAGCCTTTTGTGCGCGCGAGATACTCATTTTCTGCGGCACCATCTTAACAACTTAAAATCAGATTTGGATAACTTGGAGACCTCGTATAGCTATGAAAATTAACTATGTTATAGAAGAAAAGAAAAGCCTATTTTTAAGACTAACACCATATTTTCGCGACTATTACTTATGAACTAAACTCAAAAACCAAAAGACTCACTTTGAATCAAAGTGAAAGGAAAATGAAATGTGAGAACTTGCTTATATAAAACTTTTTAGGTCAGGACATGATTTACAATTATTTTTACGTAACCATTTTTATTGTGGCTTTATTATATCCAGAAATATAATGAATCCCGTAACACCATTTTAGCTGCTCTTTCCACTGCGCCTGATAAACTTTCTAGTCTTGAATGTTCAGGCGTTGCGCGCACGGGCGCGTTTCGTTTATGCGACTACCTAGAGACCTAGAACTGGAGTGAAGCTAGCAGGCGTTCGTAGTATGGGATTACGTGTATGTAAATGTATGTGTGAAGCTAGCAGGCGTTCAATTTAATTTCAAAATATTTAAAAAAAAAGTATCGGTATTAGTAAAACAACTAAAAATAAATTATATCATCAAAAAATTATTGTCGCAACATCAACAGATTTTTTTTAAAACGAATTTTTCTAATATTCTAAATGTAAACAAAATCATCAGGTTTATGGCGTTTGGTAAAAGCCTTATATCTTTCATAGTAATTAAATTTTTGTATTGATTAAGGCTTTATTTTGAAGATATTATGTGTCTATATAAACATATATAAAATTGATTTCATTAATCCATGACAACCTGGTAGAAAAACTCTCACGAAATTGACTGATATTTCGTTTCAGGGGTACACTAAAACGTATATATCTCTGATTATTTTCAAAAATTGATAGCAACAAATATAGCATTTTAAAGATGATATGGGCTTCTATATCATATATAAAATCCATAACATCAACCCATCCCAAATGTTGACCAGACATTAACAAAAATGACTGATATTTCTCGAATCGATTAATATTTCTCTAATATCAGCGTCTACGACTCAGCTCCAGGAAGTTAGAAACGATTCGGGCAACGATTTTCGGCAATTATTATTTGTCACTAGGAAAGTGTAAAATGTAATTAGATATTTGAGTTCTACGTTAAATTTGCTATAAGAATACATTTGTTTAAAGAGGCGGATAATTTTATTATTTTTTTGATTAATTTTTTTCTGATTGGCTGTGTCGGTAACATATTTGTAAGGTCAAGTCGTGGAAGGCATTTTTCACAAAGTGTCAATGAATATTTTAAAATAATTTTTGCACTGTTCAATCAAGCTTATATTTCTCTACAAGAAAACAGTTGTTTGAAGGGGCGGACAATTTTAGTTTATTTTTTGTTTAATTAATTTGTGGGATTCGGATCGATTGAAAGCGGAAGCATTTCTGTAAATGACGTTTATTATTATTTGTCACTAGGAAAGTGTAAAATGTAATTAGATATTTGAATTCTACGTTAAATTTTCTATAAGAATACATTTGTTTGAAGGGGCGGATAATTTTATTTAGTTTTTGATTAATTTGTTTCTGATGGGCTGTGTTGGTAACATATTTGTAAGGTCAAGTCGTGGAAAGCATTTTTCACAAAGTGTCAATAAATATTTCAAAATAGTTTTTGCACTGTTTAATCAAGCTGATATTTCTCTAAAAGAAAACATTTGTTTGAAAAGGCGGACAATTTTAGTTTATTTTTTATTCAATTAATTTTTGGCGATTTGGAGTGAAAATAGACAACGTCTCCCGCTTCGTTGCTAACTTCATTCACCTCTACGACTCATGTATGGTGAAGCGTTAAAACTCAAATATCTCTGCTTATTTTCAAAAGCTGATGACAATCATGGTGTCATTTTAAAGATAATATGTTGATGTATAACATATATAAAATTCATACAATCAACCCATCACAAAAAGATTAGCAGGCGCTGACAAAATCGATTAATATTTCTCTAATATCAGCCGTCTACGACTCATGTATGGTGAAGCGTTAAAACTCAAATATCTCTGCTTATTTTCAAAAGTTGATGACAATCATGGTGTCATTTTAAAGATAATATGTTGATGTATAACATATATAAAACTCGTACAATCAACCCATCACAAAAAGGTTAGCAGGCGTTGACAAAATCGATTAATATTTCTCTAATATCAGCAGTCTACGACTCATGTAGGTAGGGTGAAGCGTTAAAACTCAAATATCTAGACCTAGTAGACCTAGATTAGGACTCTAGGAGATTACCCAAAAACTGATGATCCACCAAAAATAAATTATTTTGAACTCACTGTATCTATATCCATTAGAATAAGGGGCTTTTCTGTAAGGGCTGCTGGCACCCAGAAATGAACTAAAGCTGCTGCTATGGCTATGACAGCTTCCTTGAAGTTGACATCTTCGATAATGAAGCAGATATTGACAGAGACCCGGTTTGAATTTATTAACATTACCCATAACTGACCTTAAAATATTACTCCATGATGAATGCATGGCTTGGTAATCCCGTCGGAGAGATTGTATCATATATAAAATATATAGAATAGGTATATCGGAAGCTCCTATCTTTTAAGATGGCTCTATTGGTCATGGGTAAACCGCGAATTGAAAATGCGAGTGAGATGCGAATGGGCGAAAGGGTAAACAGCGAATTTTTTGCGAAAATACGCTGCGATTGGATAGCCGAAAAGGATCACGTGAGAGACCTTATCGCAGTGGTGTCTACCGGAGTCACTGATCTCTATAATATATTATATTATTAGAGTCACTGATCTCTATAATATATTATATTATTAGAGTCACTGATCTCTATAATATATTATATTATTAGAGTCACTGATCTCTATAATATATTATATTATTAGAGTCACTGATCTCTATAATATATTATATTATTAGAGTCACTGATCTCTATAATATATTATATTATAGAGATCAGTGACCGGAGTGCATTTTCGCCAATGTCCGACGATATAAGACAGGAAGATAAAGGAGTTGCCGACCTCGAAGTTGCCGACCGCAATGACGTAGGAACTTGCCGACCGATGTTTTTTAAGATCGTAGGAAGTTGCCGACCTCGTCAAAAAGTTTTCTGAAGTAATTAATAATATTTTTAGCTAATAGAGATGGGCGAAGTTCGAACGAATCGTTCAAAAATAACGAAACATTTAAATAATCCAACTGAGACTATTTGGTTCATTTACATAATTGGCATGGAGGCGTAGCTCAAAGAACTTGCCAGCCAATGTCAGAGCCTCAACTTTGGTTTATTACTATCACACGGTCAGTTTCTCACGAGGCTAAGCGAAAAGTTAACGTAAATTAAAATGCAGCTCTACTTTATTTTACTAGCATAATAGAGTTAAATATGCAAATAATGCATAAATAAATAAACTTACCTATTGCGCAGCGAACCCATGGCACGGTCCTATATGGATGTTTAGATTAGATGAGTCAGTGAAAGAAACGATTCTACAAACGACAAACGAGTTAGGAAAGAAACGATTCATTCAGCAAGTGCGTGTATGGGTACTTAATTAGCTTAGCAAATGAGTTAATTGAACGAATCATCATGATGAACCGAATCAAAACAATCGAGTAAATAAAAAGAATCGAACTATAATTAGATGGTTAGGGGAGAACCGTACTGAATGGCCACTGTACTGAACGGCTACTGAGATTTTCTCATTTGTTAAATTATTTTTTATGCCCATCCCTTTTTTAAAATATATATATATATATATATATATATATGAACTAATTATCTAAGTTTTTATGACTCCTGTGACATCAAGCAAGAAGAATGTTTCACTGGAGATAGCCATTTAGTCAGTGTAGATGAAAATGAAATGTTTACAAATGAGTAAGTATGAGTGTATGACCACGCATTCACAAACAACAGCACGGGGGTAGTAGTGCATCAGAGGTTTCAAATGGTTTAAAAATCTAAAGTTTTTAATTGATTGGTAATTTGTAACCAAACCAGTATAGTTTGTTTTGTAACTACAAATTATTTCTAACACAAGAGCTGTAGAAGAGAGTCGTTAATTAACTTTTAATTATCTGACTTACTAGCTAATCCCAGGTTACTCGTTCGACGCGCTCGATGAACTGAGATGGAACAAAATCTACTAGGAAAATATATTACAACACAATGCAAGTATCATTTATTAAGCGTCTTTATTAAATATATTTTTTCGCACTTGAAATAACACTGGTAAGTACGGCATTCTTCAGACCGGTTCTTTCTTCACAAAAGCGTGTTAATCTTAGATTGTCTGAGTTTATTTTATATTTTTATAAAATGTAAACTACAGGGATTATTGTTGTAGTAAAAATGAATTGTATTATTATTATTGTTTAAATACAAAATAACTAAGAGTTGTTTTTATTTTATTGGTGGTCGGCAACCTCCTACGCTTTGATAAAACGCTGGTCGGCAAGTTCGACGTTACTGGCGAAAATCGATGGTCGGCAACTTCGAGCTCGACAACTCCGTACGGCACCAATTTTTTTACTTTTTTTTTAGATAGGATAAATCATAAGGATTAAGAATATGTAAGTTTCATTTTTACTAGACGGTTGGTTTAGGCGTGAAAAAGAAAAACCTTTCCGTAGGGAGTTTAGTATGGGATTTTGGCGTAAACTTCAAAAATCGATTAAAAATAAATTCCTAGATACACTTTTTTTTATTTTTTTTATAAATAGGATAAATCATAAGGATTAAGAATATGTAAGTTTCGTGTTTACTAGACGATTGGTTTAGGCGTTAGAAATTAAAAACGCCTCAGCTAGGCCTTTTACTATAGGAAAATTGTCCGTGGCTAACTCGTCCTTGGCTAACTTCACGCACCTATATATTGCATTATTACTAATTATTAGGAGCGCTGTTACCACTACCAGATGCGGATCATCAATTTTTACAAATTTATTTCATGGGAAATTTGGACGCGGATGTTGAACAGCGTTGTGCTCGCAATCCAACTATGAAGCAAACTATTGTACGAGAATTGCAAACGTTTTTTCATCAGAACAATGATATGATCAAAATATTCAAAATTGCATTGGATTGGATGCCATCATATCATCATCAGAGCTGACAAAACACCTGCGGGTGAGTACTCGAGAAGGTTTAATGCGCCGACATCTGACGAAGTGGCTATTGTTATTTTCTGAGAAAATATGCATTCTAGAGGTATCATGCTTCATCGTCGGAATAACGAATTGAAACGTGTTTACAAAACGCAGAGTTACAATGCGCTACAATACCCATTATTAACAGAGGCGTAGCGAGGGTTTTTGGCGCCCGGGGCGAAACTATAATTTTGCGCCCCCCGGGCCTCCCCCCGTTACAATGAAGAAGTTAAAGTTAAACGTTACGTGTCCTATTGTTCTTATCATTTGACTTTTGTTGAGAAAAAGATTCGATGTTTACTTCGCTTTTACTTTTGCCGTTCTCTTAAGAACTAAAAGTGTAGGTTTATATGCGTGCGTTTTGGCGCCATCTTTTCGCGATCAGTATTTGAAAAAAAATGCGGCAAGCAAAAATTTTATTTAAAATACCGTAAAGAACAGAAATAAATTTTTTAAAAATCCACAAAACTCAGTGAAAATAAATGTAATAAATAAATGTCAATAAATGCACACACTGATGAAATTAAATATGGTCCTTAGGCTGTGTGTCATAAACTTGATGTCATAAAGGAGGTGTGCTGCACAGGGCACAGACGTTCTAGATAGCAAGAGCAGCTTTCAAAACATTGGCACTACGTCAACGATGTGAAATGACTGGAGCATGAAGGGGTCACCAAGTTTCACCTTGCCTGAGCCGGAGATCTGTGCCTTGATTGTGGCTGGTGGGTTTGAAATGAAACACATGAGTGACATGGCTCTCTCCCTTCCTAAGAACCTAACAAGTTTGATGCTGCAGAACAACTAAATGGAATGAAGCAGCAGATATACAACTAGACTGTGGACGATATCCTGATGCAAGGAAGGAAACTACTGTTTTTCTTGCATCTTGCGCAAACTTTGAGAGAGAGAGAGTTAGTCTAGCATGAATATACTGTATCTTCCTCTTCGGCGCCCCCCAAGATGGCGCCCGGGGCAGCTCGCCCCCCTGCCACCCCTAGCTACGCCCCTGATTATTAATATTCTGGCAGGGTGAAGACGTATACCATTTCAATATTAAAATTGTTAATCAAGTAAGTACAACTGATTAAATATCTAATTTTTTAATTATAAGATTTTAATAGATATAACCGAATATCTTTTGTAATAACAGGTGCTGAAACCAGCAAAAAGGTCAGTGTTGTGAATTTTTATTCATACAGACTCATGATTCGTGAAGGTGAAATAAATCACATTTTGATATGTCATCGGCTTTTCCATCAGTTTGTGGTTGACACTTCGACTGGTTTAATTGCATTACCCACCAATTTCTATAACGTAGCGGACTGGAAAGAGGAGCTTATTCAGTGTTTTTCAGGACGTAGGGCAAAAACCATTATTGGCTCAACGGCTCAACACATGAGCAATACTGGCAGCAAAAAACAAAGATGTCGATTATGTCAATGCGATCATTCCAAATTTTCTTCCGGGACAGTTTGTTTCCATCAAATCAGTTGACACAGATATCAATAACGATGACGTAGTCAACTATCTTCCAGAATTTTTGAATTCGCTAGAATTGCCTGGACTACCACCTCACAATTTGCTATTAAAAATGGGTTCAGTTGCGTAACATTAATCAACCTCGACTGTGCAATAGAACGAGACTGTCTTTAAAAAAGCTAATGAATAATGTGATCGAAGCAACGATAATAAATGGTAAATACAAAGGAGAGGATGTTTTGATCCCGCGTATGCCGCTGACAAACTGATTTGCCCTTGAATTTTAAAAGGTTACAATTTTCTGTGCATCTGGCATTTGCAATAACCATAAATAAATCACAAGGCCAGTCTTTGGAAGTTTGCAGAATTAAGTTGGAGTTTCCATTTTTCGCGCATGGGCTATTATATGTTGCATGTTCGCATGTCGGAAAACCATCATCGCTGTGCATTTATGCACCGCGAAACAAAACATAGCTTATCAGAAAGCTTTACAATGATTAACTGCATTTATCTTCCATGTAAATAAAAGATATTGAATTAATTTCAATTAAATTTCCATTTAATAAGCAAATAAAAGCTTCTGATTTATTCGTGTATGCATCAGATGGAAAAACAAAAAATTTGGTGTATCCACAATCACTCGAAGTTTTCAAATAGTTTTTTGACAAAAAATTTAAAAACAATCGAGGCAAATCTGGGTATTCCAAGCGAGCGGGGATGGAAACAGGAGGGAGAGAGATAAAAACCACGGGCAACGCTGGGTAACCCCGCTCGCTATTATATATATACACATGCATACATATACACATACGCATATATACATACTACATACATATATAACAGACATGTTATTCAACAACATATTTTTATAAAAGTGCTATAAATGTTATTTTTTAATGAGGTCATAGATTAAAATTTTAATATCATTTTTTGCGATTTCTTGATGACTGCCCATTAAAGTAATAGCATTTAACCTTGTCTGCTTCATTGTAATTTGGCTTTTTTCTTTTGCTTGCACATGAAAATGGAAACATTACAGATGTAAACATCCATACATTAATAAAAATGCAATATTTATAATTTTTCCAGGGGGCAAGATTTGGTCCGGAGGGACAGCTTGCTCCGCTGTCCCCCTAAAGTCTTCGCCTATGATCGTTGGAGTATTTGGACTTCTTTGATATGACATGATAATGATTATTTTACTAATACAATTCAGACTGTTATTGGATTGAACTTTGATGGGTCGAGCTGGCAGTCTAATAAATGTTAAGGATCATTTTGAATGTGCTGTTTAACTGGGGTGGGGAGTAAAACGTTACTTTCGAGAAGGACATCACCAGTCTGGAGATGACCTTGAAACGGGATGGAGTTTATCCATCATCTCCTGCTGAAGCCTTTATAGCAGGCGCGTCACATCATTTTAAAAAATGAGGGAGACAACTTTCTAGAACAAATTTTTCCATCTAATAATCTCAAATATTAAAGTTTGTATCTTGCTTGTATTAATGAAATGTGCATTTCTATAACAATCACTCATCAACTATAATTTTATTTGAATCACATTTGTGCATAAATATACGATACCAAAGGTTGCCAAAAATGTCATGCCGACAGGCCCGTCGGGGGGATCATCGCAACTGATCCCAGGACAACTGATCCCAGGACTACTGATCCCAGGACTACTGATCCCAGGACAACTGATCCCGGGATAACTGATCCCACGGACAACTGATCCCATGGACAACTGATCACATAGACAACGGATCCCATATCTGCATCATTTTATATTTCACTGTTTCTGCAATCAATAAACTGATATTAACATACATAATTTCCGATTTCTGTTTGTATGTACGAATGTATGTGTATGTATGTATGTATGTATGTATGTATGTATGTATGTATGTATGTATGTATGTATGTATGAGTATGTTTGGATGCTGTAGATGGTCCTAGTCATGGACTCCTAAATAAGCCGATAAGAATTAATGTTGGAGTGTCTTCATTAATTCATTCAATTCATATCATCGAAAAAAACAACTTCTGAAATGAGCTAAACTCTATTATTTTTGGATTGGCACGGTTCCATTTCTCATTATGAACTACACGCAGAAAGGAGTGCGCTTATATAAATATTGTTTCTCCGTTTACTAACTGGAGTAGCCAGTATCATTATCACCACCACCGTTGTCGTATGCAGCCAGCCATCGTAAGCTGGCTACGTAAGCATCACCACCACCATTGTCGTCAAAAAATGAGTTGCTTATGCCGATATTCAGACAAACTAGCAAACTGGCGGCAAAGTAAGCCCAAATCGACTGTGTGAATCGTCTCCCTGGTGCACATGCAACAGCGCGCAATTATTCAAACGATTTTGTGGCATCGTCGTTCTCAGCCAGGCGACGCAAAGTAGAAAAACTTCGCCCTGTGGTGATCAAATCTCAGAAACAAAATTCACCCAATTTTCGACCACCTAGAGCTCTAAAACTTTCAGGAAAGCTTTATTCTGGATGACAACACATGAATTGAATGTTTCCGACATGAATTAGGCCTTAAATCAATCAAATGTTGTGCAATTCAAGTAGTTTCCCTGTTATCTAGTGACTTTAATAAAATCGTTTGACAACCGGCCACAAAGCTCTGACGATTGATATTTCGCTTCTAATTCCGAGTTTGCAATAATCGTTTACTAATCCAAACATGTAATTTGTTTAGAGGAAATAATTATCAGTTAAATAATTTTTTATATAAATGAATTCTAGACGGAGATGTGGATGACTGTTACATGTAAACGCAAATTCGACTAATATTCATCTACATACAGCTTTGAAACTTTCAGAATAGCTGTATTATCGATAACAATATATGAATGAAGTGTTTTAGATAACAACTAATCCATACATCGAGTTAAATTTATGAATTTTGATTTCATATAAAAGAAATAAACAATGTACAAGATTGAGCGTAACGGTTTTTAGATTCAAAAATTTTAGTTCGTTGACTCAGATAAAGAGGCAAATAAAAGCATTTTTTTAATTTTATTTTTTATCTTTACTTGTTATATATATAGATTGTATATTCTTTGAATTTTTCTATTTTTAAAACTAAATTTTATGAAAGCAGTCTCGAATTTTACACAATAATTTGATATGAAGCAGTATAACAAAAAATAAAAATGCATGTACAATAGTTTGATATGAAGCAGTATAAAATAAATAAAAATGCATGCACATATTACGTGTCTATCATTTTGAATCTAAGAGGTTAAGGTCACAAAATTCATCTGTAGGTGTTTTCGAATCGTGTTTTTTTACCATATAGGAATATGAAAGTTATACACAAGCAGCATAGTTGACTTAGTATCAGACATGTGACTGCAGAGATGTTGATACTCCCAATTAATTTAACTTTTCTCCAGAATTCTTTAAATTAAATATTTTGTATATCATGCAATTAAAAACAATCATCAGCATCACAATAGGCAATACAAATCATTTGAGATGTTCTCTACTCATATAGCATGCCAAATTCTGTGAAAAGAAACCAGTTGGAAATCCATCCGACCTCTCAGATAAATCATGACCAAAGTCTTGAAATTGTATAGTTTTGCCACAAAAAGAAAAATGTTTTTCATAAAATTTGCTATTTTCAACAAATGAGTCCCATCTTTCTACATCATAGAATGTAGGGTATTCTGACAAAACACCACCCTAAAAAAGAAAAAAGTATTAAAATTGAGATTTATTTTTCAAACATGCATCTTACCTGAATTGCAGCTCCAATGGCAACAGGTGAGACTGTACTAGGTGCAGGTATTGGGAACTTATGAAATGCTTCTTTGATGATAGACCCAATCTGGTTAAATGTTAATTTTCATTAACAGGAAGAAAAACATATAATTGTACATTAATTTATTATGTTTAATTTTTTTACTGGGTCTTAAAACCTTGAAAAAAGATGAGAAGAAGCTTAGTTATTATACAAAATATGAAGCTGAATGTTTGTGTGCCCATGTTTTGGCACAGTCAGTTTGGCGCGACTGTTTCACTGTTCTGATTTTGACATTAAATAATTACTTACAATACTACCCTGCCACAGCAAAAGGAAGCAAGTGCACTTTTGGTCTTTAACAGTAGAAAAGAAGACCTACCTACATTATGGTATATATGAATTGGTTTTACTCTGCATAGTTTCTGTGTATAACCCATGGCAAAAAGAATCATGTCCCAGCACTACAAGTAAAACCTAGATTAGTTTTTACGTTTATTACGAAATCACTTTTTGGTGACTTGCTTCCTTGTGCCTTGGTGGGGCAAATTACATGTTTATATAGATTTTTACTACTTTTAATCTAGATTCGTATCTACTTTCCATAATTATTTTCTAAACGTACTGCTATTGAATGATGATGATTAATCAGAATTCAGTTCTGTTAAAAGTTGGATGTTAAATTGCATGGACAACTAGCAGTGCCCATCGCGGATTCTATCGCTTGAAATGAGAGAATTTTAACCGTTCATCCATAGTAGAGTACTGCACAGGCCAATTTTTATGGCCCAGCCTGCCAACAACTTGGCCAGGGCACCTTGCAGTACTCTAATTCCAGGGGTCACCAAACTTTTCAGCCGGAGGACTGAATTAGCTGTCAACAGCAGCTTGGGGGGCCAACTACATGTGAGAGGTCAATATACGAAAGAATAAAAAGACGCGAGAGGATAATATACGAAAGAAAGTAATTTAGAAAGTTAAGACCGGTCCGGCTTATTTTATAGGCAGAAATCAAATCAAATCAAATCAAAGAATCACAGAGAGTCCCAGGCTTGAATACCTGGCTTGTAATTTAGGTCCAAACCAGCCTGTTTTATATGCAGAAAAGTCAAGGCTTGGCCTTGTCCGTGTTGAACTGGAATTAGCCAATCTAAACGGGCACAAAACCTTACATTTTCCACCTTAAATTTGTAGTCCTGGAAGCCATAATATAAAAAAAACTTGGTTAAACATGTGTAACTTTATTTTCTAAATTATTATTATTTTTCATATCTGTAGTATTTTTATTTTCTGACCAGCAGATATTCTAAGAAAAATATAAACTAGAGATGGGAATCGAACCCTAATTTAAGAGTTTGGGTTCGGTCGTGGCTATAGTTCGGGTTCGGTTCGGTAGTGCTTATAGTTCGAGTTCGATTCAGTAGTTGTTAAAGTTCGGGTTCGGGATAGCTATGGCTCGAGCTAGATTCGATGATGCATTAAAAAACAGTCAAAGTTTATTAATTCAAGACATTTAAACAAATTAAGGTTCCATATTGTATTATAAAAAAAAAACATTTCTAATGTTTCTGTACTCATTCGAGCTTTTCGCTAACTCAGAGTCAGTCCACAAGTACACCCAGCGAATAGAACACCTAGTGAACGAATGTTTTCATTTTGTGAACCGAGACCAAATTTCACTTTTTGTCCATGTTGCTGACACTAAATGTGCTTTTCCTTCTGTAACAAACGTTTCCAGCTCTTGCTTGATCCATTTAGAACCTTTTGCTAACTTATCAGTATTTGCCATATGGCCATATTATTTGAGTTGTTCTATATAATAAATACAACAAACAACAAAATAGGTAATTCAAGCAACACGACCGCACTGTGTAATAAGATGCGCAAGAAAGGAAGTAAACATAACAGAGCTGTGCATAGGCTTCCATAACACAAACAAAAACAGCGATAATAAAAACAGAAAACAACGATTTTTATACCAAGAATATTTCCTAGTCATACTTTAAATTTAAAAAAATTGGTTCCATGAATTTAGCATGGGTTCGTTCGGGTTCGGTTCGTTCAGAGCGAAACAGAGTTCGGGTTCGGTTCGGTCAACAACTAAGTTCGCGTTCGGTTCGGTAAAAAGTAAGGTTCGAGTTCGATTCCCATCTCTAATATAAACCTATTTTCCACCCCATATTTAAAGTCCTAGAAAAAAATTTTCAAAAATTATTATAACACATATTGTTATTTTGTCAAATATAATCTCGCTACTAAGCTGCAAAACTTTCACATTTTTAGTTTTTGTAGTTTTTAAGCAAATATCCCTATTTTCCACTCCACATTTGAGGTCCTGAAAACCAAATGATCAAAAATTGGTAAAACACGTACATCTTTATTTTTTGAGTAGTAATTATTCTAAAAAACAAATAACTCTATTTTCCATTCCACATTTGAGGTACTAGAAACCAAATTATCAAAATTTGATAAAACATGTATATATTTATTTGTTGAGTAGATACTAAATACTAATTTTTAAATCTGTAGCACTTACACTTTTTGAGTAGTTATTCTAAAAAACATTTAACCCTATTTTCCAGTCAACATTTGAGGTACTGGAAACCAACTTTTGTCATTTTTTAAGAAGAATCTAGATACCAACTTTCAAAGCCTCATTTTTGGTTTTCGTGATATGCGTTGTTTTAGAAAAAGTTTGTTTTCCTGTTTCATCTCCTCAGGAGCAAACTTTTCAAAATCCTTTCTTAGTGGGTGCTTACGTTATAAAACTAATATAAGTTTAAAATTTAACATTCCCAGGATGAGGCGTCTTAGCTTGGCATTGATTATTTATTTATAACGTTCACAAATAGCAGGGCCAACGGCCACTTACGCCATTTGAATGTAAATATAAACAGAAACAGAGAGTTTGAAACAAAAACAAAATCAAAAATAAAACAAGAAGATGCGACGAGATAAATCATTGTTGCACAGATTCAATGACAGACAGAGAACGAGTTAAGTCAACTTGAGCGACAAGACACTTGAATTTCGAAAAGGTACTCGATGACACGACAAGTTCAGGTAAGGAGTTCCAGGCAGCAACAATCCGATTTGAGAAAAAATATTTGGTAACATCAACAGAGAACAGGTTGGCTCACAGCTTATAGCAATGAACCATGGTTGATTGATATTCAAAAAGGCGGAAGCGCTGAGCTTAGTCAGTGTTCACCATTCCAAGTAGTCTTCCGTGCTCTAGAGTTTGGAGTATGAGTATTCCAAGACGTGTTAAATAAGGTTCACTTTAATAAAAAGTTTGTAAAAAGTTATCGAATAAAAATTGTAACCTAATAAAAAGTTTGTAAAAAGTTATCGAATAAAACGTCAACGTTCGCTTCTAAAAGTTAATAAATAAAAAAGTTATCAAATAAAACGTCGGACCGTATACCAATTTCTACGAGGAAACGTAAACAAACGCTGTGATCGAGTCTAGCTCACTGTGGCTAATTATGCAAAATATGCAAAGTGGCTACTCGATAACACCTCCTAATGAACTTTAGGGAAGATTTTATTTTTAAGAAAAATCTATTGAATTTTAAGAAATTTTTTTTTTATTAATAAAAGTTTTGTTTAAAAGGTAACTATTCAATAAAATTTAAGCAATGCACGCAAGTGAAATGTTTCGTTTGAAACTCTTGCTTAGAAAACATTAAGAGTGTGTATTTTTGGTGAATCCACCTTCTACATTTTTCGCACTCCACCAAGTCCCCACCTGCACCCTCTCCACCGGACCCGCAATACAAACTGTAAAAAGGCACCCGTGACTAAAATTCAAAATGATGCCCACAGTTGTTGTATATTTGTAGGAGTTTTTATTAGAAGACTGGATCGTGGGGAAGATCTAAATGTTTATTTTAATCTGGACAAGGAAAGGGAAGAGTGGTTGAAAGAAATCCTGCTATCATCCGACAGCATGACAAACTATTGTTTGTATATCGGGAAAGCAACCGGGAGCTGGAAAACAACCGAGAGCGGGAAAGCGACCGGGAGCGGAAAAGTGACCGGGGACGCGACGGGAACAGGACAGCGGAGAAGGAAACGGGAGCGAGAGAGACAAACATTAGAAAAACCTCTAAAAACCCCGGGCAACGCCGGGTGCCCCCGCTAGTATATATATAAAAAAGAATGTTTGTATGTATGTATGTATGTCCTTTATGCATTGCTACACCATTCATCCGATCGTAATGAAATTTTCACACAACCTTGAGAGTCAAGGGGAATCAAATATAGAGAAAAAAAATTTGAAATCCGTCACAAAATGAGTGGAGCAGGTGAGTGAGCGGGAACTATATATATACACCGGCGTTGCTCGGGGTTTTTTTTTAGAGTTTTTTATCGTTTTTCTCTAGCTCCCGTTTAATTCCCCGTCTTCTCTCCCTTAATATTAAGAAGTCCATTAGCAAGTAATGCCTCTTACGCAATTGTAAACAGTGCTTCGAAAATTTATGCAATGATCATGTATAGACACTTTTGGCCCGGAAGGTTTTATGGACCCCTGAGCCGGGGGATCGGAGAAGGAGTCCAGACCTTCTTAACTTTTTCCCCTTCTTAACTTTCCAGGCCAAAAGTTCCTATGTACGACCATCGAAGGTAATTGCGTAATAAAATTCAAATTTTGTTTACGTAACAATGTTTGAAGGCTTCAAGCAACTTTTAGCAGATCTATTTTACGTTTTATGGGCTAAAATAAGTTATGAAAGAGTGGAAAAAAATAATGAGCGCGAGCGGGAACGGAAACGGGAGAGCAAGCGGGAACGGAAACGGGAGAGCAAGCGCGGAAGGAAACGGGAGCAAGAGAGAAAAATGATAAAAAACCTCTGAAAACCGCTAGCAACGCTGGGTAACCCCGCTAGTATGAAATATAAATGGTAGTTTAGACACTAATTGCCGCTGCTTTGTCATTATAATACGTTTGAATTTATATTAGAGTTTTCGTCTACGTAACTCAGTTGTTGAATGAAAAACCGGCTAAGTGTGTCATGGACATGAACGTGAAGTAATTTCATATGTGTGTAAAATGTCAAAACGTAAACAGAGACGCTACACAACTGAAGAAATTATAAAACTATTATTTGAAAACGATGGAAATGATGCCAGTGCTGACGATCTTGTATCAACTGATGATAACAAATCTGATAGTGAGAGCGACACAGATGTTGACAATTAGCAAGGTGGCAATGACCGAGAAAGTGCTTTTAATGAAATTGACAAATTAGTGAGTGATAGTGATTCTGATATTCTGTATATGTTGAATGCTTGAAGACGATGAACCTTCACACATTGAAGATGAAAACGAGCAGTGTGTTGCCAATGAAGAGAATAAGTTGACGTCAATGGTTTCCACAGAAACCTCTGCGAATCAGAAGATGCAGATTTGAATGCTAATTTGACTTTAACACTTACAAACAATAACTGTAGCTTTATGGTGATAAGCTATTGTATGTGTTATTTTTGTGGTCATATGTCGATGAAACAAAAACGAAGCAAAGGTGGGGAAAGGGGGAAAATTTCCCCAATCCCCGTAAAATTTGGGGAACAATTGGCCCCCCGCTTTCAACACCTTGCTTATAGGTCTAACTATAATTGTTTATACACCTAACACCAGGGTTGTTAACGCTACTTTTTCAAAGTAGCGCCGCTCTTCGCTACCACTACCTGTCTTATTAGTAGTGGCGCTACCGCTACTAAAATTTAGAAGTAGCGTCGCTACCACTACCGTTACCGCTACTCTGCTGAGGACTTGTACAAAGTAGCACTAACAACCCGTATATGATTTTTATATGACATCAACAGTATTACTGATTTTGTTGCATTCAATAATAACACAAATTTTTGTTCACTTCGAAGTTAATAAACTGACTTATTTTCAATATCATCATTATCAACATCAAAAGGCTCACGCACATTGAGCAGCATTTTTGTTATCGGGCTGGAACAATGAGTCTAGTTTGCTCATAGACTTATAATATAATAAGTCTATGAGTTTGCTAATCATTACGTACAATGTGGGCAACAAATAACCGAGTCCAACTTCTCGCTCACCTTGTAGTTTGTCCAACCCGTCACAAACAGGTTTCATTACCAAAACGTACTCGCAGAAAAATTTTTTCTGTCTTGACAGTAAACGCTTGATTTTCAAATCGTTGCTCATTGGTCACATTTTGGCTCCAAATCAAGGTTGGTCAAGATTGTGTGCACTCGTGCCACTTCATCCTAATAAGAATTCTAACGGGTGTCGCCACGAGTACTTAGTAAAATTCCTAGCGCCGTCTTGATTACATTTGCTGACATTATAGATCTATTTTGCTTGTTCCATAGACTAAATAACGTACTTATAGATTTTAAGTTCGAGCAAGCATGCGATAACGAAGAAAAGTTGAAACAGCACCAGAAAAACTATTTTCTACTGTTCTCGTAAACCTTATATGTACACATTCACCAAAGGCCACAAACACGTCAAAGCATCACGCATGCCTGCTATGTCAAATTTGGCAACGGCCATTTAACACTAAGGGGCCACGCTTCAAAAACACTCATGCCTCGAGCAATCAACAAGTTTGTAGAAGACATGGTTGTAATATACAACAATTGTATTTGCCACATACAGTAAATAAAACAACTGGACAAGAAATAACATCAAGATCTTAAGATCAAGGGAGCAAAAGACAATTGAATAAAAAGTTTAAAAAAACTGCCTTGAACTGTTTGTACTAACTGTAGGTATATAGACACTCAAACAGCCAGATACCATACACCTCAAAACATCACTAACATCACTATACCACTTCTGCCACATTTCAAAGAGATGCACACGCTCGCTTTAGCGAGGTCAGGAAAGGTTCCACATTTCAAAGAGACGCTTACGCTCGTCGATCAATCAACCAGATTCAGGTTTCATGCATACTTCAAATAAAAACTAAATACATTGAAAATCACTTAATTGATATAAAAAACATATTTTGCTTTTGAATAAAAGTAGCGGTAGCGAATAGCGCTGAGAACAGCTAAAAAATGTAGCTGCGCTACCATCAGCGATCTTGTCAGCCAATAGTAGTGCCGCTACCGCTACCTTAAAAATAGCGCCGCTACATTAGCGGTAGCGCGGCGCTACCGCTTTTAACAACCCTGCCTAACACACATATCTTAATGTAGAGATACTAACGAAAATGGTCCATATGGACCCCAAAGATCCCAAGTGTGATTCCATTAACGAGAGCCTCCGAGGGTTAATAACGATTAAAACTTTTAAATTTATATTATTTTACGCCGTCGCCTCTGGACAAAACTTGTTTTGTTGTAGGCGACTAATAAATTTTAATTGAATTGAATAATACAGCACTTTTTACTGACAGACTGATGTTGTGTTAGATGTACAATAAATGCAATTTTTTTTCTATTTCCACGCCTATTTTAAGTAAATTCAAAGGTCCTTATTACACTTTTATCTGTGGAAGCAAGCAGCTAATAATTTTAGTTTTATGACTCCATCGTCGTCCAGTGTGGAATCATAAAAAAATTCAGTTTATCAGCTGAATTCTCGTCATTTGCGGGAGGTGTTCATTTTGTAATGTGAATAAATGTTAAGCAGAGGCTCAACAAATGCTCTCAGACACTTATAATGAAAGAACATGTTGTGAGTGATTCCAAGACTTCAAGAGCAGTCATTTTTGTTTAGAAAACTTGAATAGCAGTGGAAGTCCAAAGGTTTTTGAATATGAAGAATTAGAGAATTTGCTCAACGAAGACTAACTTCAAAGTCAAGAAGAGTTGTTTAAATCATTGGGAGTGAGTCAACAAGAAGTTTCAAAATGCCTCAACGATCTGGGAAGTATCCAAAAGCAAAGATATTGGGTACCATACAAGATGTGGAACAGCTTTTGTGTACTTATGAACAGCTACTTAAAAACAAAACAGAAAGGATTTCTGCATTACATTGTGTCGAAAAAATTTTTTTTACGATAACCCCAAGCATAGAAAATCAAGAGGATATAATGACAAAATAATGTTTTGAATTTTGAAAAAAAAAAAAACGGAAGAAGCAATGTTGTATACCTAATATATATACAAACAGGAAAGCAAGTTAAAATAAACCTGATAAAAAACCTGGGCAACACCAGGTACCAGCTAATTTTAAAACATCTAATACATAAACAATCTAAAAACTTTTTAACTCACCAAGTATGATCCAGTAATTCGTCCAGATAACACAACATTCGTAATATCCTTCTTGTCAATCCCAGCCTTCTTAATGGCTTTCTCGCAGAGAGCAACCATTTTTTGTATTAGAGGACTAAAGAGAATTTCACTTTTTCTTGGTCCCATTTTGATGCAGTCATATTTCAAACTTGTTAGAAGATATTTGGAAAGATTTGCTCGAGCGAATGGATCAAAATCAGAATAGGACCAATTAACATAATGAGAAAATGAACATGAAGTGGATTTGATATACTCATTGGCTCTTTCTTTTAGAAACTTCAGATTATAGTCATGATTTTGTGGATAAAATTGTATCTTTCAGCAATTGAGACAAAAATGGTTGTTTATTATTAAAATATATTTAGCAGTAATTCAAGAATAGTAAAATATATAATAGTAAATTAATATATATATATATATATATATATATATAAAGCCCGTGGCGGTGTTTGTGTCCAAACTCCTCTGAAACAGCTGAACCGATTTTTATTACATTTGTTGCGTACGTTTGGTAGGTCTGAGGATAGGTACACGAAAAATTTCATAAAAATCGGTTCAGCCGTTTTGGAGGAGTTCATATATAATATATAGGACAAACTCACAAATAAATAAATAAATATATATATATTTATTTTTATATATAATGATAATGAATCCGAGTTTTATTAAAGTGACGTATGTTCTTCAAAAGAACTTCAAGACCACTGTGGACTCTAGGGAAAAGATTAAGTAAACAGAAATGTCTTTAGTGCTGTGTGGAAACTGGCTGAACTCAAGCAAGACCTCTCCGACGACCTCCTCAAAATCTGTCAGAGTCTGGCTACACTCAACCACAGGATCAACTCTAGCGGCGCCCAGCCACAAAACTCGACCACTTCTCTTTCCACTGCCCTCATCATGACCCACCTGACCTGTGCAGTCTGTATGGCCGTCATCTGTCACATGCTCTGAGACACAGCTGGTGGACTCCAGTTCAAATTGGGTTTCACCGCAGCAACCCAAATCATTTTCCTCACCAGCAAACCGCTGGTCCAGAACTGTGTCCACCACTGTCTCAGCCGTCTCAACAGTCGCACTGTCCAGTCCTCACTCAGGCAAACCACTGCCAGAAACACCCCCATTTTCATCTTCTCTGTTGTTATTTCCTGACAGTAACGCCACACCGGCCTCTGCTAATCTGTTTTTGTGGCCAACCTGACCGCCAAGAATCATTCCTTCTGTCTTCTCCTGTTCTGCCATGTTTTCTTTCGCCTGCTGTTTTTCTTGCTCCAGCAATTTTCTTTTCAACTTTCTCCGTTTAACTACAGCTTCCTCGTTAATATCGAACAAATATTCATCGTCCTCAGGCCCATAGCCTTCATTCACTAACGCGTCTAGGAGGCGTTCCCTAAGTTCGTCCTTTTTACCTGTGTCGCTCAGGCCACGTTTCTCCAGTTCGCCTTTCAATTCACTCGCCCAAAGCAAGCTCATCCAATGATTTCAAAACCATTCTTTTAATCCACTTCAAGACACCAGTGTTGTAATATCGTCGAATCGTATATCGGGCTCAATAGAATGGTTTTGTAGTTTATTGGATGATAATAAAATGAAGCTCAGATAAGTCTATTTTATACCTTCTAATATAATAGTAATGTTAATACTTGTCGGGGTATCAATAGATGGGAAAAACGAAACCAGTACCATAGACATAACAATATATATATATATATATATATATATATATATATATATATATATATATATATATATATATATATATATATATATATATATATATATATATATATATATATATATATATATATATATATAGTATTGAACATATTAATTGAAACAAGATGAAATTTTTTATAAACTCTTTTACTGTCATTATTAAATCCCTCAACCAATCACAAAACATGTGCTACACACTGCGCAACGCTCGCTAGACTGTGTTAAGAAGTAAAAAACTGACATTGTTTCCATTACAAATAATAAAAATATTGCCAAAGCAAGAAATGCAAAAAAATTTTTTGTTTCAATTAATCTGTTCGATACTGTATTTTGGAGGAGTGTGGACACAAACACAGTCACGAGCTTTTTATATATATACTAGCTGGGAGCCCGGCATTGCCCGGGCTTTTTAGAGATTTTTCTATCGTTTTTCTCTCACGCTCCTGTTTCCTTCCCCGCTTGATCTCATGCTCCCGGTCGCTTTCCCACTTTTCGACCACCTAGAGCTCTAAAACTTTCAGGAAAGCTTTATTCTGGATGACAATACATGAATTTAATGTTTCTATATACACACACACACACACACACATATTTTGTGTTTTTTGCCTAACTCGGCAGTAGATTTTCTTTCGTGCATGCTCCGGTAAAAATAACTGCCCATTTTTTGTTTATTATTTTTTTAACATAAGATTCCAATCTACGGACAACGACTTTGTTTTTTAAGTAAAATTCTTTATTAATTTTCGTAGCGGGCTTACTGTACAGTTTCGGCTCGAAGGCCATCATCAGAGCCCTTTAAATAGAAAATAATGAAAATATTCAAAAATGGACGAATGTGAAAGTCGAACTGAAACTGGAACAATTGCGAAACGTATTTACTTAAAACTAGACGATTAGGAAATAAATATAATTCGAACCGATATAGTTGTAATAAAACCAAGCGGAGATAAAATAATGTGAGATAAAATTAAACTGAGGTACAAGAACAGAAATACTACTGTAAAAACAGAAAACGTGAAGTGAAATTGAGTTAGATATTGGTAAATGTTTGATATGGAATGAGAATCCGTTTTAGAAAGTATGTAAACTTACTAGAAATCAACTTCGAAAACGGCAGAGCGACCAGCGAAACGACAAACGAGGCAAGCGGAGTTGTTGTGTATGAAAAATTAAAATATTAAAATATAAAACCGGAATGAGGGTATAAAAGTATAAAAAATTATAAAAGTATAAAAAAAGTATAAAAAATTATAAAAAATATTAAAAAAAAAAAAAAAAAAATTTTTATAAAAATATAAAATTATAAAACTGAATAAATGCGGCTATTCACTTTCGTCTGCGGAATGTTATGTTGCCGCAGTTAGTTAAATGAGGGAATGCGGACGAGCAGTCCACACGCACGGATCCGCTGTCATCGCCGGGCGGAACCGCTCGATTAACGCCGCCGGATACCGACTCCTCGACGCTATGGCCCGGGGTGGAGTGTAGGTTGGCCTCGCCGGACTCCGGCGCGCCGATGTCATGACTCGGGTTAGAGTGCAGGTTAGCTCCGCTGGGGTCGCCGGACACCGGCGGAAAGACGCGAAGAATAGGAGTAGAGTACATGTCGTCGGAGTAAGACGTCTGCTCCTCGATGCGATGAACCGGAGTGGCGTGCGGGACGGCGTCGCCGGACGTCGAAGGGGTTGCATCGACGTAAATTGGAATATCCGGAAAACTGACAGACTTCGGCTCTCCATATCTGTAGCCAGGTTTAAAAGATAATCTGTCGTTCTCCGGGAACTCCTGGTGCGTCACGCGACGATTGAGGCAGCAATCGGAACCCGAGTGACGTGGCGAGTCAGGGACGCGTCGATCAGTGAACTGACCGCCGTGATCAAGGGCCGAGAACGCAGGCTGCTGCGACAGAGGGACGGGTGCGACCGTGGAACCGTCTGACGAAAAATCCGCGTCTGACTCGGTGAGTGGCAGGTCCGGGGAGACGTCGCGGAGAAGCCGAAATCCGGATGCAGCGTCCGCTGAGCAATGATCGATATGTGGAGAATTCAATCGTGAAGGTGAAATGGTACGGCCGGAGTGTGAGTTGATATTGCGGAGACCGCCTCCGCAGCCGGAAGCGTTGACGGGTGTCGAAGGAACGGCGTCTATATAGGTTGAATTAAGTGGAGGATTGGTAGGTTCTGGATCGCCGCATCTGTGGTCGGAGGAGGAGAGTATCTCGCCGCCTTCCCGAGTACCCGGGCAGTTAGAACGACGATCGAAGGCTGAGCGACGCGCCACACCGCCAGAGAATCGGCCGATAAGCTGGTTATTAGGGTGAGGTAAACGTTCGTATGGAGTGGAACGACGAGCGAGGTTGTCTATACGACCAAAAAGCTGCAGAGTGTGCGCGAAGGCGTCATCCTGGACGTTAATTGTAGGGCATTTATTTTGGATAAACAATGCTTCCAGAATCTTCAGTCGTGTGGGGTCGTTGTTGAATGAGAGTATTTTTGTGTTTGGGTCCAAAAGTAATCTTGTTGGTTTGACGTTGTGTACGGTTTGTAGATGAGTGCGTATACTGCCACCCTGGATGTGCATTGTCAGCCGCCTCGCTAACGTGGTCCGAGTGTGGCCTATGTAAGTTTGCGTCGCGGGACGACAGAGAGGACATTGGAACTCATAGACGACATTGGTTCTTTTGAGATGGTTCTTGCTAATGTCATTTTTTGACGTCGAGCTGTTGACAGCGACGAGTTGATGAGCTTTCGGACATTTATAAAATATCCGCAGTCTAAGTTGATAACGTTCGGGACTGGCGACGGAAACATTGTTGCGTATTATGGACGTGATAATCTCCTCGTCTGTTTTATAGTTATTATGCATCTGTGCTTGGTAGAATAATGAAATTGTAGATTTATTACATGAGATACCGGGCTGTGGTTCGGTGTTCGAGGACTGAACGACGGAAGGTTTTGGTGATGTAATGAGTTTTCTATTAAGAAATTTCCGGATTCCATCGTCGACAGTTCGATTACTGAAATTATTGTTGATTAGAACTTTTTTGATACGTTCGACTTCGGTATGGAATTCTTCCCAGTCGTTGGTTATCTTGTAGGCTCTATGCAGATAGTTTTGAATAACGCTCCGCTTGTATTTTTCTGGGCAGAATCCGTCTGCGTTCAGAGTTGCACCGTTTGACGTTGGCTTAGAGTAAGTACCAAGTTTTAGTTGGGCAAATGGGCAGTTATTTTTAACGTAGCATGCACGAAAGAAAATATATATATATACAGATATATACAGGGGCGGATCCAGAATTTTTTAAGGGGGCGCATCCATGGGTCCCCCCCATAGGGGCGAGAAAATTCCCCCTCCTGAAAAATTGATGACATTTTTATACCATTGTTTACAAATTTATTTGTGTATAATGGATTTGCCCCCTCATACAAAAATTTTAAATGTAACTACCTAATAATAGTAAAAATGTGTGTGCTATAAATGTAAATCCTTCAATGTTTTCATGCTTGAAACGAGCATGTACATTGATTAAGAGCTTCACTCTTTACTAAATTTACTTTTATTTAAAATTGATTTTATTTTATTACTAAATATTATGTACAAAATTTAAATTTGTTTAATGTAAGCTAATTTTACCTATAAAATCAAATCAAACTAATACATATAAACTACATTACATTCGAAACTTTTGCTACCGCTTACGTCTGACAGTGATATTATCACTGTTAAAGTAAAGTTGATTTGCTGAGTGTCAATGATGTTTGTGACCCCCCCTGATCATGAAGGGTATAGCATCCTTGACAATTTTAGTTGTGCGACTGGTCAAGATGTTTTGAGTGATGATATGAAGGATGATGATCCCATTCTGACTCGATTAACAACTGTGCTTAACAGTGATAATATCACTGTCAGACGTAAGCGGTAGCAAAAGTTTAGAATGTAATGTAGTTTATCTGTATTAGTTTGATTTGATTTTATCTGTTCTTAATAGTGATAATACCACAGTCGGACGTGAGCGGTGGCGAAAGTTTTGAATGTATTGTAGTTTGTCTGTATTAGTTTAATTTGATTTTTTCTGTTTATAATTTATTCATTATTTGAACCATTATTTAATTTATTTTATTTTAAATCCAGTTTCTTTTTAGTTTATATTATTTAGTGTTACTGCCCTTTTCTTCTCCTTCGGTTTTTATTTTGGGGTTTACTTTCACTCTGTTTATAAACTTGTGTACGTTGTCCGGTTAAATTATATTGGCTCTGAAGATGACAGTTGATGGCTGTCAAAACGCGTTAGCCTTAATTTTGAATAATGTTGTCTTAAAAACAAAATTTCAACATTTAGATAAGATAATAAAAAAGTATATTGCTTCTAAATGGTCCTTTGTGTTTTTACAAGTTTGTTTTGAAGAACATTTAAAGCCAAAGTTTCTTGAAATATATTTATATATGTATATATATATATATATCTATATACATATATAAATATATATACATATATATTACTCTTCCTTGTACTTTGACCTCGATAAATATGTAAACTATGTGATATGTCTCGCCGCAACACGTTATATTTTTTCGTTGTAGCTGTACTTTTAAATGACTTTCATGAGTTCTGATGATGGTTAATAAAGCCGAAACCTGCAGGTCAGCTCATGACCAAAACATTAATAAAAATATATACCAGTTAGTTCAAAAGTATCTTGGTATTTTCGAAAAGTGTCGCGTTTGATAGAAAAAGTGTGTAATAAGAAATGGGCCAGTGTTTAATAAAGCGTCTGAAAGAAAAGCTTGTTCCTAATTATTGATATATATATATATATATATATATATATATATATATATATATATATATATATATATATATATATATATATATATATACATACATTTCCCTTTATTCTACCTTAGTTTTGCCCGGATGCTCTTCCTGCGAACCTCTATTTAGCAGCCTTTTACGACACGCATAGGAGGATACACGGTGGTTCTATTCTATCGGCCCAGACTTACATACAGACACACACAAATATTCATTTATAGATTACCTTTTATAGTCGTATATAGGCAACACTGCTAAAGTTAAAAACTTACAAAGGGGTGAAATACACAAATATTGCAACACTGCTAAAGTTTGAAACTTACAAAGGGGTGAAATACCCAAATATTGCAGCACTGCTAACGTTTGCAACCTAACAAGGTTGATTCATGGTTCATAGTCAGGAGTGTGTGAGAGGAAGTCTGCCACCATATTCTTTTTTCCCCGGTGATAACGGAAATCGAGGTTGAATTCTTGGAGTGCCAATAACACTCCCATAATTTTTTCAGGTTCCAAATTACAGCATATGCTTCTCTTTCAATAGTTGACCATCTGGCTTGTGTCTCCGTCAACTTAATGCTTGCAAATGCAATGGGTAATTCTTTTCTTTCTTTCCAGGGCACCTGACTTGCATCAATGTAAAGACCGAACTCTTTGTTAAAGTCAATCATATGGAGAGCTACCACTTCTTGTAATTGATGCTTGACCTTTTTAAATGCTAGTTGATATTGGTCTTTCCATATGATTTGATTTGAAACTCTTTTGCTTGTCAAATCGGTGTTGGATTTCAAAGTTTCGAATAATTGGGGGATGAAGTTCCTGAAGTAACTGAAGAAACTAACCAGACTTTCCTTTTTGTCTTTGGAGGTCTTAAGCTTTCTAAAGTTTCTATTTTCCTTGGAATTAGACCGGATCCTACAGAATGTCCCACGCAGTTCACCTGTCCCAGTGCAAAACTACATTTCTTCAAATTCAAAGTCAAACCAGAATCTTGGATGACATTCAGAAAAGTATTCAAATGTTGAAGATGATTTTCCCATGCATCTGAAAATACGGCAATATCGTCAACAAATGGTTCGGGGAATTGTCGGATGTTTCTAAGAGAGAGTCAAGCGTTAGAAAAAGCTCTAAAAACCCTGGGCAATGCCGGGTACCCCGCTAATTATTAAACAAGTATTCGTTCAAGCTGACCTACCGCAACACTATTTTTAGCAGTTTTCAGGTTTTCGACATTATACCGTTACCGGTACTACAGGTTTTTGGTCCGGAAAAACCGGTACCAGCAACAAACAAAAACCCATACCGGCACAGCATAATATATATATATATATATATATATATATATATATATATATATATATATATATATATATATATATATAGATTCATTGTCGCCTGATAGTCAGATCGGATTGAGAAAGTTAAACTTTTGGCTTTAGCGATGGCTCGATTTCAGCATGCAGGAAATACAATGAAAATAATAGTACCATTCTTTGGAATTCCACTGATACTGAAATGACATATATAAATATATATATATATATATATATATATATATATATATATATATATATATATATATATATATATATATATATATATATATATATATATTATATAAAACATATATAATATATACATGTTTTCAAAATTTCGCTTAATTGAAAATATTTTGCGCAAACTGATAAACGCCAAATGGGCCATAGTTTTTAACAGAGCATGCCTAAAAGAACAAATTGAGCCAAAATATGGGAAAGAGAATGGGAAAGCAAGCGGTGAAGGAAATGGCAGCAAGAGAAAAACCTCTAAAATTCCCGGGCAACAGCCGACTAAAACGTTTTTTGTATTAACAAATTTTTGTCAAACTTGACACAAACCACCGCCTATTTATCTTACTTAAGTGTGAGCGGAAAAGCAACCGAGATCGAAAAAAGCGAGAAGGAAAAGTGACCAGGAAGGAGAGCAAGCTGAAGCAGGAAAACGTAAAAGCGACCTGGAGCGGGAAAGCGACTGGGAGCGGGAAAACAACCGAGAACGGGAAAGCGACAGAGAGCGGGAATGCGACCGGGAGCGGGAAAGCAAGTGGTGAAGGAAACGGGAGCAAGAGAGAAAAACCTCTAAAAACCCCAGGCAACGCTAGTTATATATATATATATATAAATATATGTAATGGGATTATGCTGTTTAATTATATATATATATATATATATATATATATATATATATATATATATATATATATATATATATATATATATATATATATATATATATATATATATATATATATATATATATAAACAGCATAATCCCATTACATATTTAACAAAGTTGATGTTTCGACTTTTCTCAAGTTTATCTACTAACCTCTTTCATACAAGTTTTTTCAAGGTAATCACAAAATAAACTAGTAAAACTAGGTGCTCCAAGTGCTGTATCATAGCTGGTTGACTTGATTTTTATAGCTCCACTTGCTATCTCTAGTATAGAGACACGAAGAGCCAAGTAGCCAAATTCACAGACTGCAGCTCTATTAAAAATTAAAATAATCAATAAGATAGTGTGAAAGTGTACATAGCATTTACAGTAAAACAATTATAACTTTATGGCTCTGCAAATCTATATTATATATATATATATTCAGCTAGTATATATATAATATAGATTTGCAGAGCCATCAAACGTTGTTTTGCCTTATAAATTATTTTGTTTTGTTATTAAAAGTTTAATGTAGCTTTCCCACTCTCGGTCGTTTCCCCGCTCCACGTTGCTTTCCCTCTCACGGTTGTTTTCCCGCTCCCTGCCGTCTTCCCAATCCCTGTAGCTTTCTCGCTTCCGGTTGCGCTCCCGCTACCTACCGGTCACTTTCCCGTTCCTGGTTGTTTCCCCGTTCCCGAAATATGAATTGTATGAATGAGCTTGTATAATGAGAAATAGATACACAGTATCGAACAGATTAATTGAAACAAATTTTTGTCTGCATTTCTTGCTTTGGCAATATTTTTATTATTTGTAATGGCAACACTGTCAGTTTTTTACTTCTTTACGCAGTCTAGCGAGCGTAGCGCAGTATGTAGAACGTGTTTTGTGATTGGTTGAGGGATTTAATAATGACAGATACATATATATATATATATATATATAAAAGAGTTTATAAAAAATTTCATCTTGTGTCAATTAATCTGTTCGATACTGTACACATAAAGAAATATATACATATATATATATATATATATATATATATATATATATATATATCTGTCTATCTATATATAATAGCTATTTGGAATATTTTTTAAAATTATTTTAAAAAGTTATTATGTATGGAAAAACAAAGAGGTGCAATTATGTCTTTTTATAGGAAAATAGACAGGCATATATATATATATATATATAATCGGTGGTTTTTGTGAAATTTTATATATATATATATGTGAGTGGGAGCCTTTTTTGTGAAATTTTTTTAAATTGTTACAAAATTGAGCGGAGCGAGAGAGCAAACGGAAACGGTAACTGCAGAATGAGCGGGAACGAAAAAGCAAGCAGGAACGGAAAAGCAAACGAAAGAACGACTGGGAAAGGAAAAGCGACCGAGAACGGGAGGGCAAGCAGAAGTGGGAAGGCGACCGGAAGCGGGGAAACCACCGAGAGCATTTGCTACACCATTCATCTGATGGTATGCAATTTTCACACAATATTGAAAGTCATTAGAGGACGGTTTTTGTGGAAAAAATATAAAATCGGTCACGAAATGAGTGAGTGGGAGCTGGAACGGAAAAGCAAAAGAGCGAGCAGGAAAGGGAAAGCGACTGGGAGCGATAAAGCAAACGGGAGCGAGAGAAAAACCCTGAGCAACGCCGTGTACCCCACTAATATATATATAAGAACATGTCCTGACTGACTGATAATCAACAGCAAGCTCAAACACCTCATCCTAGGAACGTGAAATTTGGAACTTATATTACTTTTATAGCGCAAGCACCCACTAGGATAATCCCGTTATTTTTTTGAAACGATACGATACGACTTGTGAAATTTGTCTCGAATAAAACGATACAATCTGAGACGCCTTGATACGGATCTCAACTGAAATGTCAACTGTGGAAATATTGTCTCGAATAAAATGAGATAACATAGAATGATGAACTATATGCAATAGACAATATTAATAACTACATTAAAGGAATTCATTGAAAAAAAATATTTAAATATTAATAAATTTCAAAACTTATAAAAATTTACAAAATTTATTTTTTTTAAAACTTGAAATAAGTTTCATTTGTTTAGTTTCGGTACATCTATTTGTCTAAATTTAGACTCTAAATGATGACAAGCGCGAGAAAGTACCTGTATGCAAGAACTAAGAAAGGGAAGAAAACCCAGCGGGTTTATTTATAGGCGATGGCGAATCCGGTTGGCAAGAAAGAAGCTGAGAAAGTTTCGAATTCCAGCTGCAGACGACGTGCACACTACAGGTGACACACACATACTAGCATACAACCAAGAATATAATCGAGATTATAAAGATATATCTTAGATGAGCTACTATTACGGTCAATTACTCATTATTCTCATTAATAATAATAGTCATCGATGTTAGCGAGTACGATTGCCTTGTAGTATCAGTAGTATGCAGAGGTCGACTAGCAGCCTAAGAGGAGCGTGGCTTTAGATATCTTTGATCACTATTCTCAATGTGGCACTAAAAAAAGCTATAGAACAGAGACAAGCTGGTTTCATAAATGTATATATATATATATATATGTATATATATATATATATATATATATATATATATATATATATATATATATATATATATATATATATTGAAATATGCAGCCGGTTCCCAGACTAAAAATAGCAAATAATGGGGCTACAGACTGTCAGGAAAACCGAATTTAAAGTGGGGATGATAATAGTTATAAACTTCTGTCAATAGGTAGATTAATTAATCAATGTTGTTGAATCAATTGCAAATATTTAGTTGTGACAATCATTAAATTATAATTAAATATTTATGACTTTCGTTATTTATTGGAAAATATATTTTTTTAAATCTCGGTATTTGTTTCGAGACTTTATACGAGAACCAAATTTAAGTCTCGCTATTTTTTTTCGATACGAGACTTCTTGCACAGGCTGCATCGTTTCAATGGCGATACGGGATCTCGAGATTTCGAGATAACGATTATGGGACGCAGATGCTTAGTATTTAGTATCTACAGTTTTCTAAAATGTGAGGTGGAAAAAAGAAAAACTAAAAATGTGAATGTTTTAAAACAAATGTTTTCTAAAATAAGGCACATCTCGAGAACCAAAAATTAGAAAATTTTGAAATTGGGTATCTAGATTCTTCTTAAAAAATAAAAAGACAGGTGTGTCACCATTTCTAAAAAATTTGGTTCCCAGGACCTCAAATGTAGGGTGGAAATAGGGTTATTTGTTTTTTAGAATAACTGCCACTCAAAAACTGTAAGTGATACACATGTAACAATTAGTATTTAGTATCTACTCAAAAAATAAAGATATACCTATTTTATCAATTTGCAATAATTTGGTGTCCAGGACCTCAAATGAGGGGTGAAAAAAATTTGATCAGAAACTCCAAAAGCTAAAAGTGTTAAAGTTTTGCAATTTGGTACCGAGATTATTTTGGCAAAATAACAAAATACATGTTTTATTAATTTTTGAAAATTTGGTTTCCAGGACTTTAAATGTGGAGGGAAATAGGGTTTTATTTTTGTAGAAAAACTGCCCACTCTGAAACTAAAAATAGTACAAATATACAAATTAGTAAGCTTCTGTGTCCCGTTATTTTTTTGGCACGATACGATACGATTTCTGAAATTTGCCTCGAATTAAACGATACGAGACACTTCGAACAATAACGATACGATATCGGGATCTCGACTGAAGTGGAAATTTTGTCTCGAAAGAAGCGAGATAACATAGAATGATGAACTATGAGCGACAGACAATATTAATAACTACATTAAAGAAATTCATTGAAAAAAAATATATAAATATTAAAAAATTTCAAAATTTATAAAAATTTACCAAATTTAATTTTTTTTTACAACTTGAAATAAGTTTCATTTGTTTAGTTTCGGTACATCTATTTGTCTAAATTTAGACTCTAAATAAAACGCTACCGCCGATAGTAAGTATTTATTTACTTTATGTAGTTCGCATTATGCGGTAGTTAATCAATTTAATTAAATGATTTTACTTGCCGATGAAAAGAAAAATTAAAATTATTTTTCAAGTAATTGAAAAGTAGAAAACCTTCTAGCACACCAAAAGAACGACATTTTTAGGCAATTCAATAGTGAAAGTGGAAAAACCAATGGAGATAGAAATAGATTGCAGATTACTGAGATTGAGATTACTAAGATTAAATTAAAATGATATTGTTTCCCGCAGTCTTTGCATCTGGCAATATTTAGTTCTCCGTCCTTGTCATTGACTTTCTGCGTGACCGTCTCTTCCTCAAAGTACTCCCAGATTTGACCCCGGTGACGCGGCATGATAATGATGACAAACACGAGAAAGTGCCTCTATGCAAGAATTAAGAAAGTGAAAAAAACCCAGCGTGTTTATTTATAGGCGATGGCGAATGCGGTTAGCAATAGCAAGAAAGAAGCTGAGAAAGTTTCGAATTCCAGGTGGCACACACATACTCACACACAACCAAGAATATCATCGAGATTATAAAGATATATCTTAGATGAGCTACTATTACGGTCAATTACGGATATCGAAACACTAAAATAATCATTCCAATTCTATGTAACAAATTTGAAAAAATAAGTTTATCAAACAGACTAAACCAAAACATAAACATAGAATGATCATTACTATTACATTACTCGTTATTCTCATTAATAATAATAGTCATCGATGTCAGCGAGTACGATTGCCTTGTAGGGCTTGTAGTATCAGTAGTATGCAGAGCTCGACTAGCAGCCTAAGAGGAGCGTGGGTTTTTTGCTGCCGGTTCCCAGACTAAAAATAGTAAATAATGGGGCTACAGGCTGTCTGGAAAACCGAATTTATAGTGGGGATGATAATAGTTATAAACTTCTGTCAATAGGTAGATTAATTAATCAATGTTGATGAATCAGTTGCAAATATTCCCAGTTGTGACAATCGTTAATTAAATATGTATGACTTTTGTTATTTATTGGAAAATATTTTTAAAAAATCTCGATATTTTTTGGGGATTTTTATCGGGAATGAAATTTTAAGAATCGCTAATTATATCGATACGAGACTTCTTCCGCAGGCTGTATCGTTTCATTAGCGATACAGGATCTCCCATATCGTTTTGAAATCTCGATTGAATTCGAGATAACGATATCGGGACGCAGATGCTTACAAATTAGTAACTAGATACTACTTAAAAGATAAAGTTACAAATGTTTTTCAATTTTTTATGTTCTGGCTTTCAGGACTACAAATGTAAGGCGGAGAAAACTCAATAACTGAAAATGTTAAAACATTAAAATTCAATATTAAGGTTTTTTATAATTATAAGATACGTGTTTCATTATTTTTTCAAAAATTAGTCACCAAGCTTTGAGGTTTGGTAACATTAAAATAGGTTGAGTCCAGGCCTCAACTGTTTTGCGTATGAAACGAGGCAGTTCGAGCCTAAATAAGAAGCCAGAAGAAATTTTATGTCTATGAAATAAGCCGGACCGGGTCTAAAAAAATCCGTGTAGGGCACTATGGATTAGAGTGCTGCATGGATTGGGCCAGGCCGTGATTTTAGGGTCTTCAGACCGGATGGGCCAAACCTGAAGTCAAGGTGGGATGGGCCGAGATTTGTCACCAAGTATATAGAAATTTTAGGCCTTTAAAAACGGACCAGGCCCAAATTAGATGGGCCGTGCCGGGCCTGAAATTTTGGCCTATGAAGTGGGCCGGGCCAAGTTGTCGAAGGACCGGAACGAGTCGGGTCGTAAAAAATCGCCCCCTTGCAGTACGCTGTGGATCCGTATTCTCTTTTTCAAGCGAGCGAAGCCGTGACAAGAATGCGAGTAATTTATAAGGCAAAACGTTTGCTAGGTCAGCTAGTATATATATATATATATATATATATATATATATATATAAACATAACTTTAAACTTACAAGTGATCTTCCTTTTCATGCAAACCATAAGCCAATGCCACAGCTTCTGTTTCAGATAAGAGTTTAACTACGTTCAATCCAGCAAGTTCAGCTGCTTTCTTGGTAGCCTGCATTAATAATTTTTTAACATGTTTAGGTCTAAACTTTTATTAGTATTAATAATGTTCTTATTTTTTGCTTCTAGCATATATTTTGTTACATTTAAAAATCTTGAAATTTGTACATGTTCGTTTTAAGCGCATTAGTTCAATAGACTATTGAAAATTTAAAACTTGAGAAATTTTTATTTACAAGCAAAATTAGCAAAAAACAAGTAAGCCATAAAAAACAAGTTTTTTTCACAAATTCCTTATATTTCAAAATTTGCCGGCTTTTTATTTATTACAAATTTTTCTTTTAAAATGACATTTTTGAATTTATATATGCAATCATTTATTTAATTGTATTTGATTTGTTTTAAAACATAAAAAATTAATTTTTTTTTAAATATTAAAAAAAAATCATTTCACTTGGACCAAAAAGGTGAAAACATAAGATCGCTACAAGCTAGAAAATTGTGGCGAAAACACTCTGTACATGTGCCAAATGCGACAAATAACTTCATCAGATATGTTTTGGTGCTTTCCACACTCTCTAGTTCCGAAGCGACTATCGTGAACTGCTTGAATGATTTATTGATTGTTAAATTTTTTGATTTCATTGAACAGTGTTACTGATAAAGTCAGAAATGTGTTTTTTGCTCTTCTGTTTATAGCCTAAAATTTATTTTATAATTGCTTACGTTGAGGACAGAAAAAGATTGACGTTTAAACATGTTGTCGTTTCACGAGCATAGAGAATTTTCAAAGTTTTCTTTCAAATAAGAAATAAATAAAAATAAATGTGTTAAAACATAAGCAAATAACTTAGAAATAAAAAAAATAAATAAATACACCTGTTTCTCAATGATTAATGTGTTTTTAATGATTTTGTGTTTATTTTTTGCTTTTCACTTAAACTATACACTATAAGTGTTGAAAATTTATGGCTTGTTTGTTATACGAATGTCCACAATTAACACATGACTCCATCAAGACATTTCTCACACAAATTATTTTCTTTGTTTTAGTTCACACAAATGTGGTATTTTTAAAAGTTTTTTTAAATATTTTATTTTATGGCTAATTGAATGTTTTTAGTTGTTGTTTTAAATAAAAGTGTATTATATTAACTATAACATATTAAAAAATTCAAATGTCTACTAATTTGACTACATATTTAAATTTTGCGTGAAACAAGTGCAGTTCCATGTAACTCAGAGCGCATATTAGATACATTTATTTTAATGTTACTAAATAACTAATAACTATTTTTGATTGCTAACTCAGTAAAATAATTAATTACTGGAGTTTCATAGCAGGCGTGATCACAAGGGATCTGACTTTCAATATTTAAAGAACTATTTTATCTGATTTTTTTAATATTTCATTGTTTTGTTATTTTATAAATAAAGACTTAAAAATAAATAATACAACATCTAATGACTTCTGAATTTGAATTTATAACTCTTACGGGCTGTGCTTTATAAGCGTTGTGCATTCAATGCTCTATATATGCCTATGGAATGTTACTAATTTAATCAAAAAGATCTTATATTTCTTTATGTGACTGCCTAAATTACATTAAAACAAGCCATACTTTTCCATAAACTTACAACCAGTACTTTAGTCATAATTCATTAAAATTTCATTTACTTGTATCTGGTAACAATTGAAGTCTAATGGAACTGTCAGCACAGCTTTGTCAGCCACATGCTGCCAACCAAAGTGAACCTCTGGAAAGAATAAAAGTTTATATTTATGTTAATCACTAACAACAATTATGTAAAAAAAAACTAACTAGCTCTTCTCTTCATCTCCTTTAAAAAATAAGCATAAATTTCACTTGGAGAGTAAAGATTTCTTCCATCTTCAATCCATGCATCTCCATTAGGAGCTTCGACAATCTTATAATGTACTTCACTCCTCAAAGCAATAAATATTTTCAATTAACAAACTTTATTGGTTTACATAAAAGTACTTAATTTTCATTCATTTCTGCTATGACATTGGGAAATCATCTTTGACTAATAAGTTGTTGGATATAATCAAAACCCATGCTTTGCAGTCCGGGCTGATAGAATAGGACCCCCATGCACAGCCCTCAACAACTCAATAATTCCCTGAAGACATCTCCTGCATCAACACTCAAAGATATCCTAAAAGCCTCGACAGTCGACAAAGATGGGACTAGTGTTTCCACTGCTCTAGTTCCAATCATGGTTACAAAACCACATAACCCATTTCTGATTAGTGCTAATAATCTCCTAAAAAATAATAATTGCTGCAGTCTTGCCACCAGAACAATGAACTTGCCCGTTCTAGCACAATTTGATGTAAAGCCGGCGCTCTATGATTGCATGGTGAATCAATCACACAAAATAGGGATGTCACGGGTAGTACTTTTTGGAGTTTTCGGGTTCGGGTTTGTGAAACTAGAGTTTTCGGGTTCGGGTTTGTGAAACTAGAGTTTTCGGGTTCGGGTTTGTAAAACTCGAGTTTTCGGGTTTGTGAAACTCAGGTTTTCGGGTTCGGGTACTGGCTTATGATTTCAAATTCCCGGATTGATTTTAAATTTACCTAGTGTATATACATATACAAACTAGAGCGATCAATTCATGCAATAGACACGTATTGAATAAACTCTAACAAGTTATTTTTTTAGCTTTCCAAATAATGTGATTTCTTTGGCCGAAGGAGGCTTAATTATTTTAGTTCGTTCGTGGCTCGGTCCGGCCAGATAATCAGGCGGATTAGTGGTCTAGCTTACACACTCACCAATAAAATGACCTATTTGTGTTATTTGTTACGCAAAGGTGATAATACAAAACTTGCATGGCTTGCGATTAGTATAATACGTTACCTCTTAAATTATTCTAATTTATTATTATTTTTTCGCGGCTCGGCCCGGTCGGGTAATCAGGCGGATTAGTGTCCTAGCTTACACATTTGCCAATAAAATGACTGTGGCGCATAGATCATTTATAGACTTTGCCAGTTAAAGGTTAGGATTATGCAAGATTATCTTTATAACAAAGGGTCTTTGTTATATCAGAAAAACTTTGAGTATATGAATGAATAGATATAAGGTTATATAACTGAAGTAAAAAGTTTAGAGTCATGGCTATCCGCGATTTCTTCGACCAAAGGAGGCTTAATTATTTTAGTTCGTTCATGGCTCGGTCCGGCCAGATAATAAGGCGGATTAGTGGTCTAGCTTACACACTCACCAATAAAATGACCAATTTGTGTTATTTGTTACGCAAAGGTGATAATACAAAACTTGTATGGCTTGCGATTAGTATAATACGTTACCTCTTAAATTATTCTAATTTATTAATTTTTTTCGCGGCTCGGTCCGGTCGGTTAATCAGGCGGATTAGTGTTCTAGCTTACACATTTGCCAATAAAATGACTGTGACGCATAGATCATTTATAGACTTTGCCAGTTAAAGTTTAGGATTATGCAAGATTATCTTTATAACAAAGGGTCTTTGTTATATCAGAAAAACTTTGAGTATATGAATGAATAAATATAAGGTTATATAACTGAAGTAAAAAGTTTAGAGTCATGGCTATCCGCGATTTCTTCGACCAAAGGAGGCTTAATTATTTTAGTTAGTTCGCGGCTTGGTCCGGCCTGATAATCAAACGTATTAGTGGTCTAGTTTACACAATCACTAATAAAATGACATATTTGTGTTATTTGTTACGCAAAGGTGATAATACAAAACTTCTACGCTCGCGATTAGTATAATATGTTACGTCAACAAAACTTGTAATTTATTAATCTCTAGGATACAGCTTTTATAAAGATTTTTTTGTTCCCAACTCCTAGTTCGGTTATTAGGCTTATAAATTTTGGGGTTCGGGTATCAAGTTTTTACATTTTCGGGTTCGAGTTCGGGTATCAAGTTTTCTCATTTTCGGGTTCGGGTATCAAATTTTCACACTTTCGGGTTCGAGTATCAGAAAAAGACCGGGTAGTACCGAACTCGGGTTCGGGTACCCGTGACATCCCTAACACAAAACAACAAAAGATAAAAATTAGTTCTATAATGTTTTTGCAAAATAGCTATGGTTTTGGTTTGTATAAATGATAACATTTAGTAAATTAAGTTTTAGCATTTTAATTATTTGGAAAGGAAGCTAAGGTATGCTATAAAAATCCTTTGAGAAAGAATTATTCCTTATGAATATTTTGAGTTTTGATTCCTAATTGAACGGGAAGCTTATTTATGCTATGCAGGAACTTTAGCTAACATGTATTAGAATTCAAAGTAATATAGAGAATTCCCTACTATAAATGGTTTGTGATTAATTAGAATTTGCTTTTATTTTATGATTTCTTGTAGATTATCTCCTGCTATAAGTTTTACTTTACCTATTGTCTTTATTTTAATAGTTTGATGACAATAAGAAGAGTATTATTGTTGATAAGTTGCCTGAAAAACTGACAACTTTTTTTTGAAACATGAAATAAATTATAGATGTTAAAGTCATGCTTTAGATCTGCAATTTTATTTCTGTCCTTGCTACCCATCATTTTTTAACTCTGAAACAATTCTAACTTGTTCTTCTTCAGAGTCTCGTGGATTGACTTTTGCCGACCGATGAGACGTAGAGGTGGTGTGCGCGGTAGTGGGGACAGCGGGAATGCCACGGATTTTGCAGTATTACTGCAGAAATGGGGACGAATGAGGTGGGGATACCGCGGTAATGGGGATGAAAATGCAGGGTTACCGAAGGGATGGAAACAAACGTTGCGGGACTACCGCGGGGATGGGGACGAGTTTTTGTGGTAACACCGCAAAAATTAAATAAGTTTTTTATAAAACAAAATTGTTTCCAATTAACCGAAAATGTATCGAGTCATACATATCATTGTTTATGTTTTTTAATCTTTGCAACGAGCTGATATATTGAGTTACCAAAAGTTTTAAAGTCATGGGTTGCATTATTTGTTGAATATCCGAAGTCCTAATTCGAATTTTTATTTAAATATGAAAAAGGCTGAAATTCAAAAATTAGCTGCAACAGTCAGTACTCTGTTCTTGCGCCTTTACATTTCACTCTATAATCCCGGTGAAAAGCAATGCGAGAAACTGCAATTAAAGGTTTGATTAATTTGCTTTCACATCATTAGGTTTTACATATAATTGAATTTTTTTAATTTTTTTAGAGATCTATTAAAGCTTGTTCATGATGTAACACTACATTCTGAGCCCCACAAGTGCCACAAGATGACTTCATAGAACATCAACTAGTCAAAAATGAAAACTTGAAGACAACTTTTATGCAAACTTGTACTCTACAAACTCAAAAAGCTCAGTTTCTAATGAGGTTTTGTTATTAAACTGTCTTTATATTAAAAGCAAGAAAAGTTTCTTAGACCTCAGAAATAACTTATAATTTAGCTTGTTCATTGTTATTATTTAATTATGCTTATATGAGCAACTAGCTTCACAATGTTAATAATCATTTTTATAAGGTTGCTGACTATTTGGCATTCAACGATGAAGGTGCACAAGGTGATTTGCTATGTTTTTTGAAAGAAAAAAAATGGCCAAAACTGTCTCAAGTGGCAAGGATTAATTTGAGTGTGCCAGCAGCAAGCATCTCTTCTGAGAGAGCATTCTATATGGGTGGGTTAACCATTAGTGATCGAAGAACTCGGCTAGGTGGAAAAACATTGAGACTTTTATTTAGTCGTATTGAATCATATTACAGTGTTACTGCAATTCTATATATAAATACATAAGTTATAGTTGCATTGAAATGATGTACGGAAAAATAATGACCAATACAAAATTGATTAAAAATGGGGATGAACAGCCCGGGGATGGATGGAGATGAAAAGATTGGAAGACTGCGGGGGTGGCTGGGGATGGGGATGAAACACTGCGAGGATGGATAGGGATGATGCTGGTGGGCTATTTGCAATCAAACAATTTAACAATATTTGATTAAACTGTTGGAATTGGTGATGCAAATGGATATAATGCAGGTTAAAATGGTAGAAGACATGAAAACAGAATTCAACAGTTTAATTAATTGGAGGATATCAGTACCAAAAAATTTAGAGCTGGCTTTTAGTCCTTGTGTCTAGATTAGGAGTTAACCAGTTTCTCTACGTACAGAAGCTCACATCTATAATTGGAGAAGCTGCAGCGACAGCAACTGTAGGATGCAACTGCAGCTTGGAGCACATCTGATCATTTCAAATGCTTTGGCTCTACTTCCGTCAATTGCGGTCCAAGAAATGATCCAAGACAAAAATTGTGCTTGCTGTCATCACATTTCATAAATTATTTTAGAGGCTTCTCTTTATCTTTTTGCCCTTTAAAAAGTCCCGACATAATGATGTTAAGAGGGTTTTAAGGCAGCTGTGAATACATCGACAAATTATACTTTCAGAAATCGAGTTCAAATGTCATAGAACACAGTTTCGTTTCCAAAGTTTTAAATAAAATTATTGCATTTGCTAAAACTTATCTGAAACAATTCCAGCTTTGTGATGATTATTGTGAACTGTTAAAACTGGCAACAATATTTCTAGAAGGCGTTCCATCTTGAAGTTACTCATGCATAGTTTAAATTCAAAGTTTGAGCATAAAAGATTAATTTTAGAGCAAGAAAAGGTAGAATACATTTACTTAGATGTGTTTTATGATGAACACAGTGTGTCATACAACAACATAGGTCAATAAATACAAGACAAAAAATTGAACAGTTTCTTAGATCGCAATAAAAATATCCAAGATAGTTGTGGTGATTTTCAGTAAAAGTTATGGCTTTAGCTTTTTCGACCTCATAGTTTCCCAGTGACACAAAACAGTTGATGCTCTTCCAATTGTGACCAGAAAGCTGAAACCTGAAGTCATTAGAGATGCTAAGGAGTGTTTAACTCAATGCCAACAGAAAACCAAAGTTTTTCACGATGCTCGTCATTCCACACAACATCAGCTTCTTGTTCCAGATACACCAGTCAGATTCCGCATCAATAATAGTTGGAGACAAGGAAAAATCAAATCGGTCAATAATCCTAGAAGATACACAATAGTCACAGCTGATGGGCATGAATTTATCAGAAACAGAAGGTTTATTTTTCCAACTAAAGAGTATTTTTCAGGTAATTTACATTTGGCACAAATTCCAACACAATGCACCAGTGAAGACAAGCAGATGACTCCAGACGTTGAAGGCTCTACAGTTCCACCAGCTCCTGCCATTTCTGTTCCTGAGCCACCTGTTCCAGGATGTTCCAGGGAAACCAGATATGGACGTCAAATTAGACCTCCCAAGCGCTATAGGTTTGACTAGCTTGGGAGGGAGGTGTAATATTGTTACATATTATATTGTTAAATATTATTATATAAATATTATTATATATTAATATTTATATTAATTAGATTTGTCTATGTTTATTATTATCAACGTATTTCTTATCTTTGGTTGTACAGCTGATTAGCATGGCTGTGGTAATCAAGATCATTCAACACACAGTCTGGTCTCGTGTCAAGTACTCATTCCTTTTCTGATTCTTTTCTTAACGTTTTGTATATCGTTGTCAGCGGACTTTGTTTGTCTAATAAACTCGAAACACGACATGGCGCAGTCTACAGGGGTTAAAGATGAATTGTTTGAAACGATGCAGAAATTCATTTCTCGTCAACAAAACGTGGCATCTACCTTCAGCATTAGGCAACCGCCTCCGCTCGACATCAGCTCTTCAAACCTTGCTGAGGAATGGAGACGCTGGCGATGTGGGTATACAACATACTTTCAACTTTGCGACGGCAACCAGTTACCAGAGCACCGACAAGTGGCTCTTCTGTTAAGTGCCCTTGGAGAAGCTGCCAATTCCATGTATTATGACATGGATTGGGAAAGAGAGGAGGACAAACTAAAGCACGACGTCGTTCTTCAAAGATTTGAACAGAGGTGCTCGCCAAAACGACATCTGTTGACTGAAAGATTAGTTTTTTACCATATCACACGAAACTCTGAAGAATCTTCAATCGAATTTCTGGAGCGCTTGAAAATTGCTTCTAGAAACTGTGAATTCAAGGACCCAGAGGAGATGATCAGAGATAAGTTCGTTTTCACTCATCCAGATAAAGTCACCAAAATGAGAATAATGGGAGAAGTTGACATTTCATTAGATAATGTTGCTAAAATTGCCAGCACAATGGAAACACTCCAATCAAATTTTAAATCGATTGAAAAAGACAACACATACGAAGTAAATAGTATGGAGTTTTCTAAAAATTCACAAAAAGTTTTTCAGAAAAAGTGCAATAATTGTGGCCAAATTCACAAATCAACTTGTCCAGCCAGAGGGAAGACTTGTCACAATTGCAAGAAGAAGAACCACTTCGCAAGTGTGTGTCGGTCTCCAAAGGAAGCAAATTTTGTTGAAACTGAAAAGGTTATTGAAATTAATTCTTTTGATTCTGTTAATAAATCTCTCAGATGGTCGTGTTTGTTTAGTGTTGTTAATGGACCACCAATAGAGTTCAAATTGGACACAGGTGCAGATGTAAATACCATTAGTCACATAGAACTTAAGAAATTGAAGCATTTTAGTCTAAGAAAGACATCTGTTGTTTTGAAACCTTATGGGGTTTACAAATATTTAAAGCCATTGGGAGTTGTTGAACTGAATTTATTGCATCCATGCAACAATCAGTTACTTCAAGGTGATTTCTATGTTGTGAATGGCAAATCAGAACCTCTCCTAGGTAAACATTTTTGTGAAAAGTACAAATTAGTAACTCTGAACATACCAGAAAGAAAATTGTCTCAGAATTTGTTCCAGACTGACATCCATCAACTTCATGAGGAAACGGTTGCCAAACAGGTTTCTCACCTAACATTTTCTGAAACTCACAATATTCCAGAAGGACCATGGGAGAAAGTTGGAGCAGATATATTCACTTTGAATTCCCGTGATTTCTTGCTTGTAGTCGACTATTTCAGTAAATATCCAGAAGTTGTTCAGCTACAGAACAAAACATCCACAGAAATTATTAGTAAGCTCAAGTCATTATTTTCAAGACATGGCATCCCAATGACAGTTGTTTCAGATAACATGCCATTCAACTCAGAAAGCTGTAGAAAATTTGCTTTAGATTGGGGTTTTCGTTGGCAGTTCACAAGCCCCGGAAATTCACGGTCAAATGGCATGGTCGAAAGACATATTCAAACCATAAAGAATGTGCTCAAGAAAGCTGAAGAATCAAAGACGGACCAGCAACGGGCTTTATTAAGTTTACGAAACACTCCAATTTCAGGTATGCATGTTTCGCCATCTCAACTCTTGTTCAGCAGACGTTTGAGAGATGCTCTTCCAATTGTGACCAGAAAGCTGAAACCTGAAGTCATTAGAGATGCTAAGGAGCGTTTAACTCAATGCCAACAGAAAACCAAGGTTTTTCACGATGCTCGTCATTCCACACAACATCAGCTTCTTGTTCCAGATACACCAGTCAGATTCCGCATCAATAATAGTTGGAGACAAGGAAAAATCAAATCGGTCAATAATCCTAGAAGATACACAATAGTCACAGCTGATGGGCATGAATTTATCAGAAACAGAAGGTTTATTTTTCCAACTAAAGAGTATTTTTCAGGTAATTTACATTTGGCACAAATTCCAACACAATGCACCAGTGAAGACAAGCAGATGACTCCAGACGTTGAAGGCTCTACAGTTCCACCAGCTCCTGCCATTTCTGTTCCTGAGCCACCTGTTCCAGGATGTTCCAGGGAAACCAGATATGGACGTCAAATTAGACCTCCCAAGCGCTATGGGTTTGACTAGCTTGGGAGGGAGGTGTAATATTGTTACATATTATATTGTTAAATATTATTATATAAATATTATTATATATTAATATTTATATTAATTAGATTTGTCTATGTTTATTATTATCAACGTATTTCTTATCTTTGGTTGTACAGCTGATTAGCATGGCTGTGGTAATCAAGATCATTCAACACACAGTCTGGTCTCGTGTCAAGTACTCATTCCTTTTCTGATTCTTTTCTTAACGTTTTGTATATCGTTGTCAGCGGACTTTGTTTGTCTAATAAACTCGAAACATGACACCGGTTGCAAAACATTTTTTGAAGAGGATAACTGTTAATCCTATGCTATGGAGTTTTCATAACTTGGAATACTTTGTTGTCAAAAGCAGTTGCAGATTTTTACCATCACTGGCCTACCATCAACCTTCCTCAACAAAGATGTGAAGCTTCGATCTGCAGATGATGCTTATCATTCGGCGACGAACATTATCAATATTATGAAAGTGTTGTAAGACATTGCAGACCATGATATAGTCAAGATGGATAGGCGCAAGCTGCACACTAAAAAAACCGAAACAATGCCTGCACTTAATTTAAAGATGTACTCCCAGAGATTTCCTGATAGAGCAAATTAGACTAACACTGGTCTAACTAGATGATTTTTGTCACTTTGATAGTTCCAAAGCAGAATGACAACAATTAATACAATATCTTACAGTTGTTTAAATGTGCTACAATAAATCAATGTTATCTTTGTAGTTAATTTCAATGGCCAGTTTTAAAGGCTATTGTGTCAAAGGACAACGTATATCTCGAAAACCAAAAATGAGGGGCTTTTGAAATTTGGTATCTAGATTCTTCTTAAAAAAGGAGAAAATACGTTTCATCATTTTTTGAAAATTTGGTTTCTAGGACCTCAAATGTGGGGTGGAAAATAAAATTATTTGTTTTTTTAAGTAACTGCTACTCAGAAACTGTGAATGCTACAGATTTAAAAATAAGTATTTAGTATCTACTCAAAAATAACGATATATGTGTTTCACAATTTTTTGGAAATTTGGTTTCCAGGACCTCAAATATGGGGTGGAAAATAGGGTTATTTGTTAATGCTACTCAAAAACTGTAAATCATACAGATGTAAAAATTAGTTTTCAGTATACGCTCAATAAATAAAGATATACCTGTTGCACCATTTTTTTGAAAATTTGGTTTCCAAGACCTCAAATGTGGGTTGAAAATAGGGTTATTTATTTTTTTAAATAACTGCTACTCAAAATAAGTGCTACAGATACAAAAATTAGTCTTTGGTATTCTCTCAAAAAATAAAATTGTTTAACCATTTTTGAAAATTTGGCTTCCGGGACCTCAAATGTGAGATGGAAAATAAGGTTATTTATAGAGTAACTACTAAGCTTCTGCGTCCCGTTATTTTTTTGGAACGATAAGATACGATTTCTGAAATTTGCCTCCAATTAAACGATACGATACGCCTCGAACAATAACGATACGATATCGGGATCTCGACTGAAGTGGAAATTTTGTCTCGAATGAAACGAGATAACATAGAATGATAAACTATACGCGACAGACAATATTAATAACTACATTAAAGGAATTCATTGAAAAAAATATATAAATATTAAAAAATTTCAAAATTTACCAAATTTAATTTTTTTTTACAACTTGAAATAAGTTTCATTTGTTTAGTTTCGGTACATCTATTTGTCTAAATTTAGATTCTAAATAAAACGCTGAATTTTTGGCTTATTAAGCGGGCCAGGCCAAGTTGTCGACGTACCGGACCGAGTCGGGCCGTAAAAATCGTCCTGTGCAGTACGCTACAGTGGATGCGTATTCTCTTTTTCAAGCGAGCGATAATATATATATATGATTATTTGTGAGTCTGTCTGTGAGTTTGTCCTATATATTATATATAAACTCCGAAACGGCTGAACTGATTTGTATGAAATTTTTTGTGTACCTATCCTAAGATCTACCAAACGAACACAACAAATTTCATAAAAATCGGTTCAGCCATTTCGGAGGAGTTTGGACACAAACACCGTCACGAGCTTTTTATATACACATAAACAGATTTCAACATTTCCAACCTAGGTTTGAGCATTTTTTAAGCAAAATTTTATTTTTAATTGTATTTATAGATGTGTTGTGTAACAACATTTAATAGATTAACTTAAGTAATTTGTTATAGGCGATTTGGAAAATGACAGATTTGAATGTATTTAAGTTATATTTATTAATGTAGTAAATTAAGTTTTAGGACTTTAATTATTTTGTCGCACACAATTTTATTTAATGTAAATGTGAATATAATTATCTCTAAACAATCACGATCAAATTTCACACGAATTAAGACGCCGTCTAATTTGATCGTATGTGTCATTGCACATGCTCACAAGTTGAAAAATAAAATGGAAAGCAGACGGAGAAAGGTGGAAAAAATCGGCAAGCAGCATAGCTCTTCCGGATCTTATGCTGCCGTCTTGAATACCTTTTGTCAGAAACTAGTAACGAAGAGCGTAGGGCTTTAGTCGCATGTAACTTAAACGAGCGTCATGAATACAGGCCCTTAAATGAAGAACAATTCATGTCATCTAATTTTTCAATGTCTATATGACATTTTTGATTGACATGAGGTTTGAGATAATCAATTTTTCAATCAGTCCATTTCTTCTGCGAACTCCAATCAGTGATGCATGTGAAGTTAGCAATATTGCTAACCGTCCAAAAATGTGTGAGCTAGTGCAGTTTAGAACTTCTGGATATAGCGCAGCTTATAGGGAACATAAATCACAACACAGCAATAATCAAATTAATAACTAACATAAATTTCTGAACTTCTGGATCTGTGAATTTACGTCCAATAATTTTCTTTATGCTATGAATCGTTTTCTCTGGTCTTTTTTCTTCCATCTTGTATTCGCGAGCGATTATGTCTTCTTCATCAAAGTTAACCAAAGCCGGTAGTTGCAAAAGCCTATCGTCATACAACATTATTGGAGTCCTCCTATCCATAACAGCTGCTGTGCAATTTATTGTACCAAGGTCAATCCCTATGATGGGGCCCTTTATATTGGAGCTACAAAAAAAATATTTATTTTGTTATTTGATAGTTACAAAAAAAATCTTACTTACACAGAAGAACTTACCCATTTCTTTCCTGAACCATAGAAGAATTAGCTTTAGAACTGAAAGAAGACATCTGGCAAACAAATTATATTAGTTAGCAGCTACACACATTTACATTACAATTTATTTAAATGTTAAGAAGACATTAATCAACATTTTGTCCCATTTTTATTTTCTTGTGCTGGTAGATATTAGTTGTGTAGTTCAACTTTCTGATTATTAACATCTGTATCTGTCTAAAACGATAATTTAGATGATTTGCAATTTTGAACGTTCTATGAAGTGTTTATGAAGCACAAAATGACTGGGGATGTACGTCACGGTTTTGTCTTACATGGTTATATTGTACTACTTTACCTTATATGATCATATCTTTCAGACAGATGTCGTTTGTTGTGCAAGTACATTTATGTTCTTGGTACCCTACCATATTTTTATTTATTTATTGGTACACGAACAGAGGGACCCAAAGGGCCACTAATACTGTTCGGACAGAACACAATAAAAACTAAAGAAAAACAAAACAAAATAAACCGTCTGATGTGAGGCGACGAGCCAGGCAAAAGTAAAACAGAAAAGTTGTGTTCAAAATATAAACTATATGACTATATATGAATATTAACTAATACATAATAGATGGATTAGTAACAACAAGGTAATCAGATAAATATTTGTATTTAGATCTAGGTACCAGATAGATACTAGTTTTTAAATGAGGATGTCACAGAAGGAGTAATAATAGAGCAATCTGATATCTATTTATATGTGAGAAAGTTTGATAGATTGGCTTCCGCTACGAGACATTTAAACCTACTGAGAGTAGTTGAACTGACAATATCGCTAGGCAATTGGTTCCATATATTAATAATACGATTAGTATAGAAAAATTTGGTAACATCAACTCTATTAAAGACAGATTTTAGCTTGAACTGGTGACCCCTAGTGGAATGATACATGGAGAACTGAAAACTATGTTTTAAGTCAGAATCAATAAAACCGTTCAAAAAGCTGTAGCACAAACAAAGATCACTGATGAGTCTTCGGTGTTCAAGTGATGGGAGATTGAGAGTTTTGAGTCTCACCGCATACGGAAGGTTCTTGAGAGCCGGGATCGCCTTGGTAAATCTTTTTTGAATTCTTTCGATATCGTCAATAAGATATCGGTGATGAGGATTCCACACCTGCGAGCAATACTCCAGAAGAGGTCGAACACATGTGCAAAAAGCTTGCTTAAGCAAATCTGGATCTTTAGATGTAAATGATTTAATGATGAGACGCGATCTCACAGACGCAACATGAACGATATTTGCCACGTGATATTTGAAACTCAGGCTAGCATCCACAATTACTCCTAGGTCTCTGATATGATCAACGTTCTTTAGTTGGTAAGAGTCAATGGTGTAGATGGGAGATTTAAGTTTAGCACCTGCGGGACCAAAAATAGAGAGAACAAGACATTTTTCCAGTGCCAAGTTCAACTGCCAGTCTTTACTCCATACCAGCAAGTGGTCAATTGCCTTCTGTAAATTGTTGGCATTAGGCTGGACAGGTGCATACAGTTTGATGTCATCGGCAAATAGTTTGACTGAGATCGATCCCAACTCCACACTATCTGTAACATCGTTAATATAGATCAGGAACAGAGTTGGACCGATAACACTGCCTTGCGGAACCCCGCTTGTAACAGCTCTTGGCTCAGACAGGCTACGGTCTATCTGAACCATCTGGCGGCGATCCTTTAAAAAGTCAGTGATCCATGCCAATAGATCTCCAGCTATTCCATAAGCTTCCAGCTTTCTTTTTAATTTGAATTGAGAAATGGAATCAAAGGCTTTTTGAAAATCAAAATAAATTATATCCGTGCGTCTGCGTTTCTCCATTGACAATGACCAGTCAGATACACATTCAAGTAGATTAGTACAGGTTGACCTTGACTGTAAAAATCCATGTTGGTGTCGAGAGATGAGATTGTGTTCAATTAAATAGTGTTGCATGGTTTTATTAATTATTTTCTCCATAATGCGACAACAGGTACAAGTAAGAGAAATGGGTCGGTAATTAGAAGGATTGCTGGTGGGGCCTTTTTTATGGATGGGTTGAATAAATGCTGTTTTCCACTCTTTTGGTAGTATTTTAGATTTTAAAAACGTGTGGAAAATATGACAAAGAGGCGTTGCTAGACTGGAAGCGCATTTCTTCAAAAGTAGGTTCGGAATGCCATCTGGACCAAGAGAACATGAGTTATTGAGAGATTTTAGCGGTTTCACAACGGTCGACGGCATAAAGGAGACGTCCTCCAAGGAGCTCGGTGATCGAGGATCCAACATGGGATTAACGCCATTGTCGAATGTAAACACGCTTGCAAAATAGTTATTGAAAATGTTGGCAATTTCGGTAGCGTCAGATGTAGAGTTGCCATTTCCTGAATCAATGCTACCAATTCGAGAATGAGTAAATAGCTTACTGCTGACGTACCTGTAAAACGTTCCAATGTTACCCCCCAAGATAAGTTTTCTCTCAGTGGTAACTTGAACTTCCTTGGCCAATTTAGAACATTTCTTTGAAAACTCGACATAGCAAACCTTGTGTTTCAAAGCATCAGTAGCCTTCCATCTCTTCCAAAACCACAACTTGGCCTTGTAAATCATTCTAAGAATTTTCGGAGTTTTTTCTTTTTTTGACCTTGATCCTTTAATACACAGAGGAACAAAATATGTCATAGCCATGTCCAACTGTTGTTTAAAGATCGACCAACCGCTTTCCACATCAAAGCAGTATTGAAAAACTTGATTCCAGTCGATGTCACTTAAATAGTAATTCATTTCCTCAAAACGTGCTCGTTTGAAGTCGTAGATATATTGATTAGACGCACCAGTAGTTGAGACGGAGTCGCTAGTCCGGAATACAATCAAATTGTGGTCGCTGGTAGCTATTGGGCAAACAACATCTATTTTTGCAATAAACATGTGGTCAGTAGAAAGAATCAAGTCAAGAGTGCTCTCGCCACGAGTATGCTGGAACACAAATTGATGAAGCCCTAGATCGTTAAATAGATTCATGAATATCGTGTAGATTTTATTATTGGGATGAGAAAACTGTAACCAGTTGATGTCAGGTAGATTGAAATCTCCCATTAGGCATAGTGTGTGATTTGTTGAACAGATTATCTTTAAACACTCAATACTATCGATGGCATATTGATGAGCTTCCATGTCAAAACCTCCACTTCGGTAGTAGGCTATAATTCTACATGGAGTTGTATTCAGACGAATGTCAATGCAGACAACCTCAATATGCTTGAACTGATTTGGTATTTGGATGAGTTTAAAGACAACGTCCTCTCTAATTATGAGAGCCACACCACCTCCTCTGGTTTCTCTGTCCCAGCGACATGCAGAATATCCTCTAGGTAAAAATAAACTGTCGGGATCATCTTTAGTAAGCCAGGTTTCAATAACACAAAAAATAAAAGGTTTATAATCTTCTAAAATAGAGCAACTTCCGCAATCTTGTTATTTATACTTCTTAAGTTAGTTAAAGCCATGCGACTTCCAGGTTTAAATCCGAAAGGGCTGGCTACTTCCACCATCAGTCAGCAGCTTTGGCACACCTTGCACGGACCCTTTCACTTTTTCGCGTCTTTCACATCGTCGCAGGTAATTTTGATGGGCATGTTCCTTAGTGAGATCGCGGTTAATAAAAACTCGCTTGGCGCCGTCATCCTTAGAAGCTCGAAGAAGCATAGAAGACTGTATCAGATCATCCACAGCCTCGGCACTAGAAAGAGTCACACAAATGAGTGTCTTGGATTGGTTTGGGTTCTTATTCAATCGTCGTGTCCTCAGAATTTTTGGCTTCACCGTCAGGTGGTTTTCACAAAAATTTGAGATAGTAATGGAGTCAGAAACAGCATCATCCAACATCATTCCAGAAATAACAGCATTGTTGGATCTCTTCTTCCTTTCCTCCTTCTC
>OZ022243.1:23853007-23970507 GCA_963978895.1 Erpobdella octoculata | reverse complement strand
CAAAACTGTGTATCAGTGATATTTTCTGAACAGACTTTACATTTACGTTTATTTTTGATAAAATTTGCTGAAATAAATAAAAGTGAAACCTGACAAACAGATATTATAATTATTACTGAAACATCTGATGTAAGAAATATGTTTTATTAAACATATTTTAATTATTATTAATAAAACCGTTTATTAAATAAATATAGCAAATTATGTCGTGTTTTAATTACATTCCATTAACAGATATAATTCGTTTTCTCATTGTGATGTTGCCGACTCTGCACAAGTCTACACCTACTAACTAATATTCAAGCATAAAAAATTTAGCACAGTTCGTTTTGAATTATTTAAAACTTTCTTTAAAAAATATACTTTGCAATTGCCCACGCGAGAGCTGAAATTGGCGACATAACGGGGCGGGATAACGAGTTATGACTAGACAAAATAAAAAATCTTAAAATTTAAATAATTGATTAATTGAGAGAAGATATGTAATTAATAACTTGGTAGCCTCGTGGATCTCCTTGAATCTGCTCGTGTATTCCTTGTTGTGGTTGGTCTTGCAGTAATTTCAGCCACCTCGATGTCTTCATCGAAACTAAACATGAAATCGTCTTCATTGTTCGGGTCTGTCTCAGCCACTATTGAAGTTTTGTTCTTTTTGATTAGAGATATATTACGATTTTCTATGAGACGAACGTTTATGTCCGGTTTTGGAAAATCGGTTATATTTATTCTGAAATATAAAATAAGTTATTAAATTTTTTAAATAATTTTAAACTCATTTAAAGTACTTATTGAATTATTTTTTTGTAGAATCATTATATGATTGAAGATTTTACCCGGAAATTTTAATTGTATTCGAAAACAGAAATGTTTCTTCAACATCGGGGATTTTCAAACTTCGTAGATGAAGCATCAACATTTCTACACCAATTTTCACTCCTACAACATCAAACGAAAACAATTTTCACGATTTTTTATTTCATTATATTTTTATTTTCAATAACTTCACCAACCGTAATCAAGTCCTCTCTGAGTGATTCTGGCAGACATTCCAGGAAGAAGCGTTGAGTTTTCTTCCTCGGAAAAACTACTTGAAAGAGCAGAAAATGACATGCATGTTGTTGGTTTCGTCAACACGGCAATGGGGATGATGATAGTGGAGAACAAATGCAGAAGACGAGAAAGCATCGTTGAAAAAAATCTTTTGAAAACGTTCTTGTTTATATGATTATATGTTACAGCTTTTAATACTTTTTTGTCTTCAGCAGTCAACTTGGAATTTTGTTCTTAGAATTCCAACTTTGAGCGATAAAAGAACGAAGATTCGAAACCGACCTTGCTTCTGCATTCACTCCATGAACTGAATTTAATCCTTGACGCACGGGAATATAAGGAATGACTACCGGTAGTGCGCCGCACTATAAACATGCCCGCTGAAACGCATTTTCTTTAAACAAAACTGACAATATTGTAAACAAAATCTCCCAAGAGACAAAAATCTCTCAGATTTTCTTTAATGTGATTGAATACCAAATAACATGCACGGAAATTTATATTAAAAGTTTTAGTTTTGACTTGGAAACATGAGATTGTTTAAAATAATGTCTGTACTAAAAGTTCTGCCTTAAGGGATACAGCAGGATGTTAAACAGAACTTTATTTTAGTTATATCAAGTTAACGAGGTAACAACAAACCATCAGAACATTCGATGCGAAGTTCAAAGTTCAAATTATGTGTTATATAATTTTTGAGTTTGTTGTGAGTTTGGATGAAATAGATGAATGCAGATTGTTATTTGACATTTGGTTGATGCGCTTTTATACTTCACAGCATCTGATATGGTAGAATGTAATTGTAACTTTTTTGTGTTTTTAATTCTCTCTTTCTTTTTCTCTCTTTAGCTCTTTCTATCCCTCTTTCCATTTCCTTCCCCATCTGCATCTCCCTCACCGTTTCCTTTTCTTCTCCCTCTCCATCTCTTTCATCATCTCTCCCTTTTTATCCTTTTCTTCTCCCTTTCCCTCCCTCTCCTTTCTTCTCTCCATCTCTCCATCTCTCCATCTTCCTCTCCATCTTCCTCTCCCTCTCACTCTCCTCTTCTATCCGCCTTTCTCTCCCTTTTCATCTTTCTTTTTCTCTCTCTTTCTCAGTGCCAGAGCTATGGTGTGACTGGTTCCCAATTAAAAACATTAGTGAAACTTATTATGGATATGTTATATTAGTTAATGATCAATTATATCGCTATTAATTGGCCGTCGTACCTATATATATATATATATATATATATATATATATATATATATATATATATATATATATATATATATATATATATATATATATATATATATATATATATATATATATATATATATATATATATATATATATATATATATATATATATATATATATATATTGTAAGATGAAGATGATTCATCTTACGTATTTTCATAGTATTTGTTTATTTTATTTTATTATGTGTGCATTTTATTATGATTGGATATGTCGAAACAATAAGTCATATATACGTATATATATATATATATTTATATATATATGTATGTGTGTACTTGTGTGTGTGTTTATTATTTTTTTATCTAGAAATTTATATATATATATATATATATATATATATATATATATATATATATATATATATATATATATATATATATATATATATATATATATATATATATATATATATATATATATATCTTTTTCCGGATTTTTAATGGTAAGATTGTAAATATTATTTTGTGCATGAATTTTGAGAATTTAGACAGTGTGTTAAAAGTTGAGTGTTCGAGAAGAAAATAAAAGTTTGAAGAGACGTGCTGCAGAGAGAAATTGGAATTAACAAAAGATTTGCTAGAACCGTGCGAAATTCTACAAAGTGAGATAATTCAGTTTTTTGAGTCCAGTTGAAAGATTATATACAAGGAAGAATAATTAAGTTAAAATAAATTCGAGAAATATTGTGTTATAAATAACTTCGACTTTAACGTTACGAATCGCTAGAAAGCATATTCCTCTACGTTTACATTGGTGACCTCGACGTATTTACGCATTTTCATCCGTAAATATATTTTCTGAAGTTGTTTGATCACAAGTGACCGAATTTTTTTTTTCTTTTGTGAAAGATGTCTGACGAGAAATTCATTGCGATGGGACAGGCTCTCGGCTATTCCGGAGTGGATTTAAGGAGTTATGTCAAAGAGTTGAAGGATGAAGAAAGGGTTAAGAGAATGGAGGAACGGGAAGAAAAAAAGGCTCAGCAGGAGCGTGAAGATAAAATAGCACAACGGGAACGTGAAGATAAAATAGCACAACAAGAACGGGAACGTGAAGAACGAGAACTCCAACTTCAACAAGCTAAAGAAGAACGAGAACTCCAACTTCAACAAGCTAAAGAAGAACGAGAACTCCAACAAGCTAAAGAAGAACGAGAACTTCAACTTCTACGTGAGCGCGAACAACGCCAACATGAATTGGAATTGAAGAAGCTGGAATTAGAGGCCCTAACGAAAAAAGAGCCAAAGGTAGAGGTAACAAAGATTCCATATCCAAAGTTCTCGGAGGGTGACGACGTGAACGCATTTCTGCTCCGTTTTGAGGCATTGGCCACGGCAAATGATCATCCAAAAAAGGGTTGGGGAATGCTTCTGGGTTCCTTGCTCAGTGCTAAAACATTGGAAGTGTTTGGCCAACTCAGCGAGAGTCAGATGCAGGATTACGAGTCGGTGAAAGAGGCACTCCTTCGCCGTTTTGGGAAGTCGGCAGAAGACTACCGAATAAAGTTTCGAGAGTCAAAGCTTGAACCAGAAGAGACTTGGGAACAGTATCTGGTGCGACTAGATAGTTACCTCAGGCGCTGGGTGGATCTCGCGGGTACAAAAAACTATTTGTTTTTGTTCCTAAAAGAGCAGTTCTTTGGAAAGTGTCCGTCGGGAATGGCTGAGTATTTGTTGGAAAAAGAAAGCGTTGACGTCAACGAGTTAAGTCGCTGGGTCAACAAGTACAGTCAAGCTCACCCATTCAAAAGCTTGGCAAAAGTCGAAAACACAAGCAGGATTAGCGGAAATCGTGGTCAACCAGACTCTGACTCAGGAATGGTTGGACCACGCTGTTACAATTGCAATAAGCTGGGCCATATGGCAAAGGATTGTCGTCAGGCTAGTTCAAAAATCACTGACTGTCAGGAAAACAGAAGTGCAACGTGTAAGAACACAAACAGTACTTGTGCTGCAATGATTCTGGATGGCACGTTGGAAGAACTAGAGCTGAGCTGTGGTTGTAAGTTACCGGTCATTGCCGATGCCTGTCATCACAATGACGGAGAACTTAGCTTTGTATACGGATCGGTCAACGGGATACCGGTGAAGGCTTTAAGAGACACGGGCTGTACTTCGGTAGTTGTAAAAAAGCCTTGGTACATCCTGATCAAATGACGGGAAGATCTAGACGCTGCATTCTGATGGATGGAACAATCCGCGTCGTCCCTACAGCTGTAGTTGAGATCAATACGGAGTACTTTAAAGGGACCACCGAAGTTGTCTGCATGGAAAATCTGATTTGCGACCTTATTTTAGGTAATATAACCAAACGTGGTGCCCCACCCTCGACTCCAGAAGTAGTGGGAGCAGTTGCTGTTACTCGGCTTCAATCTTCAAAAAAGAATGAACAAGAGAAACAATTAAAAACGCCACTTCTACAGGATTTATTGTCTTCCGAGGAATTCGAGAGAAGTCAAAAAAAGGATATTTCATTGACCAAATATTGGGAACAAGCCTATACAGATAATGATCCAAGCCAGTCAATTGGTTTTGTGGTCAAGAAAAACCTATTATACAGAAGATTCAAAAAGGATCCTAATAGAGTTTTAAACCAACTAGTACTACCAGAAATGTGTATTAATAATGCGCTTTTACTAGCACATGATAGTGCTATGGGGGGTCATTTGGGTATCGAAAAAACCAAAAGTAGATTGTTGCAGGTATTTTGGTTTCCTGGTTTGGGTGCTCGGGTTACAAGATATTGTAAATCTTGCGAGATTTGCCAAAAAACAATAGATAAAGGGAGGATAAGACCGGTGCCCTTGGGAAAGATGCCAATTATCCAGAGTCCTTTTCAACGGGTGGCAGTAGATCTTATCGGAGAAATCATTCCACCATCAAAAAGAGGTCATAAGTGGATATTAACTTGCATGGACTATGCCACTAGATATCCAGAAGCCATAGCTTCAAAAAATATCAGAGCTGAAACGGTCGCGGAAGCACTGGTGACAATCTTTTCAAGACTGGGGATTCCGAATGAGATTCTTAGTGACCAAGGGACACAGTTTATGTCGAATATATTACGAGAGACCAGTCGGTTGTTGTCAATCAGACAGTTGACTACAACGCCATATCATCCTATGTGCAACGGACTTATTGAAAAGTTCAACGGCACTCTTAAAAAAATGCTAAAAAGAGTATGTGCGGAGCAGCCTCAAGAATGGGACAGATTCATTGACCCGTTGCTTTTTGCATACAGATCTACAAAACAGGATAGCCTTCAATTTGCCCCTTTTGAACTACTGTATGGGAGGAGTATCCGAGGTCCACTAAATATTATGCGGGAACTCTTAACAAATTCAGAAGATACGACGGAGGTTAAAGCCACTTACCAGTACGTTTTAGATTTAAAAAATCGTCTAGAAGAAACTTGCCGTATTGCCCATTTCGAACTCGAAAAAGCTCGAGAGTGTCAAAAAGTGCAATATGACCGTTTTACCAAAAAGCGATCTTTAAAGCCGGGACAACAAGTGTTGATTTTAAAACCATCCTCAAATAATAAGTTATTAATGCAGTGGCAGGGTCCGTTTGAAGTTCTAGACAAATTGAATGAAGTAGACTATCGTATTGATCTAAAAGGAAAAAAAAAGTATACCACATAAATATGCTGAAGGACTTTGTGGTGCGTAATTCTGATCAACAAAAAAAAATAATAATAAGGAAAGATTGGACAGTTCAACAATAGGTGGGGCTATGTTGTTGGAGGAGCAATCAGAACCAGAAAAAGGAGTCGACATAGAACTACTTGAAGTCCAAAACAAAGAAGAGTTGGAGGATATTCTTATTGATTCAAAATTAGACCCAAATCAAAAGCACGAGTTGCAGCAACTTCTGCATAGCTTCAAAAATATTTTTTCGACTGTGCCAAGTGTCACCCATCTAGGAGAACACGAGATGCATCTGACCTCTTCGGACCCTATTCGTCAAAAACCTTATCCTCTGCCGTTTGCTCTAAGAGAGAAATTGGATGAGGAAATTGACGATATGCTTAGAAATGGGATAATAGAAGCATCCAATTCTCCATTCGTGGCACCAGTGGTCATGGTTAAAAAGAATGACGGTACAACAAGAATCTGCTGCGACTATCGCAAAATTAATAAAGTGACAATTTTGGATGCAGTCCCGCAAGAAAATACGGAAGATATTCTGGTCCAACTAACCGGCTGCAAATATTTTTCAAAATTTGATTTGACAAAAGGCTATTGGCAGGTTCCGATGAGGCACGAAGATAAAAAGTACACGACTTTCGCAACTCATCGTGGTTTATATCAGTTTAATGTGATGCCCTTTGGATTGGTAAATGCTCCTGCTACATTTTGCAAAATAATGCGGAAGTTGTTAGAAGGGTGTCCCAATATCCATAACTACCTTTACGACGTGTTGATTCATACAGATTCTTGGAAAGCACATTTGGAAGCACTGAGTTTATTTTTTACGAAGGTGAAAGAAGGTAACTTGAAGGTTAAACCTTCAAAATGTCACATTGGTTACCAAGAAATAGAATTTTTGGGACATAAAATCAGTGGCCGGGGCATAGAACCTTCGGAAAAACTTATCGAAAAAATGGTAAAATCTCCGATACCAGCAACAAAAAAACAGGTACGATCTTTCCTTGGTTTAATTGGCTATTATAGGAAATTCATCCCACAGTTTGCCGAAGTTGCTTTCCCTTCAACGGAATTGGTAAAAAAAGGTTTGCCAAATAAAGTGATATGGGGAAATGCACAGCAGGCTGCTTTTGACAGACTGAAACATCATGTCTTAAGCAAACCAATACTTAGGATACCAGAATTGTCCAACGAATTCATCTTGCAAACAGATGCTTCTGATACAGGCATAGGAGCAGTGTTGTTCCAAAGGTGGAGTGATGGCAAATATCTGACGATGTTCCTCAGTCGGCAGTTGCTACCCAGAGAAAGACGCTATGCAACCATTGAAAAAGAATGCTTAGCAATTGTGTGGGCAATTCTAAAATGCCGCAAATACCTGTACGGTAGACCCTTTACTCTAGAGACTGATCATGAGCCTCTCAAATATCTTAACTCTTCGACGTACAGAAATGATCGCATTATGCGATGGGCATTAGCTCTTCAACCATATAGAATCAAAGTGAATTATATTAAAGGACAAGAAAATATTGGAGCTGATTTTCTGAGCAGGCAAGAATCCACCAAAGATAATACAAAAAAACACTTAGTGTTTTCTTCGGAAGAGGGGGGATATGTAAGATGAAGATGATTCATCTTACGTATTTTCATAGTATTTGTTTATTTTATTTTATTATGTGTGCATTTTATTATGATTGGATATGTCGAAACAATAAGTCATATATACGTATATATATATATATTTTTATATATATGTATGTGTGTACTTGTGTGTGTGTTTATTATTTTTTTATCTAGAAATTTATATATCTATATATATATATATATCTTTTTCCGGATTTTTAATGGTAAGATTGTAAATATTATTTTGTGCATGAATTTTGAGAATTTAGACAGTGTGTTAAAAGTTGAGTGTTCGAGAAGAAAATAAAAGTTTGAAGAGACGTGCTGCAGAGAGAAATTGGAATTAACAAAAGATTTGCTAGAACCGTGCGAAATTCTACAAAGTGAGATAATTCAGTTTTTTTCAGTTGAAAGATTATATACAAGGAAGAATAATTAAGTTAAAATAAATTCGAGAAATATTGTGTTATAAATAACTTCGACTTTAACGTTTCGAATCGCTAGAAAGCATATTCCTCTACGTTTACATATATATATTTACTTGTATATATATATATATATATATATATATATATATATATATATATATATCTTTTGATTTAACTCTTAAACTTTTTGGTTCTCTAAATAGTAATAAAACTAATAATAATAATAATAATAATAAATGTTTTAACTCATCTACAACTTCTGTTAAAAATATGCATGTTAATAGTGCCAATGTTTCTTCAGGTATTTCTTCGTTAAATGAATGCTTTGTACCAGACGTTTGTGTTTCAAAGGTTATAGATAATGTATGTGATTCTTCTTCCAGTCACGTCCTTGAAGTTGACTGTAATTCCGTTGTTAAAGGCTTTGCTAACTGATCTTAATTATTTAGTTATTACTGTTATTATTATAATTAATTTAATTTAAATATTTTTATGTTGTTACATTTGTACTTAATGAATTTAAATTTTATTTAAATTGTATTTTAATTCCTTTCAATTAGTTGTATCTTTTACCATTTAGTCACTGCATTTTATTTTAAAAAAGTTAAACGGCTCTGAAGATGGCAAAATTTGCCGAAATAGATCTATAAGCCTATAATATTATGGAGTTTGTGTTCGATAATAAATTATTTTTAAAGCGATTTAGACTATTGGAAAAAATTAAAAATAAAATCGATTCAGCCAAGTGTGCCACTTTTTTCAATCGAGTTTGCTTAAAAGAATATATATATATATATATATATATATATATATATATATATATATATATATATATATATATATTTGAAAAAACAATTATTTAAATATTAAAAATTTAAAAAAATTTACAAGATTAATTGTTTTCAAGAAACTTGAAATGAGTTTTATTTGTTTAGTTTCAGGACATGCATCAGTCTAAATATAGCCCTACCGATAGTATTTAGTTTGCATTATGCAGTATTTTATAGAATTAGTTAAGTGAAAAAAACAATTATATTTTTTCAAAGTAATTGAACAACTACCGGCAGTGGCGTAGTAACCTAATATTTCACTAGGGGCGAAGGAAAAAAATGCCGCCCCTAATTTTTAAGAGTTTTCTCGGCATCTTCACCGAAAATATCCTGCTTGTGCATTAGCACCAATTAGGTGTAACTCCGTTTTTAAGTTTAGCAACATTTCAAACATTTTCACGCGAATTGTCTAATTTCCTCTAATATTTTATATGATTCAATGAATCTTTTTTTATTGGTTATGAACTGGCCAAATAGAAGTTATTAAACCAAAGTACATAGTATTGTAAGCATGAATAGTATATAGGAACGCAATATACTGGAATGAAAGAGTACAGCATCATATCTTTCTTGCTTTAATGGCTGCAAAATCGCTCAAGATTTCATCAGCATCGAGTTTTTCAGCAGCTTCTTTTTCTATGGAAAGAATAGCCAAATTTTTAAGTCGCTTCTGAGTTATGGTTGATCGAAGAAACATTTTTATAAGCTTTAGCTTAGAGAAGCTGTGTTCGCAACTTGCCACGGAGACACCAATCGTAAGGAAAATGCGAAGAAAAATAGTCAGATTTGGTAAGCATTCAATAAGAGCCCACTTCACAATCCACTGCAGCATCTCCAAAGATCCAAACTGTGAATCGTCTTCTTCCGTTATGTCGGAAAAGCTCTTTGCATGTGTTCGAATTCGTTTTATCTCTTGAAGTAGGTCAGTGGATTTCATATCCCTTATTTGATATTAGTACTCTGAAAATTTCATTCTACAGAAAACGTTCGCCGCCAAAAAAGAAAAAGTACGTAGACTTTCTGTTACAAAACCATTACAATGATTTGTCACACAATTAACATTCTCCTTCATGGCAGAATTATTATTCACGTCTAGAAGATAGGCTGCTTTCAGAAAGCCAAAGTGAATGTTAAGATTGCAGAGCTCTTGCGTACGCCTCGAAATTTCGGCCGTGAGTCGATCCATCACTTCAAGGTGTTCCATCCGCATTTCCTGTTGCATAGTCAGTCTTATATCTGCTGTCTCTTCTTCAGGCAAGCGTTTCTTCTTCCATATTCGTCTTTCCATGGGAATATCCATTTCCTCACAAAACTCAAAAGCTGCAGCATGAGCCTCTAAAACAACAGAATCTCTCTCTTTGGCCAAGAAAGACAAGAACGACTGCATCTTTGATGCACAGGGATCAAGTCCTAGGCCACGAGTTTGTAAGTACTTCTGTGAGTCATTAATCTCGTTCAGTACTCGAGCTCAGAAATGAATATACGCAATGAAATTGTAAGTCAGAATGCTTGCTTAAAGGCACCCGGCATCACCTCTTGTCTCCAAGTTCTCTTACTGGTCATCACGGAAAAGCGAAGACGCATATAGTTTGCGTGGGTTTGATAGAAGGCTTATGTGAGAGTGTAAATAGGGGCGTGGCTGTAACGTTCTTTAAAAATGATGAAAAGTAGTGCGTTAACAGCCGTAAACTCTCTATGTATGTGTATAAGCATGGAAATTAGTTTGAATGACTATATTTGCATGGAATACAGTGAGTCTAAGATGAGTGATTTTAGTTGTGAGCAGAAGATTCGACTCTTTAAAAGTTTTTCCTCTTTTTATTATAAAGGTCGGGTCACTTTTTTTTATTACCTCAATTTTGCCGCCCCCTCCTGAGTGCCGCCTGGGGCATTTGCCCCGTCCGCCCCCATTTCTACGCCACTGACTACCGGTGCATCAATAGAACAGCATTTTTTAGCAATTCAATAGTGAAAGTGGAAACAACAATGGTGATAAAAATAGATTATAGATCACATAAGTCTGAATCCTCTGTTGGTTTCTTCAATTCATCTATTATATAAAAAAATTATATTCATTTTTATCGGCAAATAGTTGATGGTCGAGAGAAAAAATGAATAGTCGTCGTTTCCACAAAATTTCTGTAAAAGGTACGAAACATTTGTCTACAATAATGGTCGAGGACCGAATGAAAGTGTGGGTACTAAGTTATTTATACGAGTAAAATTACAATAATTAATATAAATCTTCATGCTTGTATTCTGGTGCCTCATCATCTACGTCGTCATCAACATCATTATCGTCGTCTTAGTTGTAGTTATTGTGATCATCATGCTGGTGAGTAGCTGGGCGGAGACTAACTGGAAGCGACTATAGTTTGACGGGGACTAGTTAGCCTTTACCATTTAAAAAGACGCAGAGAATTAAATATCTTAATTAAAATTAATTATTCAATGGTATCAGCAATACTCATTTTTTAATTTCTTCAATACATTAAATGAGATCGGTGTCACCACCAAAAATATCGCTATTTCTTTAGAAAAATTGATCAATATCCGATACCGATACGTAAATAATTTGTTTCTCAATACCCTTAACTAATATTTTGCTTATATTTTCAATGTATATCATTTATTTTCTCATTGATTGCGTAGCCTAATTCTTTCACCTGGTTCAATTGGAGGGCTATCAACGAGTTCATTTTCAAAAGCTTATGATGGCGTAGTTTTCAACTCTAAAGAAGTCGTTGACATGTACGCGAATGATTCATCATTGTCCTTGAATTCATTTACATTCTTCTTCAACATAAGTAATTTTTTATTCTAATGAACTTGCAAGCGTTGCTTGTTTAGTAGTTTGTTGTTTGTTTCTTTCGATCCAATACGCTCAAGGCTAAAAAGCCACTATTTTAAAAAGTAATTTTTTTTTACTCAGGTGGCGATTTTCAATAGCTTTTTTGTAATTAGTTTAAAATTAAGTTTTTTTATTTGTTTGTGAGCAATTAAAATTGGTTTTATTTGTTTATACTATAATTGTTTTTGTGTTTTGAATACATAATCTAGCAAGTAAATTTTTTGAGTATAATAAAATGATAAAAAGTGGCACGTATATTGAATTAAAGTTTGTTCAATCAAATTTAAATTAGGTTCTTTCTTTCACAACTGAAAAAGTTTATTACCGACAAACAATTCATGCGCTTTACGTTTAATACAATCGTTGTCGTAAGGTTGTAGTATAGCCTGGAAAGGCGAAATTTAGCAAAGACCATAACGTACCATGCAGGGCTATACTCGTGATACCACTACCTCCTGAAAACGTTCTTGTGACTTTTGCTACAGGTTTAAAAAATTCAAATAGCATTGGTTTTCATTGCTAAAATTAATTTATTTTTGTATTTTAAAATTTTAATGCAAAAACTAAACTTTTTTTACCTGCTTTTTGCAGACCCCCATGAACCAGCTGTGTCATATAACAACTAGCTCAAAGTGAGAAACCACTGTTTCAGTGGATTTGGATGATAACTTATTCCATTTATCCAATAACCTAAAATTGAAAAAGACATTTTGTTTGTTTTTCCTTTTTTTCAAAAATTAGTAACCTGATCTTGGTTTTCCGGCCATAAAACTTTTCTGGTGCCAGCCGGATCATCTTTTTCTGTTGTTTTATGAGATCAAATGACTTGATCTTCTAATCAATCGTTATTCCTGTATGTTCTCTTTCGATGATTTTATTATCTTTCGTTAGTACAGGGTACAAACCTCAATTTGTACAAACTGTTCCAGTTATTTAGTTATTCGATTGCAAAGATTTACAAAAGTTTCACTATTATGTCTGATTTCTGTCCATATTTTTTTCTTAACTATTTTATAAACCTCTTCTGCACACTCTCTTTTCAGGTTTACAACTGTTAACTGTTAGACACTCCACCCAAACTTATTACACTGATAATGTGTCAATCAAATGTCACTCAAATCATATTAACTTGTGTCTACGCACTGACATGGCAGCATTCTAACTTTAAGGATATTGAATGATTAATCCTTAAACTTAGTCATTCAACATGCAATATTCGTTTACTTTCTCTTATTGGTTCGTTTCATTAAAATGTGTACAACAATTTATTTCATTGTCTCTGCATTTTGCAAAAATAGAAATAACTGTACTAGGTCGATAATCGGTACTGACCGTTTATCGGCCGATACCGATTGTGAAACTACCGGTACAGTATTTAGGCAAAAGAGCCGATAATCGGACGATATCGATAACAAGCCGATAATTGGTGCACCTCTATATTATATATAATTGTATTTAATTATTTAAATATAAAAATTGTTTGTGATTTACAGATCTGTTAAACTTAATAGTTAATCAACTTAATCTAGTGCGTAGGTTGCATTTTTTTTTTTTAAATATACTTGTTTTCCATGATTTTGACAATAAAGCATTTTTAACGAAATACGTTTAATTTATTACACGCCATTAGAATAACAGCTTACTCATCTGCACAAATCAAGTTTCGTTGTTTACAAGATTGATGATTTTATTGAACGAAAAGAACATCTGGCATGTTCAGAAACAGGTGTCGTACTTGAGTGTACCGTCCTTTGAAAGGAAATCTACACAGCGTTCACTTCAAACTGATCTATCCATCGGTTTCAGGAGGTATATATATATTTAGGTATACTAGCGTAGCCAAGCTACGAAGTAAACATTAGGATTCGAGAAGATACAAATTATATAAAATAAAAGCGGGCATATTGTACTCAATTTGAAAAAAATGAGCTGTGAAGAACTTTCAGAAACATCCCATCGTTTAGACAAATTTTATAACTTAAAAGAGAATTCTACACGATCATCATCAACTCCACCTTCGTCATCACCGACCTCATCGTCGTCAACTTCTTCCGGATTGTTAACCTCAGTAATGGAAGACAATTTAGCTCCCCCGTTATCATCATCTCAGCTATCAACAGAAAGATATCAAAGCTATAATGGATCATCAACATCATCTTCATCACTGCTATCATCTTCATCTTCACCTCCAGGATCACATATTTCACATGTGCCAGGGGGTTTGTTGTCACCGAACGTAAGTAACGTAAACGCAACTACATCAACAAATGGCTCATTTTTTCCGTTTCAACCAAACCAAGTGATTACATTATACCTTATTATTATAATATTTAAAAATAAGTATGTTCAAAATGTTATAAGCTGTATAGAAATTATAATTTTTATAATTTGAAATGTTAATGTAAAGGTAAAGGTCGTAGCATTAATGTTTAACTTTGTAAAATACACCAGGAAGGGCTCGTACATATGGGATCACACAGTGGTACCTGCCACCCGCATGTGTGCCCAAAATCGGGATGCGCCAATCCCTATTAACCCCAGTCGTGAAACTGCTACTCATTTATCGATCAGTGAAGGATGAAAGGCTGAGTTGGCCCGAGCAGTGTGAGTGAGTTCCTTGCTCAACGGAATAACGCCCAGCTGCGACTGAGATTTGAACCCAGATAGCCCAACTACTTTCACAACTGTGCTAATGCGCCTCACCAGAAAAATTTGATATATACCTTTTGCTTCAAATATTAAACCCAAGGTTTTTGCCTCCGGATAAACTAATTTTTAAACCAATTCGGACCAGCTTATCGTCACGAGAAAATTCGGATACTCGTTTTTCGTTTCTGAAAAAAAAATTGGTTTCAAGCAAATTCATCTACGACTCTTTCCTGCCACATTTTTGCTTTTGAGTTGAAATCAACACGGGAAAACATTTTGTTTTCATCCCACCCTACACTCAAATATTGATTCTTTCTTCTATAATCCGAGCTATAATCTTTACAGCTTTTCAACTTTTTTTATCCAAATGACAAAAAAAATTTTAAGGAAGATATTTAAACATTGAAAATATTTGAAAAAAATCAATTTACTTTATTTGTACATTTATACCTGTATATTCTCAAAAGTATGTTTATGAGCAAATTTTGAAGTTAATGGGAACTGGTCGAATAATCGATAACAAGCATCAGATAAAGCCAATAGAAGCGTGATACAAATTCAAATAAGTCTGCAATAGATGGGTTTTTGAAATGATAAAAAAATCGTCAGAAAACAAAGTTGAGCAAAAACAAACCAGCGTTGCTGAATTTATTCGTTGATAAATTAATTTTTGTATTTAGAGAATAACACAAAGCCTTTGATTTTGCGTTAAAATTGAATATTTAAAGTAATTTTTGAAATGAAATGTTAAGTAGATAAACATTTCAAAGCTTATTTTTCTAACGTTTATTTAATTTTCATTTTCAGATTAAGTTACAAACTAAATATTTCTTACCAGCAACACAAAATGAAGTTGCAACCACAAAATCAGGTAAGAAAAATGACAAACAGCAATGAATTATATTAGCCAGTATTGTTGTAAAAATGTTTTCTATTGCGCCCAACGAGCTGTATAATAATTTATTGCAGATAACAGTACTTTTTCAACTCAAGAAATTACCGATAGAAAATGTTTGTTAAGCGACCAGGAACGAATGACCATAAAGAATCTTGCATCGGCTTATCGGGAATCAGCAAAACTTCTTCTGAAATCTGCCGATGAAATGGATCGCTTATTGACTCAACAGAACAATTTCTGCAATTAACATTATTTTCAATAAAGCATATTTGATCATTTTGTAAATTTTCAATCATGTGAGATGATTTATTTCACTATTATGACAAAAACGAAAATACTCAAAACATATTTTATGTTTAAAGAACTGTAAAAGAATTTTGTGGTAAAACTAAAAAATAATAAAACACGAATTCTAAAAAGTTGCTTTTCTTGTGAAAATAAATCAAATTTTGGTGTTTGTGTAATAACTATGGATTTACCGACAGCAAACCTGACCGGATAACTGACACTCCGGACGCAATACCATACGATACAATACAATAAGATACGATACAATACGATACGATACGATACGATATAATACGATACGATAGGGGAGACCGAGGAGATTTGAAACAAAGGTGAGTTGAAACATTACCGATTTTACGGAACTTAAAACCGTTAGCGAGCTGACAACATCGGTTTTCAACCACTTCCCTCCACCTGCTGACGTGTAAGTTAGCGTTGGTGGCGTAAGTCACGCGGTTGTGGAGTTCTGCGTGTCATGTGACAAAAATCGTGAAAAGTAAATTTTTAAGGGTTTTTTTTACAATGCCTCTACTTTGATATAGGTTTTGTATTTTAGTTTAAGTTATATATGTTTCGAAAGCTCATTAAATACATATTTATTATATATAAATATTTGATACAGTTGATTTCTGTGTATTTGCTTAATGATTGTGGATTAAATAAAAATTGGGAGGTTTTTTCTTACTGAAGAGAGTTGAAACAGACTGTTTCAACTCTCCTCGTTTTAAATTTTATATCAAAGAACAGTCACTAAATAACGGGCGCTAAAAATATTGTTGATTTAATTTGTTTATTTTGTTTCAGTATGCCTACTAATTATAAGAGAAAGACTGACACAGGTATGGCAAGTCACAAAATATATGATCTCGCAGTCGAAGTAACTTTACGACAGAAAAGTCTCCGCGGTTTCGAGTTACAACCTGAACTTTCTTATGTTTGCCACAACTGCTTGTCCGATTGGCGTTTTTTATTTTTATAATATTTTTATTTTTAACATTTGTGAGATTTTTGTAACTTAAATATTTGAAGAAATTTGATCAAGACTGATTGTAATACTTAACCATGTGAACCTTAATAACTGGGACCTATATGGGTCCCAAATGGGCATCTTAGTGGGTCTCAGATGGGCTGCTCATATAAAACCCGTGTCAAGGTGGCACACCGAATCAAATGGGTCCTATATGGGCTAAAAATAAAGATTTAAAATGGACGATATGTGTCTGAACCACTGATCTCTATAATATAACTGGATTGCGCTTAGCCCATTGTTTCAATAGAAATGTTGTCGCCAGTTTGCCGCCATGTTACCAGTCCAGCCGTCGTGTTTACGTCGGTCGCACTGATCTCTAAAATAATATTATAGAGATCAGTGGTCGTTCGTCGCATGATATACGAACAATTAGGGGGTTTTAATTAAATTAAACTATTTTACTTGAAAATAAAATTTGTTATTCGGTATTTTTAACATTTTTTTACTACGGTCATTATGATAGTTATTCGGTAACACATGCAAAAGATTTGGCAGTCACACAGATGAAACGCGCTGCAGATCACCGCAAGAAAATCGCTCCGCTATGGTTTAGCTAGCTAGTTTAGCAAGTACAGAATAGTTTGTACAAGAAACTGTATGACTCGAAAAGTTTTGAGTCTATTTAGTATAGTAACTTTTATCATCAAAATGTTTGTTAAATGTAGTAGTAAGTTATGTTGTGTTAATAAAGAAATTAAATAAAGACATTTTCCTTGAGAATTTTTTCAAAGTTAACGGTATTTTTTGTGTCACCTAGGTGTATACTATATATATAGTCTAAAGTCTAAGTCTAGTCTATAATAATGGGTCAACGAATAATAAACTTAGTTTAGGGCGTTTAGGAGTTTAGGCTGAACAAGTTACATTGTATTGTAGACTATAGCATATTAAAATTTCATTTAATTTTTATCATTTGTAAAGGTTTTTCATTTGATTCAGTTTTTAGGCTTTAAGATTACAAATGAGAAGGAAATGATATTTGAATTAAATAATTTAATGCCAAACTAAAAATTAACAGGTGAAATAGACATTATTTGTTACATGTAATGTAAGTCATATGCACCCATCTGGTTGAGAAAAAAAACTTGTTATTACTTATTAAAAAATATATTAAATAAACTGATATAATACCGAAGACAGAAATGAGCAAAGATAAACACAACATGACTTATTGAAAACAAGTTGAAAGATATAAATTGTCATTGTCTAATTATTGACCTTTAAACAAAATCAGTTTAGTTAAATCTTTACGAATGTTGATACCCGAAACAACTACAGTTTTCTGTTTTGCTAAATGATGTAATCTAATAGTCGCATAGCTATGAGCAACACATTTAATTATATTAAAAATGTGATTGTTATCTGGTGTGCTATCGTACATGTGAAAGTCTAAGGATTTGAAAGCGATCATGCCAACTTCACTAAGAACCAGTGTTTGACTTGATTTCAATTTTTTTTTCATAATCAGAGCTCGATCAACAATATAATTCATTTGTCTTTTCATTGTCTTTGGGGTGGTTTGAATATTGTACGAGTGTTCCCTAGAAATTAAAACAGCTGATGACTTTGAAGGAATGTATGACTCTGCAGATACGACTTCAGTTATTGATTGCTCTTCATGTGGTCTTGGTTTTCTTGACTTGGAAAACTAGCAAAATATACAAAAGCAATAATTCATGAAAGATTTTTTAAAAATTTTACAACGTAAGCATGCTTGAAAAAATAATATCTTGTCGTAGTTTTCTAAATGTAGGTATTCTAATGTAAAGTAATGAAAATGTATTTAGTTTTTATACCTCACAAGACATTGTAGGTATGTATGGGTCTGCAGTTGCAACTCCAGTTGTTGGTTGCTCTTCATGTGGTCCTGGTTTTCTCGACTTGAGAAAATAACAAAATGATCAAGCAATAAATAATAAAATATTTTAAAATAATTTTACAAGATAAGTACAATTTAAAAATAAAAATTTACATGGTAATCATAATCTAAAAATAACATTTTATTGTAGTTTATTGTAAAGTAATAAATATGTATTTAACTTTTATACCTCAGTGCAGCGATCTGGAAAATTAAAAATAGTTGGAATAGCACCATGGCGAAGTCGAGTTGTTTGTCCAGTTCTATCGAAGCAATTCTCTTCAAAATGTTCTGAGCAAACCACAGACTTCTTTGTACAATTAAAATCTGAACGATTCCTATTGGCCACCCAACTCAGGCTTAGTGAAGGGAAACCTGCAAATAGGAAGATATTGCACATTTTACTAGTCTCCATTGCCTAAACCTACAAGTTGCTAGTCAATATGACCAAAGAACAGGAGTTTTCTAATTTAATGGTTGTTGAGGTGTTAAGAATTTTTATGATTCACCGTTATTTTTCTTCAAGGATCACAGTCACTTATTGTCCCATAACAAAATAAGAATAAACTATAATTCATAAGGTGACTAAAAAAGAGAACTGTTTGCAATGATGTTGATAGCAACAATAATTATATTGATGGGAAAAGTAAAATGAGATGATTCAGTGATAAAGACACATTGTAGAAAAATGCACATCATATCATAGTCAAAATGTTTGCTGCTTTTCAATATAGACACAAGCAAACAGTTTTGACATTGAAACAATGTTTACAACTTACAAACATTTCAATAGTCGTCTACTTTTGTCAGGTTTTACAAGAAAAATTAATAGCTAGTGAATATAAAATATAATATGATCTCTCTCTACCCAAACTAACTGAAACTAAATCAAGATAATTCTCAAAGTACTTAAAATAGAAACGAAGTCAGAAATTCTACATTTCATCTTTGCGAACTTAAAACGTAAACAAAAACTATTTTTAAACCTTTCAATAATGAGGTTGAGGACACAATTATTTAGGCTAGGCTGACATAGTTAATAGTTAAGTTATTTGCTCAGCCAAACGACAGTGTTGCTAAATATAGCTCAGGCGGCAAATAAACCTTGCTAAAAAAAACTTAATTAAGTACTTACAAATGAAATGACTGTTTTGCTCCCTTATATTTTCTATTGAAGCAATTACAAGCAGCGCAATTCGGCATTTTTAAACTTCTAAAAAGATTCCGTCAATAGCATCAGATAGTTGGCCTTCCAAAATGGCGACCAGCGGCGAGGCGACACCCAGACAGGTCTAAGCGCAATCCAGTTATATTATAGAGATCAGTGGTCTGAACCGGGGATCGAACCCTGGTCTTACGACTTCCAAAGCCGGTGTCTATACCACTACACCAACCAAAGTATAAGAAAACTTAATTTCTCAGTCAGATATCGTCAAATGATGTAAATCTTCACAAAAGTCGATAGTAAAATTTTTGTTGAAAATTATGTTTATTTAAAAAATAAATAAAAGAATAAGTAACTTTTATTGATACGATTAATAAAACAAACAAATTGAAACAAACTTGGCTCAGCCCACTTATAGCCAAGATATAAATTAGCCCATGAACCCCGTGTGGGACCCGTAGGAATCGTAATTAATTTATTATTTGCGTAATTATTGATTACCTATTTACTACAGCTCTCATATAGACGCTTTGCTATTGCAAAAGTCCATTCAGCTTATATAGAACCATATACAACCCATATAGGTTATCCCTAGCCCAGGAACCCTACATAGTTACCTACTTAACTAATATATCATTACAAAATATTATTAAAAAAGTTGTTTCGTAGTTGAAATTTTTTTTTAATAAATACTTTTAATTTATATCATCATTTTTATTTTACAGCAATAAATACGTCTAAAAAATCATATGTTTCAACTCTCCTCGGCCCATGTTTCATCTTACCTCGGTATGAGGGGAGTTGAAACAAATTGACTTAATACGGTTAAGTCGATTTTTCACCCCAATATTTAACATTTATAATTGTATGTTAGCCATTTGCAAGTATAAAGAATGACCTATCGATTGGTACTAATATCATACGATTTCTGTCTATAGTATTTGGTGTATGAAACAAAATGTCAAAATTGTTTCAACTCTCCTCGGTCTCCCCTACAATACGACAGTGTTGTTTCAGTTAGGGTTTTTCAGTTAGAGTATCAGTTAAAGTTAGCCAATTTAATATTTTTTAGTTAGTATTACAGTTAAAGTTAGCCAATTTAATATTTTTTAGTTAGTATTACAGTTAAAGTTAATTTTTTTCATTTTTTCCAGTTAATATTAGAGTTAATATTTTTTTCAGTCACTATTACAGTTAGTATAACAGTTAATAATATACTAGTACTGATAAACATATTACTAAGCAAACGCTGTTTCAGTTTCACTTCTTGTACATCTGAATTCCATTCTTTTTTATTTCTAATAAAAGCAGGCAAAGTAGTCTGTGCGCTACTCTGGTTAACCGTGTTTCCTGTATCATCTTCGATTAGTTTGCGCTTGGCCTTTAGCTTTCTGCGATTTGTCTCCAAATCCTCAAGTTCTTTTGCCACTTCCTTATGTCTATGACTTAGATGATTTACTTTTCAACAGAGCTCCGCAAGTTTCGACCACGTGAGCTTCCGCATCTTTTTCTCCCACACTACAAACCACGTTGCACCGGCTTTTATCAGTAGAGTAGAGGGTGCGTAATTGAAATAACGCCAAACTCCATTTTCTTGTTTTCGGCAATAATTTATTTTTAATATTGTTTATACGTCGTTAAATGCAAATAAAGCAAAAATAAAATAGAAAATCATAGTAGAGATAAAAGACACAAGTGGGTGCGGTTACCAAATATAAACAAAGAAATAAAATTTTGGCGCATTTCAGCATTGGATTTTCCGAAAACATTTTTTTTCAGTTTGTATTACAGTTACTAATTTTTTTACTATTAGTATTACAATTAAAGTTAACAGCATTTTTCAGTTAAAGTTTCAGTTAGTACTTAACTGAAATCTCTTTTTTTCAGTTATTATACCAAATTCAGTTAAAGTTACGCTTAACTGAAACAACACTGCAATACGATGCTATACGATACGATATGATAACGATACTATACAAAACGATATGATACGATACAATCCTTTATTTATTTATTGTTTGTTTGTTTATTGAGATGATGAGAGCAACAACGAGAAAGATAAAATAGAACACAAGAAAAATAAAAAATACAAACATATGCTAAAAGGAATCTCCCAATGGAATTACTTTCCATCTAGAAGATATCCTAATAGCAAATTAGTGTACAAATCTATGATTCAGCAAATTTTTTTAAATGTTTTCCTCAAAATGTAAAATTATTTAAAAAAATTCTTAACAGCTTATTAAGTTTTTTTCAAATTAACAAAATATTGTCAAAATTATCAAATTCTATTTTCTACGTCCATTTTCTATTCATCCACAGGTCCTGGAATAAAATTAAATTTCAGCCAATCATCGAAGAGTAACGTAATTTTTTAAAATTAACAATTTAAAGGTTTTTAATAACTAAAAAAACTGCACTGACTTAATATTTTGTCTCTTCTGTACACATATTTGTACACGGAAAACAACGTGACAGTGAGCAGTCCGTGAAGAAGAAGAGTAAGGAAGAACGTCGCAAGAATGGGAAAATCAACTTCATTTTTTAAAAATTCAATTTCTTCGAATGCTTCTGTTTCTTCAACATTTTGATTTTGAAAAGCTGCAACTGCTGGTAACTTTTCAGGAACTAACAAAATGGGTGTTTTACTTACTTTATATCTAATAAATATTAACAACTTTTTGGATTATTTTATTTCCTATTAGTATTACTATAAACTGCATGAAATAAACAAACAAACAGAAAAATGTCCAATTCAACAAACCATCAATTCGACAATAAGTGTAATTAGTTTTCTTTGTGTTAACTTCAACCCAGCATGAATCCAAAGTAACCAGAGGAACATCAATGATTAGTGGACATCTAACATCTGTTTCCTCTTCATTAAACGTCTGACCACCGTCAAGAGAAAACCAATTAGAATTTATCACATTTTCAGAACACATCCACAGGTTGTTGTTCGTTCGAAAACGAGAATCAGAACTCCAAAGGAGTAGCCCGTGATCTCCAGTCGACAGATAAGTGTTCAGTTTGGCTGCTAAAACCTTTGTCGTTTTGTGTACTAAAACTTTACCAACAGACTTTCTTGAATTTGGATTCGGAACGTTGATAAGAATTCCATCGACGTAAAATTCTTCAATTTTCTCAGCTCCAGTAACATAGAGGTAAACTCTGTCTTCTGTTTCTAATGAAATAAAATATGTAAAAACAAAATTTCTTGCTGGATAATCTATATATAAATGTAAATGTGTAAGTTCTTATAGAACAAAAATAAAAAAAAATCATTTCATATTTGAAAAAAGTTAGTGATTTTTTTACGTAAAGTAGAGAATGAGAAATTCCAATTGTTTTGTGTTTATCGTTGTGTAAAGCAGAGGTTCTCAACCTTTTCAAACTCAAGGACTATTTCAAAATTATGTGCCTCAGTGGCGGACCACCACTGGACAGCCACTCGTAATTAGGGGGTCTGGGACGAGCCCCAGCCGAAAACGATTTTTTTGCTCAATTTATGGTAGCTTTGGGTTGTCCAGGAAGTAAATCGGAGACAAATTCACAAGTATTTTTTTATAGTAAATTTTCAGATTTAAGATAGAAATAAAAAACGTAAAAAATAAAAAATTATCTGAGAAATTTAAATTTAATGCGAATTTTTATTGCAGTTTTTTAGCATTTTAGTTTAGTGAATTTTTATTAAGTTTAGTTAAAGTTTTAGGTTTCTAAAATTTAAAATCCACATATTAGCATTGTATCATCCGTGTCCATCATAATTATTACATTTTGTTCTTGTCATCAATTTAGTGTGATCCCTGAGCCTGCAAATTAGCGCAAAGATTGTCCAATCGAGGAGTGATGCACGACAGACACAAACGCAACTCATTTTCAACATCCAATCGAGAACGATATTTAGTTTTCATCGCTACCCTGGCCGAGAATCCACACTCGCAAAGATACGATGATGCAAATGGTAAAATAACCAGAAAAGCTTTTTCTGATACTTCTGGGAATTCGTGTGATATGTTTATCCAAAATTTTACCAAACTAACGCTTTTGTGCAGCATTTTGCATGTTGAGTCGTTTGTCAGTTCAATGATTTGGTTTAATTCTGTTGTTGATAAAACTGAGTCAATGTCATCGACATCTGCAAGAAATGGATTGGAAATCCATGCGGAATTTTGTACATTCAGATCACAAAAGTAAAAATTAAATTGTTCAATCAATGATTGGATATGTCCTGATATAAGAGAGACCAAATATGGTTTATCGATCTTCGCATTTTGACATATTAAAATTTAAAGTGTTAAAACTATAATTTTAAACGTTTTCTGTTTCTGAATAGAAGGTTTATTGAAAAATTATATTAAAAAACAAAAAATACACAATTCTAGATCAAGTTTCGCGGACCACTCAACTGCTCGTCGCGGACCACTGGTGTAAAGTATATAATTTAAGAAAATGAATGGAATATAAACATAAGAAAATGACGTTAATCTAAACTATCAGCCACATAGTGTAAATTAGTTGAGACATCCAAAATTGACCTTCCAGGAGGTTGTTCCTGGAAAGTCAAATAAACAGTTTGCCAGGAGCTTTTCAGTGTTTTGAAAATTATTAATTAAAGCTAAAGGTGAAGGTCAAAACAGGTTTTTTGTTACAATATAGATAAAAAGATCATAAATTGCAAGATACTTTTCAAGAAACGTATTGGTAAATAAGCAACTGAGAAAAGTTTTGTTTTAGTGACTTGACGTACTACGATGAGCAAATCAAGCGTTCATAGCCAACATATAAGATACCTACTTTGATATCTTCCACCAATTACGTTATAACAAAAAAATGATAAAAATTACTGGACTGCTGGACTACTGGACGTAAATAAACATCAGCAACAACGTCGAAGTGACTTGTAGAAACTCTTACACCGTGCTGAAATTAAACTATTGAATAGATTTATTATTATTTATTTATTTATTTATTTATTTAATTATTATAAGAAAACCGGCAAAAAGTTTACACCTTCTTGCCGTAATAATAATTATCATACACATACAAGATGTCTGGTCATCTATACATTGTTCAACTTGTTCTTGAAATCATTCAAAGACTCTGCATATACCACATTGTTAAGCAAATCATTCCACAATTTAACCACTCTCATGCAGAAACTGAAACTTGGAATATTTTTGTGTGACTTTTGCACTTCTAATTTCAACTCATTACCACTGCTCCTCCTGGAATACACGTCATGTCGTAGAATCCGTGCAGAATCTTGTCTCCTCTGTTTCTTCGGTACGTCAGCGAAGGAAGGTTAAGGCATTTTAATCTTTCTTCATAACTCAAATTTTGGCATCATCGTGGGATGCTGGTTGCTCTCATTTGAACTTTCTCGAGTTTTCTCTGCAATCCTTTAGTTTCTGGAGACCACACATAGATAGCATATTCCAGATTTCTTCTCAAAAAGGAGGTATACAGACAGACAAATAAATTGTAATTTATTCTGTCAAATTTATTTTAATCACTCCTAAGATAGAGTAGGCTTTGTTAATTATTTCATGGATGTAGTCTTTGAATTTTAGATCAGACTGCATGATTACACCAAGATCCCAAATTGACTTCATTTCCTTTACTAGATTGTTATTTATGTAATATTTGTAATCCTCTGTGCTTCTTCTACCAAACCTCACTATCCTCATTTGTCGACATTTACAATCATCAACTAATCATTGAACCATGCCAATACCTTATCTATACTCTTTTGCAGCTCGAGATAATCCTCTTTTTTAAATTTTCTTGAATATTTTTGCATCGTCTGCAAACAGCAACAGCCTACCATTCTGCACTACCTCAACTTCATCAAGTATATTACAAAGAGTACTGGTCCAAAGACACTACCCTGAGGCACTCCACTGACAATTATTATTAAATTATTTATAAATTATTTATAAACTAATTGAATAAATGTTCTTGAAAAGTGTTCTAATGAAAATTAAATTGAGTAACTAATTACTTTTGAAAATTTGGTAATTTAGAATGTCACGCGATTTATTTGTAAGGATTGTGACTTTCTTGCGTTCTGTCAGGTTTGTTTAGTACACGAAAAAAATAATTTTAATAATAACAATAATAATAATAAATCCTATGTGTTCAATCACATTATGTATCAAATAATATCATGTGTACATGTTCAATCACACTATGTATAAAATAATATCATGTGTACATTTACAATCATATTATGTATTAAATCATATCATGTGTACATGTAAAATCACATTATGTATCAAATAATATCATGTGTACATGTACAATCATATTATGAATTTGTTTAATATTAGAACCAAAAATATAAAACGTCAGTACAACCTAGCAATGAAAAGTTAATAAGTCTGAAAGTTATATTTTTGATGAAGAGGAGCTACATCAGGCTCCTCTATACTGACAGAGACTGGAGGACTCGCGACTCCTAAGAAATGCGATCCTTGAAAGCGTTTACTGTCGGGGCGTCAATTGCGTATTGAGTAAGCGCATTCCATGGAGCGGCAATCCGGTTTGTGAAGAAATTGTATCGCTCTTCGCAACCTCTGACATACTGGCGCTCCAATTTGCAGTTGTGGCCACACAGGTTGTATGGCGTGTGACCGGCTGCTCGAGTTTGCGGAACGAAAAAGCTGACGTCGTCAATGTTGCGGGCAATTTTGAACTGCTCGATCAGGTCACCTTTCGAACGGCGGTCTTGTAGCGTCGTGAGTCCATGCTGTTGCAGACGATGTTCATAAGGCTGATGTCATAGTATTGCAATGATTTTTTTTGCCCGACGTTAGACCTGCTCAAGAAGGTTAATATCGCTCTTTTGATAAGGCGACCAAGATTGAGCAGCAAATTCAAGATGCGGGCGGACGTAGGAGAGGTAAAGTGTACGCCACAGCATGAGGCTGCGGCTGCGAAAAGCTTTTCTGAGTCGGCTGAGCATATGATTGGCTGATGACGCTGCTTTTTCGACCTGTGCTCGGACTTTTAGATCATCCGAGACGAGAACACCAAGATCCCGTTCAACTTTTGTGACTTCGAGTGGTGGCCGCGTGCCGTCAATATGTCCCATAGAGTATTGGTGGGTTATTCTGTGTGAGCGCCCAGCATGCATGATTTTGCATTTCTCGACATTGAAGTGCATTAGCCAAGTGAATGACCACTCTACTGCACGGTCAATGTCAGCCTGGAGAGATGAGATGTCGGAAGCTGACTTGATGATGCTGATGATTTTGTTGTCGTCAGCGTACATTTTGATTTGGTGTGTGATAGTGTCCGGTAAGTCGTTAATATATAACTCAAAAAGTAGTGGACCAAGAACAGAGCCTTGAGGAACGCTACTGGTCACATTCTTCTACTCGGACTCACAACCTACAATCAAAATACGCTGCTTCCTATTTTTCAGCCATGCTTTCATCCATGTGAGATGCCGTCTGCTTTTAGTCTAAGCAGAAGGCGTTTGTGAGGTACTCTGTCGAATGCTTTGGCAAAATCTGTATATACTACATCATCCACATAGCCGCAATGAACAGCCTCATTGAGTATATCGCAAGTTTCGAGTAGAAAACCATGTTGATGTTTGCTGATTAGGCCGTTGTCGACGCAGTGCTGCATGATGTGTTCATGTAGAATGCCCTCCATTACTTTACAGGGCACGGGAGTGAGAGAGACAGGCCAGTAGTTAGATGGCCTGAGCTTGCTTCCTTTTTTGAAGATAGGGGAAACATTTGATTTTTTCCATGTGTCCGGTATAACTCCGGACATGAAGGAGCGCTTGTAGATGAGAGCCAGGGGTGTGGCAAAGGCAGCTGCGCAATTGCTGAGAACGTGTGGGTGCAAACCGTCAAAACCCATCGATTTGGTTTTGTCTAAGCTATAGAGTCTTTTTTGAAGAAAAGCTGTAAAAAACAACTTTGATTTACATCACAGATTGATTCGGTGCGATAAAGTAAAAGCAGGCATGTAACCCTCAGGTTCGATGACAAAAACAGATTGAAAATAGTCATTGAGTGTGGAACAGATTTTTTCACGGTCCGCAGTTATGGTGCCGTCGGCTGTCTGGATATAGTTGATATGGTTTTTGACATGCTGTTTGCTACGGACGTGTGAATGAAAAAGTTTCGGATTGGATTTGGAAGCGCTGACTAGTTGCTCCTCATACATGAGAATTGCCGACTTGACTGTTTTAGCTAAACGCTTGCATGCCTCTCTATGAGATTCTCGTAGAATAACTACGGATTCACGCTCCGATGCGATGTATTTGGCCCAGACCTGGCGCTTGACTCTGGTTGCCTTTATAACTTCGGGTGTTACCCAAGGCTTTTTTTCTGGACAAATGGAGTTGCTGCAGATGTGTAGTGCAACCGTTTCGTTGCATCGGTCGATGAAAAGCTGATAAGTGTCAGGTACTGAAAGGCCATCAAATAATTTTTCTCAGTCGGTGTTTGAAATACAAGATGACAGCGCATTGTAGTCAGTTTTGCTCCATATGAAACGTTTGTGCGACGGAGAAACACGTGAATTGTTCAGACCGGCCACAGCGAACCGACCGGTTATAAAACAGTGGGATTGGCCCATGGGCGTGTATCCAAGTGAGTCAGCTTCAAGTAACTCGATAGCTTGGTCGGGGTCGTTGGTAATAATGAGGGCAAGAGTACTGCTAGGTGCAACATAATGATTACTGCGGTACGTCGGAAACGTGACAAGCTGCGTAAGGTGCCAGTCGTTGAGGCACTCTTGAAATCTAATGTCACTAGGATGTTCGTTACCTATATGGGCAACTGTTGCCACGTCGTTCAAGTCATGAGGGCGATATAAACAACCAATGAGGAAAGTTTCTCCACCGAAACGAATGATTCGCCAGACTTCTTCAATAGCTGGAGAGTTGAGCTGATGAATGCCGGTCTTGCTAGTCACAGCTTCATCCACAACGTAGATCGCAACACCTCCTCCAGCGCTTCTTTCTCTGTCTTTACGGTGCAGTTGATAGCCAGCTATGGAGGTGTCCGAGGAATCGTTAAACCATGTTTCTACGAAAAACATGACATGTGGTCTAATCTATTGGTCAAGGGCTGCTATTCTTGCTGTTAGCTCATCGCGTTTATCTTTATTGAGCGAGCATGGGTTGTTAGACCAAAACCAAAAGTGATCTAGAGACAAGGTAGGCGAAGAAAATTTGGATTGGCTTGTCTTGTTGGGGTGGCTCATTCTCTGTGGCTTTTGCAAAAATGAATTATTGGGCCTTCTTGAATTTGTGCAGTTGATTGCCACGGATGCCGTATCAAAAGGGCGAATCGTTACCAAGTTGAGCATTGAGTTTTTTTCTTTTTTGCCTCAACTGGTAGTCTAATTGCCTTCCTGCCTCTGTCAAATCAGGGCTGATGTAAACGAATTTGTACATACTGTTGTTTTTCAAACCTTTAGCTGCCAAGAGGATCGGGTTTCTGAGACTTGCATCAGTTAGTTCCGCGAGGATTGGGTCCGGTTTTGCTTGATCTTTAGGTTTTAATCTCTTAATGCAAACTGGTTTTACTTCAGACTTGCCGATTGAACAAAAAAGATCTTTTAAAAACTTTTCGTCTTCAGATCTTTTGTCAACTTGCACTGTACACGACGGTTCCGGAACTCCGTAAACGATTACATTTTTCTTTCTTTTCTCTCTATCATTCAGTTCGTTCATGGAAGCATTCACAACTACTAACTGCGCAGCTGGCTGTTTTGATTTTTCGCCACCTGATTTAACTACCTGAACCCAATCGTTGCCGATAGTCGGAAGTTTCAATGTCGATTTTGCTTCTGTTAAGTCTGTGGTCAGCTTCTTGATCTCCGTTATATTGTCTTTTTCTCTGGTCTCCAGGAGCGTGACTCGTTCGGACAGCGACAAAACCAGAGAAGAAATCTTGCCGCACCAATCGAAGAATTTTTGAAGCTAATGAGTGGTTAATTATGTATTAAATCATATCATGTGTACATGCACAATCACATTATGTATCAAATAATATCATGTGTACATGTACAATCATATTATGTATTAAATTATATCATGTGTTCCATTACATTGTGCCTTTTAACTCATTTCGTGCCTTTAATATTGACGTATAAAACTAGTAATCATCATGGAAGAAAAACAATTAGCTACTTTAAATCTGATTTAAATTTACCTTGAGTTAATTTAATAATAATAATGAATATAAACATTTTAATACATGAATAACGCGACATGATGTTCCGGATTTAAATAATGTTCTTAAATAATAATCTTTTAACTTTATTTTATGAGTTTTATGAACATGTTTTTCAAAATAAATACGACATCACTTCAAAGCAAAGATATAAAATAACGTTTAAATTGTATGTGTTTGGCAAATTACCATGCGGCTTGTCAGTTTATTTTTTTTAAAATTTTCTACCTGAGAAATACTCTACTCTGAGGTATACTCTACATTACAGACGCCTGAAGCACATTTATTTTTTATTTTTAAGCCATGAACACTTATAAACCAAGTTAAATCACAGTTTTATATAGTTTAAAATGTTAAACTTTCGGTTTAAAATAATAATAATAAAACAACTTAACATTTTCCTTGCACTGTCATCTCTAGAACGTGCACGCGATCAATTTTGTGTTAAACTCTAACAATACTTCTCTTAAACAATAATTTCAGTGTACATACATGAAATATCTCCACGGGAATGTTTTCATAAAAATGTTCTTGGATATCTAAAACTCTTTATATAAAATTCTCCTATTACAAGTTAAAATCGCACTAAACCAAAATTATTGCATTGTTTTCAATTTTTTGTTGCTAAATCAATAAAACCTTTAAACATTTATTTAATCAAAATCAAACGTTTTTAAACACAATTAGAAATCATTATGCATTTTTGTCTTCGGTTTAACATTGTGTTTATCATCAGCTGTAGGAAAATCATCAACTGTGGAGAAATAAAAATTTACCTTAAAATGTAAGTCGATACTAGAAAGTTATTTGTATAAGATTAATGTTAGTCAGTTCTGTTTATAAGGGTTTATAGTGAATATTACATTAAACCATTCAATAGAGATATAATTTGTAAATAGGTATGGTATGGTATTGATGAAATGAAATTTTTTTGAACTCCTTGTTTTAACTTCGCCTCTGGTCTTGTTTGCGTGTTACTTGCTTGAATGTTTGCAAACCTTGAAAGCAAGAATTAGCCAACTTTTTGTCATCCGATTGAGCTAAAACATAAACTATAGACTTGTGCCTCATGACAATGCATTTTATTAAAGTTGGAAAATTTTTAAGTTTTTGAAAAAAAAAATCTAATTTTATTTTTTTAATCATAAAATTGCTTATTTGTTTTAGAAAAACAAAAAATCAAACACAATTAATTAACATTTACATATAAAAATAAAAAAAAGTTCTTTTAAAGGACAGATAGATTTGCATTAAATGGAAAGCCGCCAAATCCTGAAATATAAAGAATGTGTGAAAAAAACGTTGTTTGTACGTTTGCTTGTTTAGTAAATTTGTTGTAGAAAGTTGAGTCTGCATCTTAATCTTACTACAAGTAAACCGTAGAAATGATGTTTTTTTTTAAATTCTCTATATTTTATGATTTAGAGACGAAAGTTGGTTATTTTTCACTTCCAAGATTTACAAGAAGACGGTCGATGATGATATATTAAGGGATTTTAAAATAAATTAATTATCACAAACCTGTAAGTCGTTTTGTTTCTTCAGAATTTTTTTCTTTTCCAAAAAAAACTACAACAAAGTTTTAATTATTATTAATAAAAACCAAAATATAAAAAACTATCACAAAAACATTCAAACATTTTTTTCTAAGCTTCCAGACGGCAAACCCCACAAGAAGGATGTAATAGAAAACTGTTATTGATACACAAACAATTGCACTTTTCTTTCCAAATTTATAAATTTGCTGATTTCCAAAATATCCAGATTTCTTAATAGCCTGGTTTTTGAATTGCCTTTAAAAATTCAACCAAGTATCATTAACTTTATCTGCAAACTTGTTTTAGCACAACTACACTAAATCGTTATTTACATGTTAAATTGAGTTTTAACCGCTTCCTGTGACGCTCCCATTTTTTCTGAACCTAATTTAATTTGTAAAACCAGAAAAATATCACAGTTAATTAAGTATAATTGAGTTCCGTTTATTAAAAAAACATTAAGCTATTCACAATCAATATTTATTGGACAGAATAAATTAATAAGAATTTAAATTATTTTTTTAACTGTTTTGTAATATTTGGTTTAAATTTGCATAATTAGTGTTTAAGGAGATTTCAAAAATATTAACAACTGAAATACAAGTCTTTGTAATAAGGTTTTGCCAAAACATGTTATGTCGGCAATATTGAAACTAGTAAAAATTGAAATAAATAATAAAAACTAGCAATCTAATCTGCAGCAAGCGTGGTTTGATTTTTTATTGTGACCAATCCACTTGGCATCTTCTGGCAGGCCGTAAAAAGTTTCGTTTTCACCAAATCGCAAAAAGACGATGGCTGGTGGAATGTCAGAATTGTTGAAGTTGAGTTGGTTCCATCCAATCGAGTCAGTGACATCATCGGTGCATTTCCACCTCTCGTCTGTGTTAAACCAGCTGTCATCAGACCACACAGCCAGTGCAGTTCTATTTCGATGGCTGCTCACGGATAATGCCAACAAAGTAGTATTTTCAGTAATATCTAATCTTTTAGCAACGTATTGGTTGTCAGAATAACCGAAAGGATAGACAGCTCCATCCACGTAAATTTGGTCAACATGAGAATATCCTAAGATCCAAAGTTTTACTGCAAAAATATGTTTTATTGTGAAACGCTAAGAATGTTTGTTGAGGTTGCACACGATTTGACAAACATACATATTGAAAATTTTTTGATGAACTTAAGAAGTTTCAATTTGTTTGTTTCCAAACCAAAATTGTTAAAAAAATTAAGCAAAGTTGTTAAATAAGAAAAGCTAGAAGTGCCTAATTGTAATATAATCCAAACAGATTTGTTATAGTGATTAGAGTATGATTTTTTATTTTATTAATTTCCTGAAAAAAATTGGTTATGGGTGGTCAGTCCATAGAAACCACAACCACAGAAAATGTTATAACTCTCTGGTTTAATAAAGACACTAGCATTTATTTTTGTTTCGAACAATCATAGTTTTAATTTTTAGGAACTTACGGAAGTTTAAGAAAAGTTTATTTAAAATAACTCTACGTTTCGGATGAAAAAATGAAACCGCTGAACTATAAAAGACAATTGTAAAAAAAATTGGAGAAGAAAAAATTCTTGAGCAGACTGCAGAACTCTGTAGACGGTAGGCTGTTCGAAATCTTGGACTTGAAGACGCTGAAACTTCTGTCACATCCTGTACCGAGAGGCTGGGGCCAGAAAATCTGTCGTGAGTGATGATCTCAGTCTCTGGCGTCCTTGAACGGCGCTGAATGGCTGTTTTGACTCAATTCTTTCCGAAAGGCGGGGCCAGTGGAAGAAGAGGAATTGCATGGTCGTACTTCTTGCTATTGAAGATTATTTTAGCGGCGGTATTGATGATGGATTGGATTCGGGAAAAATGCTTGTTTGGCAAACCAGCGAGAGTGGAATAGCCATAATCAATCCTGGGCATGATGAGGGCGGTCACGAGAGCTTTTCTACAGGGAGCCGGCAGGGCAACACTCAAACTTCGAATTTGTCAGAACATGGCGAAGCATGTGCGAATGCTGCTGTTGATCTGTGACCGCATCGACAGATCAAAATCGATGTAGATTTCTAGGTTTTTTTTACTTTTGAAGAGGGTTTAATGTAAATTTTATTTGTCTTATAATTATCATAAACGAAATGATATCTCTAAAAAATAAGGTTGTGTACACCAATTAAGTAAGCTAATTATTAATGCTGTCTGTTTTTTTTAAATTTTTATAATTATTGGTCGCCATTTTAAAAATTCAAGATGTCGGACTTATGCTCCATTTTTGGTAATTCCACCTAGTGCCGTTTTACAATTATATGAGTCTGCTACTCGAAAAAACATTTAAACTCCGTCTGTAGGACAGGTCCTGGATTATTATAACTGTTGTGCTGTAATACTTTGGTTATTAGCAATAATTTAGGCATCACTTCAACATAACCTTAGAAGCAATTTGTTCTCAGGGCCTATCGATTTTTCAAAAAATATCAAAAATTTTCAAAACACTTTTTTTTATTTTTACACCCAATAAAAGCTAATAACTCGTAACTTCAGGGGGCCCATGTCAAACATTACAGACAGGGGCCCACTTTACCGTCATAGGGGCCCGCCAATCTATACAAAAACCCGTTCAATTTTCTAAACCTTAAACTTACACTTCTTAGACCATTTTGGAACTTCATTTCTATTTTTTGGAGCCTAAACTACGTCAGAGGGTCTAGTGAAAAGTCAGGTGGCAATGCCCTCTTTCCTCCCCTTGGAATTGACGTCCCTGAACTTACAGCTTTCATTCTTATTACAAATTATTAATGTTTAAAAACGTGGTGTTAAGATATCTAAACTTATATAGAAAAAAAGAAAGTGTCATTTTCAACTTTGTTTGCTCGACTTGTTAGTGGCGGTCTAAATCTTTTTTGAAATGTTATTTGAATTAAATTTTGCATTGAATTGGTTTTAAAAAAAACCAAAATGTTTAAATATCTGTCAATTATTAAAACTATTGATAGTTGAGAGGTGACTTTAGTAAAGATAAAGAATGAAAGGCAAGCTAAGTAAAAAAATAATGTTTAATATTTTTGTTAAAACTTCTAAAGGAAACACGGGCCCCTGGGCTTTCCCCTGGATCCGCCGCAGCATGGACGTCAAAAATTTCTCCGAGGTTCCCAGTGCATAAGGAAAATAAAAGCAGACTCAGAACTGAACCCTTTGGAACGCCTCAATCCAAAGATGCAGCTGTAAATGAAAGACTGCCATGCTTGACCAGAAACACACGATCCGTCAAGTACGAACGAAACCATGACTATGGAATTTTTTACTAAAATATTACTATAAACAATGGTAAAACTATTATGGAAAATAACCTAATTATAACCTAATTTTATTTAATGCCGGGTCAAGCGAAAACATTAATTAAAGCTGTATAGATAGTGATTGTAAAAGAATGAAATAAAAATGTAATATATGAAAGGAGACAGAGAAAGTTTGATGAGAATGAAGATACTGATTGAAGAACGAAGATACTGATTGAAGAACGAAGATACTGATTGTAGAACTCAGTGTTAGATCATTATTCTATTATTTCACTATTATACTTTCCAGCTGTAGAGAAACAAGGGGAAAAAATATGAAAAAAATAAAGTAAAATTGAAGAAATCAGATGGAAACGGAACAAATATGAATTTTAATGGTAAGAGATTGGAAATAAACTGTAGAAGGTGGAGCCAGAAGTGGAAATAAAAACAAATTACTGCCCTAGTGACACTGTTCCCACACAACTAATTTTTAACTGCCCTGTTAAACGTGAAAAATTGACAAATCAAAAATTTAAAGAAAATCAAAGAAGAAATAACGATGGCCTCCCAACGGTGTTTTGAAGCAGGAACAAAATTGCGCGGTTTTTGAGTATTTTAAAGCATTTTTGTAAAATAGAATACCTGCGTTAGTGTGAAATTGTTTGAAATAAATCAATAACATTGCAGCTGATAAAAACATTAAAAAATTCAACGTAATTGTTATTTAAACTGATAATGAGTTAATGATAAGCCAATAATGCGTTTGCGATAAAAACGATATAAAATTGTTTTTTGTTTTGCTGAAACGAAACAAACAATACGTCGTTGGAAGATTCGTTTTTATAAAATGATTTTCTATGAAAGCAACAAAACAAAAGTAATTTAATAAGTGAACAATAAAAACATGTTTTCACAAATCTGGATTTTCCGGCTTTTCATTCATTACAAAAAATGTTTTTTTGAAATGACATTTTTTGAATTTATATATGTAAACGTTTATTTATTAGTATTTTATTTGTTTTTGTTTTAAAACATAGATAATTAATGTGTTTAATTACAAAAATATTTTTTTCAAAGTTTTCAAACTATATTAGAATGCATTTTCATGATGAGTGAACCTATATTTCAAATTTTGGCTCAATTGAATGATGGAAAGTTAGTTAATTTTCACTTTCAAGGCTTGCAAACATTCAACAAGCAAACAAGACCAGCGGTAAAATTAATATAAAATTTAAAAAGGAGTGCTCTCACAAAACATACATTTAACAAAATCACAGTTTTGAATTTAATAAAACTATTTATTGCAGCAATTAAATTGGTTGCAGCCAGAATATTAATTTTGCTTATTAATTATTAGCATAATTAAAAAATAAATCTGATTTTATTTTTGCATCCATGTGCAGTAAAACAGTTAAAACTTAAGTCATTATATGTTCATATTCACTGTTACAAATGTGTAAGAAGATTAAAAGCGCATTTTATTATGCAATAGGATCAACTCGGCTGATGTCAAAACTTGGATTTGGTAAGGCATTAGTATAAGACATTAAGAATCGGTTGATGCAAAAATTTTGACTTTTTCGTAAATTACGTGTCATACATTTGTCACTTTTGTATTAATCTGTTCATTTGAAAGTTTGCATAACATTATGAACCAGTCAGGTTATAAGCAGAGTTGACCATTGGTCCACCTCTGCCAACCCGACCCACAATAATAAGTTCTAATAAAGTGATCTGACCCAAATAGACTCGTACCAAATAAATTATAAACAGGCTGCAATAATTATAAGAAATATTGATTAACTTTAAAACTTATATTTTTTATCTTATATATATAAAAAAATATAATTAAAATTTCGTAATCGATTTTTTGGCTCGACCCAATACACGGATAATCTGATATTTCTGTATATATTTATCTATGGCTATGACATAACAGTTTTAGTGTCTTGTTGTATAAAATTCTATTATAAATAATGATAATTTAATAAATAAAATAGTAATGGTTAAAATAAATTTTATTTCATTTCCTACCTATTTTTCCATATTTGACTTTACTGCAACCCCAACAACATCTTTTGTGTGACTCCACCCCAAACGCAACAACTGATCTTTATTTTCAAGCTTATTAGGCGGTTTTCTGTCGAAAATATTGAAATTGTTAAATATAAAAGCTTCATTTTTAAGTATTTATATGTCTATATTTTAAAATAGAAAAAGTAGGTAATTTGTTTGGTTTTGTTGTTTTTGGTTACCACTTACTTGTTCATCAATAATATTGTCAAATAAACGCAGATTTATAATATTTATTAATATTTATTATAAATACATAAAATTGCAAATGTTATCAAATTTAGCAAAAATTAAATAAGTTATTGTTCGCCAGAATGTTCATTCGATAGAAGAGTGTGAATGTGAATGAAACGTATGAGAATGCTGGTAGCTGCTTGGAGATGTTATTGGCTGGTAGGCTGCTTGTACGCTGGGCAGGAAGCTGGCTTGTAAACTTCTAGCGTTGAAGTTCTGAGCGAGTGGCAAATGAGAAGGCTGGTAATGTAGTTGGTGGCTTGCTGTTGATGAGTAATTGGTTATGTCGCCTGCTTATAAAAAAAGTTTTTGTATGATTTTATGTGAAATTACGAATAAGATTGTTACAAGAAAAACACAGAATTCTCAACCGACCCAAATGTTGGACTGCTTGACAATGAATATTTTCTTTTAACTCGTGTCTACTGCTGTTGTGGTTGAAAAAATCTTTTGTTTATTTACTTCACACAAAAGAAAAGTTTTAAAAATTTTTACTTTGAAATGTTGTCTTGGTATCCATACTGATAATTATTTTGGTGATTGGACCAAAATTGCCGGTCATCAACTGAAATACGGTTGACATTTTTTTCATAAAAATTTTCTATAAATAGAAATATGAGTTGATTACAAATAAAAAATTTTCAGACTTACAAAACTGATAGGGTGTGGATCTGTCAGTGGTTTGATGCCATATTTGAAGACATGGTCTGAAAAGTTCAACAATTAGTGTTTGATTGGTCCGTACCAATAACATTTAGGCGATTGTCTTAACATACAACAATCTGTTATATTATATGTTAAAATTATTTATATGTACAAAAGTGAATATAAATAACTTAATGTATTATTAATTTTTGTTTTTTTACATCACAGTGTAGTATTACCTAATATTATCGCCAATTATTAAGAAAAAATTTGATTTTACCTTTCATCGATTGCATGGTAAAAGTTGCTTTCATTCATGTATGGACCGGGAACTGTATGTAGGTTTTTGTTTGAATATGAGTTAAATATTGATCACTTACATATAAGATCCAGTTAATAAGGGAAATCATTTAAAACTAAAAAATTTAATTCCACTGACTTCCTGGTGTTAATTTAGAAACAGGAGAATCCTCTTTCTCAAAAGAGTTTGATCTTTTTCTGGTTTTTTGTATAGAACATAATAAACTATAAGAAAGCATGCATCTTTTATCTTTTGTTATATAATATAATAAAATTTACTTATTTTATTTTTGTTGCAAATTTAAACAATAAAAAAAAAAAATCCACACAACTACAAAAATATTTACCTTTTCTGAAAGCCCCTTGCGTAAGGATTATGTGTAACTTTCAGTTCAGTGACCTATATGTTTATAAGTGTTTTGAAAATATTAAAGAAAAACTAGATCATATCAAGAAATGGTTGCCCACTGTCACATTTAAGTCATGTTTTTTGTTCAACTCAACAATCTTTTGCGATTGAATTGATTAATTTAAAAACATTTAACCAAATTGGACAGAGTTCTGAAAATTTCTCTATTTATTTTAAATTTTCAGAAAATTAACAACAGAAACATGCAAATTTCAATTATTTCGGTTTTACTATTATTATCATCAGTACATGCACATAATATCATTTGTTTAGATCATCAAGTCTAACCTTATCGTTTTGATAAGCAGTGACCGCTATAAACGAAGCTTTTTCAAAACAAAATGAAGCGACATGTTCCTCGTGGTCTCTTTTGCTTCCCACTTTGAAAATTGAGACACGGGGTGCGTATTTGTACAATGTGTCCAAGAAGATCTAACAAAATTAACAGAGCCCTTTGAACATGAAAACTTAAATTTTGAAATCAATTTTATTAAAAAGAAGAAAAACCTGATTAGACGGACAATTGCATTTATTCGTGATTTTTAACTTTGAGAAAGACACGTTATTTGCAGTCCAATGCCTGCCAAAGTTGGGTGAATCGGGATGCATGTAAGACTCTAGAAGGCGTTAAAAATAACATTTAAAAAAATTAAAAAAATTAACGTATGCATTTAAAAAGTAATTTTATCCAAAAGTAAGCATAATTTTAAAATAATTTCGTTAAAAAATAACTTTCAAAATGCTGATCTTCTGTTATATTTTCTTGTCCTCCGCTTGAGATCCACTGTCCGTTCAAAAACTTTTTACGATCTTGATCAACTTTAACGAAACTCAAGTAAACTGAGTAAAAGGCATCTTCCTCTAAATTTGAAAGTCTCACACTTAACACGGGAAACATTCGCCTAAAACAAAACAATTAGTTAACTTCAGTGTCGTGTTCTTATGATTTTGTGCCATTTTATTCAGTTTGGTGAAAAGCAAGAGTAAATAAAAATCAATGGAATCTAATAAACTGCAAAAAATTAAAGTTAGTGGAGTCATTTAACTCGCTATACAAATAAAAACACTACAATGCAGAATATTCATTCCGCTTCGCATAATGTGATTCAGTTCCAAGCCTGGATAAAAGAGGTTTAATTTATGATCCGCGACAAGGATTATTTGAATATTTTTTACATACTGCTTTTTCAGTTTTAAAAAGTACAATGTGTCGAGGACTATTACAAATAAAGCTGAAAATTATAGCACCTCAACAGCACAAATACGACAGAAAGTTTTAACTTTTCAGCAAATAGGTACATCTGAACATTTTAACTTTTTAACCAAATACTACATAATATTTTATCTTGTCAACAAATATTTAAAAACATTTTAATTATTCAGCAAATATAGCAACAGATTATCACTCTTTAAGAAATACAACAAGACATTACAACTTTTCAACAAATATATTAGAACATTTGCACTTTTCAACAAAGAGAAAAAAACACTTCAACTGCTCAGTAAATAGAACAGAGCATTCTAACTTTTCAGCACATAAAACAGTACCTTCTAACTGTTCAGCATATAGGAAAGTACATTTTAACTTCTTAGCAAATAGAACATAACATTCTAACTTCGCAACAAAAACATTTTTACCTTCCTGCTTTAGTGACGATCATTTCATTTGTCACATTGTTGAATTCGCTCCACAATTCCTGGCTTTGTAGTTCAGCACATATTTGATTTGATGTTTCCATGTAATTTTTTAGAATCACAAAAATACTTTTATTACACAAAATACTGTCAACGTGTGTTCCTAATAAAACAACAGACTGTTTAAAGTTATCAAAACTTTATTGACTACCAGTTCAGCCACGAGCGATTTAAATGAATTTAAATCTTCCACCGTTTGTGCTGTAGACTCCATGACATAACCAGATTAACACCGATTACATAACAAAGTTATTTAATATTCAAACGTGGTCTTAATGAAACCAGTCACATTATTATATTCCAATGCTTCACTTTCTGATTAACCAGCAATTTTTTAAAAAATTTACTTCACTGATTTTCCTATAAAAAATGCCGTGAATATACGTCAAAACTATAAAAAAGTATAAATGTATAGATATTAATAAAAGTGTGTTTTATTAAACACTGTCAATAAATCTGTTTTTCAGGTAAGATTACAAAAGGATGGATGTGGCAAGATGCTCATGAACTCCGACTTTGTTACTGTTAGTCAGTTCCAAATTTGAATCAAGGAACGAGGAAAAAGGTCAAATTATGATCTGGAACAAATAATCCGGTAATTCCAACAACCAGCTATTTTTGTTTTAAAACACAGTGTGTAGAGGACTATCAACTATTAGATAAAACATGCCCATTCAAAAATATTATGATTTATCTATGTAAATATTGCATGTAGAACAACAACCTCTACACTAATACATTATACTACTAAATTCAAACTACATTTTAAACATAGCAGTTAATTAGTTTTAATGGGCAAAAAAGCATAGAATGTATTAGGTCATGGTGGAGGCACGGGAAAAGCTCATGCTCCAACTACCTCTCTGTCCAATTCATGTAAATCCAAACAAAAAATGTGCTTTTTTCTCTTCGATGAAAAACAACGACAACTCTCAACAAAAGCCATTTATATGGTAAAAAAAATCGACGTACCAGTGATAAAATTTTCAATGTTGTTTATTTTTTGGGTTGGGTAGGCTTATCATTCCGTGGCCATGAGTGACAAAAAATTCTGTTTATTTATTTGATAGACTATGACACGGGCCGCGAAAAATCGGCCCGTTCAATACTCTAGTTCCGATAGTCAAAATGCTCGAATGTTTTTGCTGTTAATGAAAAAGACAACTGATGTTGCTAAACAAAAACAAATTTTTATTTTTGTACAATGCGTTAAAGACAAACCAGATGGATTATGAAACACCAAGGAGGGACTATGTTCTACTATGCTAGTTTGAATCGGCTGGTTATTGAGCTAGAAACCCGTTTTTTAAAGAGTTTTTCGACTTCGCTTACCTGCAACCGAACAGCTCGAAACGTGCTAATGAGAAAATTGTGTCCGTCACTTGGCTAAGCGTTACAAGTTTGTTGACGCAGGGCAATTGCTTAAAGGTGATTGTCACTTCCAGTCCTTGGTCAGTGTGCAAGAGAAAAAAATACAGTCTCTTTGAAGATTATCCAAAGATATGCTCAGGTTCCATGGCCAGCGCGTCCTCTACCATAAAACTTTTAGTTTCCCAGCGTTGTGAGGGGCTTCTCAAAATTGACTCTATTGGAAACCGAGCTGCATTTAAAAATAAAAAAGCACTTGGTATCATTTATGTCAACTGCTGTTAAAAAATATATCCTGCTGAAGCTCTCAACGGATGCCTTTTTTTATACGACAATTTATATAGCGCCGTGTGCAGCAAAAGCCGCTTAGGGCGCTTTACAATGTTGGCAACTTGCAGATAAGGCTAACGGCGTATGCGGTGTTTTACGGCGTCGCTGGAAGCCCCGCATACTACTCGCTAGCTCCACAAGTGCACGAAGGACTTTCAACCCCAACCGAAGTTGTTACTCATTTATCGACCACTTAAGGATGAAACGCTGAGTTGACGTGAGTGCATGTCAGCAGTGTTGTTAGGGCAGTTAGGGTTTTTCAGTTAGAGTATCAGTTAAAGTTAGCCAATTTAATATTTTTTAGTTAGTATTACAGTTAAAGTTAATTTTATTCATTTTTTCCAGTTAATATTAGAGTTAATATTTTTTTCAGTTACTATAACAGTTAGTATAACAGTTATTAATATAACCCAGTACTGATAAACAGATTACTAAGCAAACGCTGTTTCAGTTTCACTTCTTGTACATCTGAATTCCATTCTTTTCTATTGCTAATAAACTAATAAAAGCAAGCAAAGTAGTCTGTGCGCTATTTTGGTTAACCATATGTTTCCTGTATCGTTTTCGACCAGTTTGCGCTTGGCCTTTAGGTTTTTGCGATTTGTCTCCAAAACCTTATTCTTTTGCCACTTCCTTATGTCTATGACTTTGATAATTTACCATTTAACAGAGCTCCGCAAGTTTAGACCACGTGAGCTTCCGAATCTTTTTCTCCCACACTACAAACCACGTTGCACCGGCTTTTATCCGTAAAGGGTTCTTAACTGAAATAACGCCAAACTCCATTTTCTTGTTTTCGGCCAGAACTTATTTTTACACATTTTTACTTAACTTGACTTCTCTGTTTGTCGATCTGTAATCAAAATTTGCAGTCGATTTTAAACTAACTTCCCGATGAGCTAGGAATCGATTGGACAAAATTTAATTAAATAATTATTTGTGATATTTTCGTCGAACTATATATTTATTGTCTATGCTAATATACTCGTTGTTTATGTAACAGAATGTGGCCTACACAATCGATTAAATAAAAGTGTGTTTTTAAAAAACTTTGTTTTTTGATTCACTGTTAACATTGTTTATACGTCGTTAAATGCAAATAAGGCAATGAAAAAGAAAATCATAATAAAGATAAAAGACACGAGTGGGTCCGGTTACCAAATATAAACGGAGAAATACAATTTTAGCGCATTTAAGCATTGGATTTTCCGGAAAAAATTTTTCAGTTTGTATTACATTTACTACTTTTTTTACTATTAATATTACAATTAAAGTTAACATTATTTTTCAGTTAAAGTTTCAGTTAGTACTTAACTTAAATCTCTTTTTTCAGTTATTAGATCAAATTCAGTTAAAGTTACGCTTAACTGAAACAACATTGCATGTCAGTTAGTTAGTTAGTTTCTTGCTCAAGGAAATTACGTGCCCGGACCGGGAATCGAACCCAGGTCCTCCGACTCTCAAAGCCGGTGTCTATACCATTAGGCCAACACGTCGCACACGTCACTTTGTACAACTTAATGCTGCTGCTGATTGCAGAATGAACTTTGATTGAACACGAACGCATTGCCAAGTTTGTCGCAAAGTTGGGTATGTTTAACGCTCACCGCTATGGGCGCCCGTACAAGGGGGCAAGGGGACGTTTGATCCCCTGGATTTATTGTTTAAATTTTTTAAGCAAAAATAGACAAAAAATTATGATTAAAACATTTATAATTAATTGTAACATCTTTGACTCCTTCTATTGTCATATCGATATCATCATCATCATTATCTTTGGGGATGCACCACCACGATGCTCTACTTTTTACTCCATTCACGTTTCTTTAAACACTATGATGCGTGAAAATTATCCAGAATCACTGATCGAGCTCTTGTTAAATGGTGTATTCTAAGTATCATATTTATTTAAGCTTGTATTAGCTAATAAGTTCATCTATAGTTGTTAGCAGTGCTGCCAGTGCTGGTGGTGTTGTGTAAATGGGCCTCCAAAGACATTAGTGAGGTCTTTTACTGATGAATTATTATTTTTTGATTATATCCTCTCATTTTCATACAATTTGTTAAATTTTTTTGCAAAGCCTCAAAGGTACACAAGTTTCTATCCAGCAATGACTAAAGCATTTTTGTAATTTTTAGAATTTTTAAAAACATTTTTGAATTTTTAATTATGATGTAAAATAAAATAAAATTAACTAAAAATTGTACTCTATATACTCAATTTTAAACAAAAAAAATAAAAAATTCACACAATTTTAGGAAGAAAAAAAGAATAAACCGGAGAGAGAATATGAGAGAAGAGGCGAAGAGAAAAAAAATAAGAAGCTTGCCTTCTGTGAGCGCCCATGCTCACCACATATTTTAAATCCACTTGTAAACGTTTTTGCTACTCAACAACTGTAATTGCTACAGATGTAAAAATTAATACTTAGTATCTACTCAAAATAAAAAGATATACGTGTTTCACCATTTTTTAAAACTTTGATTTCCATGACTTCAAATGTGGGGTCAAAATAAGGGTTATTTGATTTTAAAATAACTGCTACTCAACAACTGCAAGCATTACAGATGTAAAACTTAGTATTTTGAGGTTTTGTGCCGGTTAAAAGTAGCTGAGTCCAGTTTATCACCGGTCGGGCCAAGCCGTTATTTTAGGGTCTTTTTACGGGCCAGGCTAAACCTTAAATCAAGGTAGTACGGGCCGAGGTTTTTCACTAAGCATATAGACATTTTAGTGATTTTAGGGTCTTCAGACGGGCCGGGCCAAACCTGAAGTCAAGGTGGGACGGGCCGAAGTTTTTTATCAAGTATATAGAATTTCTAGGCCTGTAAAAAAGGGCCGGGCCCATATTAGACGGGCCGTGCCGGGCCAGGAATTTTGGTTTTGGAACGGGCTGGGCCAAGTTGTCGACGGGCCGAGCCGACACCTATGGATGCACGGTTCAAATTCTCTAATTTCATGCGAGCGAAGCCGCTACGGGCACTGCTAGTTTATTTATATTTTGCAAGTGAATTAGCAGAATTGAGAGAACAAAGTTACTGAAACTTATAACAATGCTGCACAGATAATGTATAGAGTGACTAGTAAGGTACCCGGAGTTGCCCGGGGTTTTTATAGGTTTTTCGATCGTTTTTCACACTCGCTCCCGTTTCCCCCTTCGCTTGCTTTCCCGTTCCCTGTCGTGTTTCCGTTTGCACTCCCGTTCTCGCTTGCACTCCCGCTCCCGCTCGCTCTAACGTTCCCGCTCGCTCTCCCGTACCCGTTTCCGCTCGCTTTTCCGCTGATTTTGTGACCAATCTCATTTTTTACAAAAACCTTCTTCTATTGACTTTCAAGGTTGTGAGAAAAGTTCCATACGGTCGGATGAATGGTGTAGCATAGCATAAAGGACAAACGGACAAACAGACAAACAGACAGTCATTTATATATATATTTTATATATATATATATAGATTGTTTATATTGTTTATATAAACTATGAAAGCCAAGATATTTGTTGTTTACAAAACCAGTAACCAATTTGTTTGTATATTAAAACAACCCAAAAAAAATGATTATAATAAACATTTGATCGCAAACTTGAAATTTCCTATTTATAAAAAAAAATTGTTTACAATTAAAGATTGTCATGTAAAAGCCCGCATGTCTTTTTTAAATCATCAGAAGTCATAAATGTTGCTAAAACCCAATTGCGTAGATGGGAAAGTTAACTGATTCGTTTTGGTAGTTCTTGGAGGATGATGGTTGATAAAGTGATTGGTGGACCCGTAGTGTTGTGAGCATGCCACATTTAGATTGTATGCTGTTTGAATTAGAACAATATCTCAATTATAATTTAATTAATTGTGAAGATGAATTTTAAGAAAGTCATTTAAAAAAAACATGGTTTTCAAAATGAAAAATCCTTTTCTAAATGTTTTTAAAATAATTAGAATAATCAATTATTAAATTTGAAACTTTAACGTTTCAATGATTATAATATAAACAACAAGTAAGCCGTTAAAATCCAGGTTTTTTCAAAAGTCCTTTATATTTCAGGATTTGTCGGCTTTTCATTTATTACAAAAAATTTCTTTTAAATGACATTTTTTGAATTTATATATGTAAAAATTTATTTAATTGTATTTGATTTGTTTTTGTTTTATAACATAGACAGTTAATGATTTTGACTTGCAAGGTTTGCAAACATTCAAACAAGCAAGCAAGACTGGCGGTGAAGTTAATATAATGGATTTGAAAAATGCATTTACTGGCAAACTGAAAAAAAATTCTATGATTCATAAACCATTGACTATTTATAAATAATAATTAAAAAAACGTTTAGAAAAATTTATAAATATTTACTAATCATTTGCGCCGCTACTTAATTATATATTTCAACCGCGTATAACGCAAAAAGTACTGTTTATTAAAAATTCATCTCAATTTTTAATCAATAAGTTAAGAGATTGAAATGTTACATTTGCGCAGTTAAGACGTATCTGTTTCTTCCGAATGCTTCGTAAACAAATTTGTTCATTCAAGACTCCCAATTCATGAATAATATAGATATTACAAATGCACAAACTTTACTACTACTGTTCTAAACTATAGAAAAAACTGGTAAAGAAAATTATAAACAGGAATAATATAGCTCTTGTCATCACACCAATACAACTTTCACTCTCTCACATAGGCACAAACGCACACACAAACACACAAACACACTTATACACACATACACATACAGTCACACACATACATTAACACACTCACTTAAACATAGCTTAGATGGATGGTGTAATTTTGTGAATAAAATAGAAATAAAACCAAACTCACGAAGATGGACTGCATTCATGTTTACATCAGAAAAGCTTGAAGATTTTCTGTAAATTTCAATTTGTTTTATTTATGAAAGATTACTTAAAATTTTCAACAAATCTTTGATAGATTATTATTTGAAACTACAAAGCTTATTTTAATCATATGAATCTTCAGTTAATAAAAAGGTTATTTTGTTCACACAAGCAAATTTTAATTTTTTACACTTATTTAATCTTAATACAAAAATTTATTTATATAAAATACTTATTTGTAACCTCTCTTGAAATCCTTTAGCAAACGGGTTGTATTTTACTTTAAGATTTGTGATCTAAAAAGTAATTTTGTCAATTTGAAATTAGGTATTTAACCTAATAATCAACAACAGTTTCTATGATAAGGATGATGATGATGATGATGATGACGACGACGACGATGATGACGATGATGATGGCAATAGCATTAACGATAACTACGACGATGACGACGACGTTGATGATGATGTTGGGTTAAATCAAGAATCACCATCTTGCGGTGGGTTGGGTTAGGTTGGATATGTCAGTTGATGGTTGGGATGGGTTGGGTCACTGAAAATGGATATACGAACACCTCATTTTAACGCATACACTGCATATAATATATTCAAAACAGAAGTCAAATTTCTAGAATAAAAAAATACAGTGCCAAATCAATACGCCTATTCTTGCTGGCTGCAAATCTATTAATAACATCATCTGTTTCTAAAGTTTTTAAGGGCAATGCGTTATGGATGTATAATAATGCTACGCCAGTTAAAGCTCATCTGTGGTTCTGTTCAGGGGCGCAACCAGAAAGAATTGCTGGAGGTGCTGAAATTTGAAAAAAGAAGAAAGCCCGACGCAGTCGAAAATTTTTTTTTGACTCTCTTCAGTCTGCAGTCTTTTGTAGGTATCTTTAATAATATATTAATTATAGAAAAAGGAACAAAAGCCCGCCTAGTTGCACCCCTGGTTCTGTTGCGCAATGAGCTTTTCAATATCTTCATAGCACTGAAGCTCCGTTCAGCTGTATATATAGTAATGGTATTCCCATGCGGTGTGCACTATTGTTTTACAGTAATCTAGCGAAGGGTTCTGTAAACGTAGAACGAATTGGCTCAGTAGCGATTCGTAACGTTGTAATTTGCAGATATTTATAGGACAAGATTTCCCGAATTCTATTCCTGGTTATTACTGCTTCTATCGGATATTTACTAAAAGATGCAGGTTTCACAAATTATCTCACTTCGCAGAATCTCCTGTTATTCTCACTAATCTCTTGATAACTCAAATTGTCTTTGCAGCATGACTTTTACAAACTTTTATTTTCTCTCGAACACTCAACTTCAACACACTGTCCAAATTCCAAAAAATACATACACAAAATTATATTTCTAATGTTAACATCACATAACCAGAAAAACATATATATATATATATATATATATATATTATATATATATATATTATATATATATATATATATATATATATTATATATATATATATATTATATATATATTATATATATATATACATATATATATATATAAATTCCTAGATAAAAAAATAATAAACACACACACGTACACACACGCACACGCGCGCGCGCACACACACACGCACACGCACACTCATACACACACGCACAAACACACACAATGTCACAAGAGCACAAATATACATATATATATATATATATATATATATATATATATATATATATATATATATATATATATATATATATATATATATATATATATATATATTAATGTAATATCACTGGTTTCATAATCAACTTCCTATTGATAAACCTTACCTTTATTAGGGACAATAATTATTTGATTATCATCAAGAGATTTGAAGGTATAATTAGCCTTAGCAAAGCTTTATTTATTATTTTCCAATAAACTGCAAAATCATTCTATTGAGCCCGGTATACGATTTGGTAATATCGTAACATTGGTGATCAGAAGTGGGATACAAGAATGGTTTTGAAAGCATTGGATGAGCTCTTGATACTCGAGTTGAGGCAGGAACTTAGAAAACGAGAGCTCAGTGATAAAGGAAGAAAGTCTGAGCTCGTGGACCGCCTCCGGACGTCATTGGAGAAAAATGGGTTTGATCCCGAAGAGTGTGAGTTTGAAGTAGAAAATGATTTGTTGAAGGCGCTGAATAAAATGGCGGAGGAAAACAGAGCAGCACAGGAGGAGAACAGAGCAGCACACAGAGCAGCACAGCAAGAAAGGAAGAAATTTCTTGAACTCCTCAATGGTGACACAAACAATTGCGGAAGCAAAAAAGACGGTCAAGATGAACCATGCAAGAATGTACAAGATGAACCATGCAAAGATGGTCATGATGATGAGCCTGGCAAAAACGGTCATGATGATGTGCCTGTCAAAGACAGTCATGATAATAAACCTTGCAAGGATGCTCAAGATGAACCATGCAAAGATGGTGTCAGTGATACAGTCGGTTTGGACGTCGAAAACAAAACTAAAGAAGATGAGAAGAATGTTGAAAACGAAATGCAAAACGATGAGGATGAAAGTGATGATGATGATTTTAATAATGACAATAACAGCGATGGCTTTTACCCATACAGCGACGGTTCTGAAACGGAGGCCTCCATAACAGACGACGGCACTGAATATTCAAGATCAGATTTTAGTGACGAATCTAACTCGGATGAAGCAACTAAGGATTTAAAAACGGACGAAACTCCAATCGAGAAATACGTCGAAGCTAATTTGACAAAAAAAGAAGACATTGATTTACCAGACGATGGCGAATATTTGAAGAAAGATCCGCTGGACGATACGAAAGTTGACACCGATGAGAGAGCCGAGTTGAAATGTGAAAAGAAAACGTTCGATTGTAGCTTGGAAGAAAACAAAGATGACGACGATGAACATCTCCAAAACAACAATAGCAATGCAGCAAGCAAAAACTCTGAAAAAGATGAGCCAAGAACAAAGAACGGTACCGAGGGTTCTAAATCAGATGAATCCACAGAGGATTCTAGATCAGATAGACTAAGAGTCACGGTAAAATCAAATAACAGCTTGATGAAGGGATTTATTGGATTTATGGAACGTGTTTTCGAAAAACCTTTTAAAGAGTTTCTTGAGAAAGATCTAAAAGATGTGAAGGAAGAAGAAAAAGCAGACAATTCCGATAAACCGTGCAAAGATGTTCAGGACGAGGCATGCAAAAAAGGCTGTGATGAACCGTGCAGAAATGGCGACGATGAGCCAAAGAAAAACTCTGTTGATGAGCCAAAGAAAAACTCTGTTGATGAGCCAAAGAAAAACTCTGTTGATGAGCCAAAGAAAAACTCTGTTGATGAGCCAAAGAAAAACTCTGTTGATGAGCCAAAGAAAAACTCTGTTGATGAGCCAAAGAAAAACTCTGTTGATGAGCCAAAGAAAAACTCTGTTGATGAGCCAAAGAAAAACTCTGTTGATGAGCCAAAGAAAAACTCTGTTGATGAGCCAAAGAAGGACTGGAAGAAACTGCATCAAACGGTCAAGAGACTTGACCATGTTGCTTGCGAATTGCGGTCAAAGCCACGAGTAAAGATCAAGGTATTTTGGTGTTCGTGGCCGAGTCGCATTTCGCAAAAGCGACTATGCTGTTCGGGACGAACAGAATTAAGAAGGGGGTAATAATGTAATATCACTGGTTTCATAATCAACTTCCTATTGATAAACCTTACCTTTATTAGGGACAATAATTATTTGATTATCATCAAGAGATTTGAAGGTATAATTAGCCTTAGCAAAGCTTTATTTATTATTTTCCAATAAACTGCAAAATCATTCTATTGAGCCCGGTATACGATTTGGTGATATCGTAACAATATATATATATATATATATATATATATATATATATATATATATATATATATATATATATATATATATATATATATATATATATATATATATATATATATACACATATATATGACTTATTGTTTCAACATATCCAATCATTATAAAATACACACATAATACAATAAAAATACAGAAATATCACGAAAATACGTAAGATGAATCCTCTTCATCTTACAGGTTCATACCCGCATTCATACTTGATTCGTCGCTGAATCTGGTGGGGCTTAAAAAAACATTTTTTAGCATATAAAATTTTTTTTAGAAATCTGGTGGGGGATGCATCCCCCCATCCCCCTAGATCCGTCGGTGCTTGTTGATGCTACTAATAAAATAATATCATGCGTTCTCCTGCCTGCAACACTTTCTGCCTGTTCGAATATTTATTATGAGTTTGATTGCAAAGTATTTATTGAAATAAAAATAATCACCATTAAACATTACCAAAACCGTGTATTATAGGTTTAATTTTTTTTTCAATTTTGTGAAACGGGGTTATCAAACCCTCCCCCTCCACCAAATGTCATATTCTCACTCGGGACAGACCACACTGGTAGACCACAGTGAGACCGCCAATCCCATAAATTCTTCCTTGGCGCCTCTCAAATTACTTATTATTACTTTACAACTTATTCATTCTCGCTTACAAAAGATTCCCTCATTACGCGGTGACCCGTTTAACTACAATGATTACCATGACAACGGCGACGGAACAGACGACATTGAATCGCCCACACAATTGCATCACCGGAAGTCTTAAGCTTAATTCCATTGTTCAAAGAACAAACCAAAAATATTAATATAAATTCCAAAAGTTTTTTTAATATCATAAACGTAATGATAATAATTAAATACCATATACTATTAATTATAATAATAGATAACAGAGTCACACAAAAAATTTGAAGATGCTAAATAACCAAAATGGCGAATGGTCAACTATTTAGAAGCTGGTTTGGATAATACAATGTATTATAATTTTATACCGAGTGTGTATGACGTATGTTTTATAAAATATAAAATTATGCATTTAGCAGTTTTAACGAACTCAGTTTGAAAACTTTAAAATACTGACAATCATCTTATCTAATTTTAGTAAAAACATAGTATATTTCAGGGATTCATGATTGATTTGCCTAGAAAAACAAACATTTCAAAATCTTGTCCCACCGAGTTCTAATAATACTAAAGAGACAGTTCTTGTAAATACTAAATAATACTAAAGAGACAGTTCTTGTAAAGAAACTCTCTCGCCAGTTTGAAAAAGTTGAGACATAATAAGTTCTTTCTTGGCGTTTCCTTTGTTAATTTCTGAATGATAAATATTAATAATAGCAACAACAATAGTAAAAGTAGTAGTAGTAGTTTTAGTAGTAATAGTAGTAAGAGTAGTAGTAATAGTAGTAGTAGTAGTACTCGTAGTAGTAGTAGTAGTAGTAGTAGTAGTAGTAGTAGTAGTAGTAGTAGTAGTAGTAGTAGTAGTAGTAGTAGTAGTAGTAGTAGTAGTAGTAGTAGTAGTAGTAGTAGTAGTAGTAGTAGTAGTAGTAGTAGTAGTAGTAGTAGTAGTAGTAGTCGTAGTAGTAGTAGCAGTGGCAGCGGCAGCGGCAGCGGTAGCGGTAGCGGTAGCTGTAGAGGCAGCAGCAATAGAATAGCAGTAGCAGTAGCAGTAGCAGTAGTAGTAGTAATCGGGAAAAGATTATTGATTTATGATGTGCTTTCAGTATTATTGAATACATAAAATATTTGGAAATTTTTTAAATGTAGGTGGGAAGTAGGTTGGAGACACAAAAAACGCAGAATTTTGCTTTACATGGAATACATTTTTTGATTGAAATTGTGTACTTTATTGTATGTAAAATTTCTTAGTTTAGATTAGAGTAATTCACGGGCCGGGCCGTAATTTTAGGATCTTCAGACGGGCCGTGCCGGACCTGAGGTCAAGCCGAGCCGAACCGAAATTATAGAGATTTTAGGGTTGTAAAAACAGACCGGGCTGGGTCAGGAATTTTAACTTATAAAACGGGCCGGGCCGAGTTGTTGACGTGCAGGGCCGCAAAAAATCGTCCCATGCAGTACTCTAGTTCAGATCTATATCCGTCTTGGAGACGGGGAGACGCTAAATATTTTGTCAAGTGTATAAGAAATTTAATTCTTATGTTTATTTTGCCCTGACTGTAAATTATTGGATTTTATTATCACAGAAAACAAATGGTTAAACAGCAGTAGTATTAGTAGTAGCAGCAGCAGCCACAGTAGTAGTAGTAGCAGCAGTAGAAAAGTTCTTGTTAGATGAGAAGTTGATTTAAAAGTTTTAATAATGAAAAACAGTCTTTTAATTTAATTGATTTTTATAATATTTGGTTTGTCAGTTTATGAAGCAAACAGGAATGCTCATCAGCAAGAAACATATGTTTTCAAGATAGTTCTCAAATATCTCGTGAGTTTTCATGAATATACAGCAGAGAACCCATGGGGCTCGTAAAAGTACCTACGACTAATAACCCAGGGTTTGAAAAATTTTGGGTTTTTTTTTCAAGTACTGAACACTTTTAGAAAAGTTTTGGGTTACCTCTTGTAAGTACTGAGCCACTCCAGACCAATTTGACTGGCTACGCGGTTGCGAATATGCATAAACTGAAAAAGTTTTGAAAGTTTAAAATGGAAATAGTAAATTAACATTTACTTCTTCGTTCTGATAAGCAGTGACAGCAATAAATGAAGCTTTGTGGAATGAAGTTGATAGTATAATTTCATCTTTTTCCTGATTGCTCTTGTTACCAATTTTTACGATGGAGATACGAGGCATATATTTGTGCAAGGAATCCAAATAAATCTTTTCAGAAAATTAATTATGATATTTTGTTATTTCCAAAACTCAACTAAATTTAGATTTTCAAATTTTTATTTTCAAAAAATTCTATACTTGGTCAGGAGTACAATTGCATTTGTTAGAAATTTTTATTCTTGAAAAAGATATGATGTTAAGATTCCAATGTCTTCCGAAGTTTGGTGAATCCGGATGCAAATAAGCCATTGAAACGTTTTTTTCACCTGAGAATGAATTTCCCGTTATGAGAATTTGAATAAAAATTTACAATATGGTGGTAATATTAAATTGTCACAGCCAGGAACGGTTTGTGTAAAGTGCATATGGAATCGCACAGTTAACCACTTGAACGTGTGTCAGAACATTGATAGCCCCAGCCAAAAATCTACCCACTCAAAACACATGAAAAGCTAAGCCGATCCTCTGATATTTGCTCAACTTGAACCCTGGGGCGCCGGAATGGTTTTGAAAGTGGGGGGCCAACAAATTTTTTTAGGGTCTTTAAATGCCGTAAAATTTATGATAAAATGCATCTTTATCTGAAATCATTGGTTTTAAACCAAAAATCTTTTCTAAAATAAAAAGTAAAAAAATGAACGACAATCTAGTGTTTAGATAAATACCATTTCACCAAATTCTAAAAATAACTACCATTTACAAAAGTTAACTACAAATTGCAACTTTAACAACCATTTACCCAAAAAAATTACTTCTTCTGTCATTTAGCATACAAAAAGATTTACAAATTTCCAACCAGTTTAGATTTTCTGTTTTTTTACAGTTAAAAACATGACATGGTTTAATCTAGTTTTGGTCATTAATTGTTGTCCGCAAATAGGTTCTAATTCGACGCAATGCCGAAAAACTTCTATCTGATGTTGCATTTGACATCGGAAAAACCAAATACAATTTTAATAAATTTTCTACTTGTGACAATAAAGTTTTTGAAGTTTCATTTTTACTGAACATATCAACAATTGACAGACTCTCGACAAATCCCTCGTTATAAAATAATATTGGTATTTGACAAAAAGTGGGGGGGCCAAAATGGCGTTTGACCCTTCCACTTTTGAAAATGGGGGGCGACCCATCCGGTTCCGGCGCCGATGCTTGAACCACGTTACGTTACCTGATGATAAAGTTGATAGCTGGCTGTCCTAATCTTATATTACATAAGCGATAAAATTATTTAACCGCTAATTAATGAATAATATTTTCACCAATTGGCAATGAAGTTTTATGGGTTTCGTGATCTTGAGGATGAAGATTGCAGGTGGTTTGGAGATGCGAACCATAATGAGGTGGCTGCTTATTCTTTTTCATTGATTTCATTTGTTTCGTCTAAACATTAAAGAAAGTTACCGATTACATAAAATAGTATAAGTTGTTTTTCACAACATTCTCTTAAATGTTTTAAAAACTTAATTCCATTTACAGATGTGGATCATTTTATGACGGTAAATTAATTTGTTCAAGTCTTACTAACGAGATTGTTTCTGCGGTCAAAACAGAATTTCCCATTCTCAGTCAGTATTCCATTTTGATTTTGACAGCCTTGGTTGATCGCACATTTTCCCAAACCTGTAGTCCATTCTCCATTAACATATTTCCATTTGCAAACATCGGTTTTCACAAAGTCTAACAAAACGGAATAAAATACATCTGGGTCCAAACCAGATATTTTTATTCGCAACACTGGAAACATTCGCCTTAAAAACACAGAAAAACAGTTTTTAATCATTTATCAAAAAATTGTTTTATAATTATATAAAACTAATATTGACATTAACTAAGTTAATAATTATATTACTATATTCATATAAGTTCATATATCTGTTCATATATGTATAAATATGATTGAATTCATAGATATTGTTGTAATATTGACACCTTTTTTGGGTTTTTGTAGAATAGTTTTATAATTTATTAAAAGTAATAATAAATGAAAACTTTGTATATACACTTTTTCTCTGCTACTTTTTACAAATCCGTCTAGGGCCATTAAAAGACGGAAAAAGTTATAACAGGGAGTAAAGATTATAATAATATATATAATCACCTTCCACTTTTTGTTACAATCATCTCATTAGTTATTTCGTTGAATTCTTCCCACAAATCATCATCTTGAAGTTCGGCAGACACTTCTTCAACAGTTAATTTATTTATGAAAGGAGAAAAAATTCCTCGTGAACTCAATTTTTGCGTTTCATTTTTGCACGACTGAAGATTTTGGGTAGAAGTTGAAGCCATTTGAGATGAAGTAATTTGAGATGAAGTTGAAGCCATTTGAGATAAAGTAATTTGAGATGGAATTGCAGAGATGTGCTGATCTTCTTCGGATGAATATTTTGATGATTGAGAATAAAAATCGCTGCAATAATAAACATTTGGTACATAATACTTCGCAGCATCATCCATTTTTACATTGTTCTCGGCTTCTGAACTTGAATTATTGTAAACGTTTCTTGAATTTTTATCAGCTTCTAGTTTATCCTGATATTCATTATACAAATAAATGTCTTTAAAATCTTCATAAACTTCGGCACCTAAAGAAAATTGTTCTTGACTTTTTAAACTTCGGGGGTGGTAGCCATGATTACAGTGGTTAGCGTAATGGTAATAAAACTGATTTTCATAGACTTGCTCTTCTCTCCAGCGAATGAAATCATTGTCTTTTTCTTCTTGGTAATTAGTAACATTTAAATTGTTATTTTCTCCCATTTAAAAAAAAATTTTTTGTTAGAGTTAAATGATGTTAAACAAAAATCTGAACAAACTAAACGTTATTTGTAGTTAAAATGCACATTACAACTTTCTTTCTCTGTCGTGATCATTATAACTGTCTTTCTTTATCGTGATTATTATAACTTTCTTTCTCTATTGTTAATTATGAACAATAAATGTCATTCAAGTGTTTGTTGGTTTTGATATAATCACAGTAATGTTAATAACATTACTTTATGGGCGGGTTTGTGTTTAAAGAAAACACGCCTCCTCTATGAGAAAGCCAATGAATTTGAAAATACAAAAATGAATTGTGTTTAAGGTCTGCAACCATGAATTTGTATCAATCAATTACGTTAACTGGACATAGATATCAAAGCAGTTTATCCAATAATTGTTCATGAAAGGTTTTGGAAGTTCAACAGTGAGTTGGCGAGTTTTTGAAAGAATTGTGATCTCTGTGATCAATCGAAATTTCTTTCTGATAATTTTGCAACTATTTTACAGTGTTTCGTTCAACTTTTCATTTATTAAATAAATTCCTCTCCTTCTCCCTCCACCTGTTCTACGAAATTTTTTCATTGTTGAAAATAAATCCAACTACTTTAAAGTTCCGAACAGACCAGAAGTCTTACATAATTGTTTTTTTAAAGATTTTTAGTAAAGAAAGTTTTTTTGCAAAAATTGTTTGATCATAAATTACTCTCATTAAAAAATGAACACGGGCACTACATTTTGTCACAATCGAACGAAATTGTTTGAAATAGGATTACAAGCGCTTCGATTTTTCAGTTGTTTGTTCAGATTGAGAAGTTGAAAGTAACGGATAAAATAATATCTATCGTTGTTTACGCAGCAAACTGAAAAATCTCTTAGATGTTTTTTTTTATACTTTTTCAGCTACTACGATCCAATTGTTTGAGAAAGTGGTTTTCAAACTTTTCAAGCATTAGTATTAGAAGAAGCAACGGTCTTTCTATCATGAAATTGCGTAGCAAGTAATAAACAATTAAACATAAGAGTTCATTTTCAAAGAAATTTTTGCTAGTGTTCTGTCGACAAAGTACAATTTAAGTTGTTTTAACACAACTACTTTAGTTAATTCTAAAAAACGTCTCGTAATTTCTTCTAAAATATTTCAGCAAAGAAATCATTTCATCAAAAATCACTAAGCTTTTAACATAATTTATTCTTTCGGCATATCCCCAGGACCTGCGTCAGACCCAGGCCCGTATGCAGGATTTAGTGAGTGGGGGGCTATGAAAAGTAGCAGGGGGGCTACTGACGATCGAGGGCATCGAAGAAGCCTGAGCGCGAGCGCCGAAGTTGCGAAGCCTCTCACGATAAGGAGATTCGCCAAAGCATTTTGTAGCATTTGGCACAAAATGGCATTCAATTTTGGATATCCTATAATATGATTATAGGTTTTCTAAGAATTGCAATATTGTTGCTCGTAATAACAAAAATTAACAATACATTTTTTAGCTGTTCTCAGCGCTATTCGCTACCGCTACTTTTATTCAAAAACAAAATAGGTTTTTTATATCAATTAAATGATTTCTAATGTATTTAGTTTTTATTTGAAGTATGCAAGAAATCTTAGTCTGGTTGATTTATCGACGAGCGTAAGCGTCTCTTTGAAATGTGGAACCTTTCCTGACCTTGCTAAAGTGAGCGTGTGCGTCTCTTTGAAATGTGGCAGAAGTGGTATACCGGGTGTTAGTGATGTTTTGAGGTGGATGGTATTCTGGCTGTTTAAGTGTGTATACACCTACAATTTAAGATCTTGACGTTATTTCTTGTCCAGTTGTTTTATTCACTTTATGTGACAAATAAAATTGCTGTATATTACAACCATGTCTTCTACAAACATGTTGATTGCTCGAGGCATAAGTGTCTTTGAAGCGTGGTCCCTTGGTGTTAAACGACCAATGCCAGATTTGACATGCGTGATGCTTTGACGTGTTTGTGGCCGAAAACAATAAAATTTAGTTTTTCTGGTGCTGTGACCGGGAGCGGGAGAAAAGCAAGAAAAGAGAGCGACCGGGAGCGTGAGAGCAAGCGAGGAAGGAAACGGGAGCGAAAGAAAAACCTCTAAAAACCCCGGGCAACGCCGGGTACCCCGCTAATTCTATTATAAAGTATAAAGTATTTGGATGCAAGCACAGTAGCACTGTAAATTTGATATAAATAACCCTACATTTTGGTAACATATTTTGGTCGAAAATAACATCTTAAACAATTTTAGTAACTTTTTTTGATAAATAGTCCGCTGGATTAATAGACATTAGATGAACAGTCCTTATGATGAACCGTCCTCTTGATGAATAGTCCTTTGATGAATAGTCTTTTGATGAATAGTCCATTGATGAATAGTCCTTGATGAACAGTCCTTTGATGAATCGTCTTTTGATGAACTGTCCTAGAATCATGAATTCGATTTCTGATGAGATTTGCGTCCGAATGTTCCTGTTGTTGATGCTGCGAAGTAGACACGGTCGACATGGTAGTAGTGACAGCGGCTTTTTAAATCCTTTCTATTAACTTCACCGCTGGTTTTGCTTACTTGCCTGATTGATTGCTTGTTTGAATGTTTGAATACCTTGAAAGTAACATTTAACTAACTTCCCGTCATCCTATTAAGCTGAAATTTTAAATATATGCTAACTCCTCGTGACAATGTTTTCTATCAAAGTTTTAAAAGATTTAGAAACAAATTTGTAATTAAAAATAATAATTATCTATGTTTCAAAATATAACATATTTATTACAAAAAAGCCAACCTATCCAGAAATATAAGGGATATGTGAAAAAATCGTTTTTTTACGGCTTTCTTGTTTCTATTTTTACGTCATCGAAACAGTTTTGGGGAAACTTTTTGTGGGGATTTCGTGGTTATGAGGATTTTTTGCGGTAATACAGCAGTAACGGTAAACAATTACAAGCTAAATATCTTTTTTTATTTTAATCTTAATTTGATTTTTACTCAAAATTATTTATTACTTTCGGTTTTTATTACGCATATAAAAATATCTATGGGTTGTCTCATCTGAGATATAGTGTGTCTATGTTTTGTGTTTTTGTCGTTGCCATTTGTAAGTTATGTCGCAATTTTGTTTGTTGGTACCTGCTTTTGGTACCACTTTTCTGTTCAAAAAAACTTATAATACAAATAAAAAAGTTTACTATAGAAAATTTGTTTTAAGGAAAAGCGACTAAAAGTTTTCTTTGACAAAAGGTAAACGTTGTCCAGAAGGACAACATGGATGACCGCATGGATTGAAAATTTTTATCTGATTATATGGGTAGTGGTTTGGATCGGGTTAATTTAAATTTTTGCATTTTTGCTTGCCTACTGCTTTGTAGTAAAACCGTGTCGGAGATGAGCAAGCGGGAGCGGGATGAGATGAGGAGGATGCTTCAATAATCTAACAAGTGTGTTTATTCCGTTAAACTATGCAAACAAATGTAATAGGAGAGCAAGTTTCAAACAATATTGCTTAGCACTTACCTGTTAAACAGATGTTCTTCAAAATAACGGTAATTATAATCCGATAAGGTCGCCTAACAAATGCCATGATGAACCAATTAATAAACATATCTAATTAAATGCATTTTTATAATTTTCCTCTGTTCAGGTGAATCTTTTTTAATTGAATTTTATCTTTTCCTGGTTTTGTTATAGAATAGTTACTATAGCAGTTGACCCGGCTTTTCTCCAACCTTTTTGTTAAGTAAATATATTGAAATTTATCAAACTGTCATTCTTTTTTCCAGGATTTCAGAGTTGGACAAAAAGTTTCATTAACTCCTGGAACGACTCCTAGTTTATTCTGAAGTTGACTATTAAAGTAGTTGTTAAATGACTAAAATTCTAAAAAAAAATTTGATTTAGTCTATATCTATATATATATAAATGAATGTTTGTGTGTGAGTGAGTTTGTCCTTTATAGAAATCTGAACCGCTGGAGTGATCTTGATGAAATTTGGCAAGGAGGTAGTTCTCATACAAGAAAAGAAAGTTAAGAAAGTTTGGACTCTCACTCCCATCCCCCGGCTCAGGGGGCCGAAAAACCTTTTTCAGGCTAAAAGTGCCTATGTACGACCATAAAAGATTATATATATATATATATATATATATATATATATATATATATATATATATATATATATATATATATATATATATATATATATATATATATATATATATATATATATATATATATATATATATATATATATATATATATATATATATATAAGGAGGTAGTTCTTATACAGGAAAATGAATATGAAAAAAGTTTGGACTCCTTACTCCTATCCCCCGGCTCAGGCCAAAAGTGTTTATGTACTATTAATAAAAGGCTTCCTCGCTAATAACGACAGAGTTTGTCCAGCTCAATGTTATGTTTACACACGTATTGCAAACTTTGCTTTAGAAGTATCTAGAAATTATGAGTCTGTGGCAAATGATACTGATGTCATGGCACTATTTGTTAACCGTTTTTACTTTTTAATGGCTGTGATTCTTTACATTGTGAAGTTGGCTGTAAACAGTCTCAATGCAAATCACTGTTTTCAGTTTGTAAAGTTTGCAAAAATCTATGACCCTGCTTTTGGGAGCCCAAAACTACATCAAGGGGCTCACTCCAAATTCAGAGGGGCAATGACCCTTCTTGTTTTTTCGAATTGACGTTCCTGATTAAACGTTATTGTTCAAATCTTCATCAATCAATCAATCAATCAATCTATCAGGAACAAAAAACAAATCGAATTCTATTTCGTTCAGACCGAAACGCCATTACAGCGCTAAACCGGAAAATTGAATCATGGAAGTAATTATATCATTGAGCCCTAGATGCACTTTTTCTTAACTCCGCCCTGTTGCGAGCCAGTCCCAACCCTGGATAAAGAAAGAGGGAAAAAGATAAATTTATTATCTTCGACAGGAATTACTTCGGTATTTCCCAAATACTGCTACTTAAGTCATAAGCACCTGGTGTGAAGAACTATAAATTATTATTTTTAAAAACGTGTTTTCTTTTCCGACTTGTTTAGTTGCATAGTTTTTTTTTCTAAATTTGCAATTAATTCTTCTTTTGTGTTTAAAAAATGCCAAAATGACTAGTACAGATAGATATTTCAGATGAGATGGACGGACGCTTTCAATTAATGTAGCCGCATAAACTCATCATAGAAATAAAAACACGGATGTGAAACTGGAAGCACAAAACAATTCCAAAAGTGAGATACGGGAATCAAACTGTAGAAATTTGTACCCAACTCTTTCTATGGCTGCATAAATGCTTGACGAAGGACATTTGAAGCTGAACAGAAATTCGGAAACGTCAAATCTTAAATGCTACAAATATTCAACTGGGAGTGATGAAGGCCAACAAACAATAACAATGTTTTTTAAATATTGGAAAGAACTTCCAGCACAAGTAAAAGAGTCTGATCGTTTTGAAATAGCTGGAAAAAGAAAGGGAGAGAGAGGGAGAGAGAAACAAGAGAAACAACCAAAGAAAAAACCTGTCGGGTATAAAAAAATGTATTTTAGATTTCTTTTGTTTTATTTCACTGAATAAAAAAAGAATTAAAAATATCTTACAATTTACAATGGGTGTCGTAATGACTGTATTCAAGACTTTAAAAAAAAATACAAGTAATATCTAAGAATATTAAGGAATAAAAAACATAAGACATTTTAGGTTTCCATTTGTTTCGGGCAAAACTTCTTGCGGTCGAAGTTGCTGTATGTAACAATATCCATGCTGTTTCTTACGTCATGTCGGCACCTCAATCAACAGTCGGGCACAAATAACTGTTAAGAGGTTATTGAAATGAAACGTGAAGAAAAGGTTGAGTTTTGCTCCACCGAAATTTATTTATTAAGAAATGCAAGTAACTCGAAAATACAAATTCAGCACGTTTTCATTTCATTTATTTATTTCGTTAAATCTAAACTGAAGCAACATGTGGAGACGACAAGCCATCTCCAATCGACGCCATCCCACGCATGCAGTTAGAGCGTTCGTTAACAGCAGAAGCAGTACAAACGTGAATCTAATTATCGAGAGGTGACTGCAGTAGTGTGAAGTAAACACTGTGGCACGTGACTACGTCTTTGGGCGACAAACAGACCCACAACTAAGACACAATCCTCGCTAAATAAAAACTGCATGTTTGAGGTTATCATGAGAGTTGGACAAATGCATGACCAGCTTCTTGCTCACCTTCCTGAGTGGTTCAACGGAAATGATAATAGTTATTCCTAAGTACGCCGCAAGCGACTGTGGTTAATGATTAGTACATCACATGTGATCGCGGTTGCCCATAAGTAAACCACATGTGGCAGTGGTTATGTGTAAGTATAACAAATGTAACAGAGGTTGTTCATAATAACACCAATTGTAATGTCGGTTATTGATCAGTAAGCAATGTGTGATGCTATTTAACCGTAACTACACCACAAAAGTCATAAAAAGTACACTAAACATGACAATGGCAATCAGTAAGTACACTAGAAAGCGTGATGACATGGTAAACTTGTGGTTAAAAACAAAACAGGAACATCAAGTTGATGAGACTGCAGGAGCATGGATGCATCTCAACATGAAATATCATCAATTATGATAAGCCAAAGATAAAAGAAAGCTCTGTTAAGAGGCTATGAAGATGAAATTATTAATTACACACTGATTTCTCCACCATCTTCACACACAGAGCACGAATGCCTACATTAAAAATAAACATTTAAAAAAACATTAAGAAACAAACGGACCAGGATAAAACAAGAATAACACTTACAACAAGATATGTGTCAAAGATTATCACGAAAAAAAAGAGACACCATGAAAAATTAACATCAAAATGTCAAAAAATAGTTTGTGCCCATCCTGCGAAGAAAGGTGTTTGATAACATGAAAAAAAATAAATTAAATGTGAGATCAAAAAGAATCAATTCCCTGGATATGATCCCAAAATTTTGACTGGTGATATAAAAAAATACGTTTTTGACCGAGCTGTTTTCATTTAAATGCCATAAATCGGACAGTTAGGAATTAAAACTTTTGATAAAATTGTAATTCCAATGCTGAAGAGCTAGAAGTAATAATGACAAGAACAAATAACATTAAGAACAAATAGACACTGGGTGTGGCATTAAAAGAAATGTACTGCACAGTTACTGGTGAGTATTGTGCAACAGAAATCTACACTTTCATAATCTGAAATAAAATAAAACTATAGTAAAAAAAATTACGACAAATACATTGAAAGATTGCATTAAATGGGCGGTGGTAACAGAAGCCATCCTTCTGCAGATAATAATAATAATAATAGGAATAATATAACAAATAGTAAATAACTTTCAACTATACACATATGACTTCGAATACCAATAAAGAACTGTCCAAGAAATAAACCAAAATTTGAACGCCAACAAATTTTCCATAAAAGTGGTGAGCATGGAAAATTAAAACATTAAAAATCTTCACAGATTTCTTTCAACTTCAAGTGATTTCCTTTTCAAAGTCACCATAGCGATGGACATTCCATGGTAACTCAAACATTTCGCCAGTGAAGCTATTAAATTATTTAACAAATGAAAGCAGTCTGTTGAGAAAAAAAGTTTTAATAATAAAAATAACAATAAAAAACAACAATGATAATAACAACATGAGAAAATCCCCAGGAAATAATATCATGCTTCGCAGAACAATATCATGATCACTGCTAAGAACATACGTTCTAAGTGGCGAAGCGACAAGCGAGTGAGAGTTCTATAAACTAAAACTGTGATGAGAAGAGAAAGAACTAAACCACAGCAGAGAAGAAACAAACTTTCAGAAAAAAAAGAATGAAATCATGAAGAATCGTTGCAGGTGAATTTTATTTAGTAAATGATACTTTTAAAGTCCTAATTGTTCTTAGAGATAATCTTCAGTGACTGTGAATCGTTAAACGTTGAAAAGCTATCGGGAGATGGTATTGGTGGCGGTGATTGGTGATTAAAGAAAGGAAGAGGAGAATTTGTGACTCGATTGATGGTTCGAATAGATTCGAGAACCTGATCATTCTCTGGAAGGTCGTCGGCATCAATCAGCGGAAAAGTACTGAACTGCTTCTTGAAGTTCAGAGAATCATCATCATCTTGTTTAATGTTCTCTCCATTATTATCCAAACCATTCAAGGCATCCGTACAATCGAGAATTGTTTCTATGGTATTTTCGTGGTCGCTTACTTCGTTCTGATCATCATAAATTGCATTTGCCACGCGACTGATCTTCGTATGACCACTGGCACCATAAGATTGGTCCTCCTTAGAAAGATTGCGCTCTTCATCAGAAAGGTTTGATGTCGGGATACCACCTTCTTCTCCAGCGATTTGAGCAGGCTGGAGTGAGACAAAGAGAGCATTAGATTCATCAACAACCATCAAACTGATTCGCTTGCTTGTACTTCCTTCGCCATCCTGCATGGAAAAGAAGATCAAAAATCAATATAATTCTTCATAAATTGAAATCTTTCTGTCACAGACTTGAAACAAATTTATGCTAAACTCTCAATAAGGAACAATAAATTCAACTACAATCTGAATTATTTGTCAAGAAATAGAAAGATAAAAAATAAGACATTCCATAAATTCATCAGATAATTTCTAAAGAAGAACTAACATGCAATAATGTCGTTTATATATGCAGTAGTAAGGTTACCGGGGTTTTTAGAAAATTTTCAATCGTTTTTCTCTTTTTTTTTGATGCTCCTGTTTCCCTCCCCACTTGCTCTCCTGCTATTTCTCATTCTTCCGCTCGCTCTCTCGTTCCCGCTCACACTCTCTCTTCCATTCCCGCTCACTACCCCGCTGCCACTCACTATTCTGCTCCCAATAATTCTCCTGCTTCTTTTCCAGCTTTCGATCCTTTCATTCCTTTTCTTTCTTCCTCTCTTTTAGCCCATAAAATGTAAAATAAATTTGCTAAAAGTTGCTTGAAACCTTCCAAATTTGTTACGTAACTAAACTTGAATTTTGTTATGAAAAAACCTTTGACGTTCATACATAGGCACTTTTGGCCTGGAAAGTTTTTTGGTCATAAAGAAATTAAAATAATTAAAATCTACCCTATCTTTTTCTACTCAATAAAATATACCTCCATGCCCAATTTTGTTAAAATTGGTCCAGCCCTTTGGATTTGTACACAAGACAGTCATTTTTATGTATATAGATAAAAAAAATGCTTACTTTGAGGTACTTCTCATGTCTAAGCCACATCAGAATCCAAATGGACAGATAAAACATGGCAGCAAAGAACTTATATGCAAATGATATACCTGCAATATATATACCTATATATATATATATATATATATATATATATATATATATATATATTATATATATACATATATATATATATATATATATATATATATATATATATATATATATATATATATATATATATATATATATATATATATATATATATATATATATATATATATTATATACATATATATATATATATATATATATATATATATATATATATATATATATATATATATATATATATATACATTTGTAAGAAATATCATATAAATGTCTATATGTATATTATGTATTGAAATATCATACACATGCTTATAAGTATTAAAAGTTACTCCAGAAACATTAAAAAAATACCAAACTCACAGGACTACTCATTAAAAAAACAAAATAAAAATTTGTGTCATGGAAAAACAACTAAACAATACAACTAAAATGGGCCACCCACCAACAAATTTGTATCTCAATTGAACGAGATCGTAGACCAAACAGTTTCCAAAGACACCACACATCTTGTTGAATATGATGCAAGCCTTGTCTATCTGCCACCCATATATGATTGGTGCAGGAATGTATGCTGGGAATAAGAAAGGAAACGATAATAAACCATCATAAGGTAAATAAATAAAATATTATTATTTCAGTTGCACAATAAATAGCATCTTCTTACCAAACAATCTCAGCATGACACACTGCAGACCTAAAGCGAGTGCTTTTTCTTGCTCCCCAACCGATCTGTAAATTATAAAACAAACTTTCATAAACATTCATAATTCTCTGATCTCCATGAAATTTAACTGATAATATTATCAAACATTAATAAATCATGCATTGAACTACTGCCGTGAAATTCTCTCTCTAATATTTCTTAACAACTTTAATGACCAAATTTTTTTTGTTTGGATGGTAAATGATTCCCATTCAATTGGAAGATCATCTTAGTATTATGTATTTTGATCTAAATTCTATGGCAATTGCATGCAACTGCTGTGGCGAACCAGGTTTTTTGAGGAGGGGGTTTGGAGATTTGTTTTTCAGTTTTAATTATTTTATATTTCTTAAACAATAAAAGTTTTTAATACAGTTAAATTAAATTTGACTTCAAAGAGCCAAATAATTTTATTTTAAATTCAAAAATATCTAAATTTTTAACATGTAAAAAAATACATGGCAGTTCATTAATTAGAAAAATAAGCTATTTTAGTTTGATATATTAGCCATTTTATCCAAAATATAGTCCATTATCAGCGTGGAATATCTATACAAATACAAAAGAGTTTGAACCACGCAATCTCTTCTCCGATTAAAAACTTCTAAAAAAATAATTTTTGTCCAATATTTTTATGAAAAATCCCAAAATATTTTCATGAAAGCAATAGTAGGAATGTACTACTACATATATAATGGCTAATTAACAAAGATAATTTTATGTCAATCTTTCTGTGATTTTATCATCAATAAAACTAGTTTATTGATAAATTTTCATGCAGAACATTTTTTTGAGTGGGGAGTAGGGGGTTACTCTACAAATTTCTCCTTTGATGGGGTACAAACATAAACATTTTTACAATAATCTTTCTTTTTTAAATTAATTTACACTAAATCAAGCCGAGCAATACGTTTCATGTATTAAAAAAACTTTCTGGAATAATAACGGGGAGTTCTTACCCCCAGAAACAAGCTCTTTGGGTGCGCCCATGGTCAGACATACACTTAACCCATTAATGCCCAAATTTTTAAATTTGATAAAAATCTGTTCATTAACTCAATGACACTCTATTAAAACAAGATAGAACAATTATTTTCAAAATTTTGTAAAATGTTTTACCAAATTATCAAATTTTCTAATGCACCTTAATAAGGTGCAGTAGGCACAAATGTGTACATCGACAACATGAAAGCAAAAAACTAAATAATAATGCTTCAATGTATGCAAAAACAATAGTATATGATTCAAATCATTCAATTTGATGCCATTCCTCAAAACAATGATCATGCAAGCCAATGCCACATTTTTTGCACCCCTTTTTTGTATTTTTGTGGCACTGGGCGCATCTTTTTTGTGTGTCTAAATGACTCTGAAAATGATTTTTTCTATCTGTTCTAACAACAACACTGACTCTTTTGTCAGCTGATAGAAGTTTCCCTTTTGGACGACCAGATGTTGATTTTGCCGGTGTGTACAAACTCAAATAATCTAAAACTAGTTTTCTACGAAAAGATAACAAATCCAAATTTTCATCGTTTTCAGATTTATTTTGTCTATAAATTAGCCAACAATTTTGGATTACCATGTCAGGTACCCAGGCAAATAATGCCCACCACCACTTTTTGTTTCTAATAGAAATCCTGTAGGCTGCGATATTTTGGTCACACCTATCTACACCGCCCATGTAATTGTTATACTGCTTCACAACTTGTGGTTGAGTTACCATTATTCTTTGTCTTGTATTTCGACACCACCTTGCTGCTTCAACAGTAGGTTCCAGTCCAATGTTATTGAAGGCTAGGTATACACTTCTGTTGTCATTCCATCCAACAACAGTGAATAAATTGTTTTTTTCTGTAACAACATCAAAATGTCCTCTTTCTTTCTTTTCTAATTGTTTTTGTAGCATTACAGGACAGTTTCCTAATTTGTTGCATCTTATCACTCCAGTGCATTTAATTTTCTTTTCATCAAACTTTTCCAATAGTCGGAATGATGTGAAAAAGTTGTCGATAAAAACATGGAGTGAGACATTTCTGGGTAACTCCTCCATCAAATCTAACACAACTTGTTCTCCCAATCCCCAGTTTGTAGCTGAGCTTCTGACACGGGGTGCTGATCCTTTGGCACCTTGATAAGGTTCAAATTGGACCACATATCCTTCACTACTAGCCAGAACCCACATTTTGTAACCCATTCGAATTGGCTTGCCAACTATTCTTTGCGTAGTGCTATGTCTACCATAATAAGGCACCATAGACTCATCTATGGAAAGGTGCTCAGAATTCATAAAATATTCTAAACATTTTACATTTATCATTGCAAAAAATGACCTTATCTTTGCCATTTTATCATCTTTGTCCAAATTGTTATTATCACATAAATGAAAAACTGACATCAATTCTTCAAACCGATTTCTAGACATACAATTTGACATAGCCTCATTATGAACATCTGGACAATTTTCCCAATAATTTCTTCTTCTAGTAGGTAAACAGGTATATCCAGATAGAAGAAGCATTGCAATAAATAATCTAATTTCTTCTATACTTGTTGAAAAATTGTGTTTCAACTTGTCTCGTCTAGCATATAATTCTGTCATATTTTTGACATATTCAATTAGATCATCATCAAAAAAGGCATTAAATAGTTGGATAGGGGTTAATCCAGTTTTTAATTTCTTTTATGTTGGTTTTGGACCAAAATCTTTTTCAGGCAAGTTGGATGTTTTCCAAAGTCTTTCATTATTTTTTGGAATAGAAGAAGACAGGAGCTCTGGATAACTAATTTCATCTTCAGCTTTGTCTAAACTGTTTAAAATTTTATCACCATAATTAATACAAAAATCAGCTGGAGCAGTTAACTGAAGTGAACTGAGATTGTTAGCATTTAGAGCTTCCTCATCACCACTGTCTTCATCAGAACATTGTCCAGATGCTGGAGGTAGTAAATATACTTCAGCATCTACAAAAGTGTCATCTTCCAATAACGAAAGTACCTCATTGACTGTGAATCTGATAGGAAATGATAATATAATCAACAATAAAGATTGAAACCCAAGAAAATACATCAATGTACACATTTGTGCCTACTGCACCCTAATAAGGTGCAGTTATTCCAACGACATAATTTAATTCAGAAAATAAAAATAAAAATAACTTTTTACAAATTGGAATACAATACACAATTACTAATTAAATTATTAACTTAGAAACATTAAATATTACTTTAATACTTCAAATAAGCAAACCTTTTAGACGGCAATTTAGCAAAAGCCATTTCAAACAAAAAAATTTAGTAATCGAACGTAAAGAATATTAAAACAAAGGGAATAGCGGCAGCAAGCAAGCTAAATGTTTAACAAAATAAGTAAACAATGCTGAGGTAACCAAAAATCCTATAAATTTTAAGTTTTTGATAACGTTTAACGAGATTTTATAACTGCACCTTATTAAGGTGCAGTAGGCATTAATGGGTTAAGCATGCCAAGTATTACGTTTTCATGCATTAAAAAAATGTTTCGAGAATAATTTCGAGAGGTTCAAACCCCAGAAACCCCCCCCCGTGTGGGTGCGTCAATGTACAACTATAAAAACTGATTCTAGTGAAAAAAACACTACATAAAAAATAAATATGAACCTTATTGTAACCATTAGTAGGGGCATTTGAGTGCCTGTGACAACAAATGTCATGATGAAGAGCATGACCATAAAGGGTACCAAGGTACCACAAACATGCTGACATGCTCCACCGGATGCAGATCTGACCCACGAGTTTCCTCTTTTCAATGGGACTCCACCGCCTTCAAATTCTTCCAGGTACGGCAAAGAAGTATCGTAAGCACAAGAACAGTTTGTGTAATTCTGAACAATTTTAATATAATAAATTTCAGAAGATAGAAATTAAAAAAAAATGCAAATATATATCAGTGAAAAACCTGCTCAATAAAATTGGAGCTGGCTAGTTGCATGCAGCCTGCATGACACGGACTGAAGAAGAGAACTTCATCAACACCACATACAAGATCAAGATTATTGTTGTCACAAGAGCAGTCTTTGTTGCACGATGAAGTGAGGTTGTAACTGTCTACAAATATGTAGTTGTTCAAGTCCTTGTAGTAGCTGCAAAAGTGAGTCTTTCAATAAATCTGATCATCTCTAATTAATTACGATTAATCATGAAAATAAAATACATTCGCATGAGTGAAAAAAAATGTTAAGCTAATACATCATTCTAAATACAATTAACCTAACAAGATATCCTTGTTAATCCGATACATCATTCTAAATTTAATAAACCTAACCAGATATCCTCATTAATACAATACATCATTCTAAATACAATTAAACTAATCAGGTGTCCTCACTAATCCAATACTCATTCTAAATATAATAAACATAACCAGATATCCTCACTAATACGATACATCATTCTAAATACAATTGACCTAACCAGGTATCCTCAATATTTTTTTTTTATAATAATTTATAGTCCTTTACACCAGGTGTTTTAAGACTCAAATAGCAAGCAGTATGTAGGAAATACCAAAGTACTTCTTGTTGCAGATCATAGTTTTACCCTTTTATCTTTCCCTCCTACTTTATCCAGGCTTGCGACTGGCTCACCAAAACGAGGCCAAGTTCTCATTAATCTGATATATTATTCTAAGTTTAATTAACCTAACCAGATATCTTCATTAATCTAATACAGCATTCCAAGTATAATCAACCTAACCAAGGTATCTTCATTAATGTAATATACCATTCTAAGTATAATTAACCTAACCAGGTGTCCTTATTATCATAACACTGTGATTAAATCCTGTTTTTATATATATAATTAAGTTGTATAATTTTGCATTTTTTATTTATTGGCAGACTTAACGTTAACACAGTTGGTCCAGATTATCAAGACATGATTAGATGTAATAGAATTTAATGGTTTAAAGAAACAACCTGTGGTTATCATACGGTACAGTAACACCAGCTATCTTTACATTTCCACAACCGAGTGCAAAGAACAATCCGAACCCAGCCAGGGAAATGCTGTTAAGAGCCAACGTCAGTTGAATGGCACCTTGAAAAGCAAAAGTTCTTAAATTGTTATTTATATTTTATAAGTAATAAAACTAACTCTACTGAAAAGTGAGTCAAAATTATTCTCGATCTGATCGCGTAAAAAATAGCGGATGCTGATGGGCGGATAACATCTTCACGGAAGTTATCTAATCATTGAACTACTTACTCATTTGTTTACTCTTATGTAAATTGACATAATTAGGCTTATGGACATTTAAATGTATAACATGAACCCCCACAATCAGTAGGCACTTAGCCTAATTAAATGTTGTTTATTAAGCAATCTAGCCAAGATAATTATACTGCTAACATGAAGTGAGCAAAGAATAACACATGACTATGATGACAGAGGCCATGATGTCCTACATAAAGCAATAGAACATTTGACCACATTTTACATATCTGTATTCACAGACAAGCCTTTGTGAAATTGGTCAAGAACCTGTTTTTTGCACGTCGGGCAATTTAAATACATTCATTTGAAAACATTTGAAACATTTAAATAATTGTATAATTTACTAGAATGGTGCCATGTAGATGCTAGATATTATTTTTACATGAACCGTAGCTACAGTGATGTACTTCAACAGTGATGTACTTCAACATACAGTGATGTACTTCGATGTAAGTAAGATACACGATGTACAGTGAGGTACACAATCTGCAGTGAGATACACGATGTACTGTGAGGTACACGAGCACATCCATCATAGATGAACTGCATTCCATGATGGTGCTGATATACTTTTCATGATATAGCAATAGTCTGGTATTATTGGACAATATGTACTATAGGATAAAATGTATTATCGTTCAAACAGATAAAAATTAGTAAATGTTTTTATTGCACAGTAATAACCTATAAATATATAAGCTATTAATTATTTTGAATATATTTTAATTAATGCATTTCAGTTAATATTTATCTGATGATGAGCCAACTTTTGATCATTGTACATTTATACACATACCAGCACTTGACGCACGCTTCGCGTGCGAAGCGTGTGAGTTTTTACATATAAATAGTAAAGGTAGTCGCACTGAAATCGCACTCTAAGCTCAGAAACAACACCAATGCTTTATTAGAGAATAACTTTACTCACGCCTCGCACGCGAAGCGTGTGACTATTTTAGCCAGTAACAGATGATTTTTCACTTGAACACGTTTTGGAATGGTCCTCTCTTTGATTAGACGATTTTCGAAAAACTGCCTACGAAAAAAAAAACTTTAATGGGAGATAATGGATAAAACAGCTTTCAAAAAAACCACATTTATTGGGTAATAGTGAAAAAACCGCCTATGAAAAAGCTATATTGGATGTGTTTGGAAATAACCGCCTAAGAAAAACACAATATTTATTGGATGGTATCGGAAAAAACAACCTACAAAAAAAACAAACTGTAACGGCTATTACAGAAAAAAACGCCTACGAAAAAAAAAACTTTTATTTGGCGATATTGAAAATAAAGCCTACAAAAAAACACAACTTTTAATGGCTGATAATGGGAAAACCTGCCGATGTACTACTTCGGTGATTTATTTATTTTCAACTTGTTTATATTGAGTTATGACGTATGCTCAAAATTGGAAAAACCCGCCGACTACTACTTCGGTGAATTGTTTATTTTCAACTTGTTTATATTCATCGATGACGTACATTGTTTTTTATATATCCGCAAAGCGTCGAACTTTCCAATAATATGAATAATATTAGCAAATTAGTTAATTTTCGTTAATAATAATATTATTAATAATTAAATTAAGAGGAATATTAATTGCAAATTAGTAAATTGTTGTTAATATTAATTATATTATTCGATGACGTACGCTCAAATGTGGGGAAAACCTGCCGGCGTACTTTGGAGATTTATTTACTTTCAACTTGTTTCTACTGAGTGATGACGTACGATGCATTATATATATCCTCAAAGCGTTAAACTTTTACGGCTAATAACTTGTTATTTAAACATTTTAACAAAAAAGTGCCCTAACAAACCGTGTTCAGCGTCTCATAATCTATCAACGTGAGTTTTTTCAGACCTGCAGATGGCAATCGGGTGACATAATACATCATTGCGCTTTTATGTTAGGAATATGTTCTCAGAAAAAGTTAAATATTGTAAAACACTGCATTTAACGTGATCCAATTTCATGAATCCCGATTATCGCATTATAGCGGGGTACCACTGTATTAATTAATTATTATTCTTTGCTTTATCATCACAAATTAAAATGTAAGCCTTTCATCATCATCTATGCATATATCTACACAATTACATAATTAGACCAACGAAACTAAAATCCTGTGTTTTATTATGTGGGTGTGGTTGAGAGACAAACTTTAAAAAACAAATAATAATTTCATATTCAAAAATCTTATAAAAAAAATTTGTACAACTCAAGTCACCTTTTGAAGTGAGCTGGCAATGCCTTAAGCAATAACCTCCCATTAGAATGCCAACAACTGCTCCAGGAATTGCAATTCCTCCTGTGAATAATTCATATAAAATAATAATTATTTTATATTCTTCAATTAGATTATAAATATGCAAATGCAGCAAGTACAACCTGTCAAAAGATTGGCCATTGATTTGCTAGCACCGAACTCTCTTTCCAGGTATTTGGGAAGGAAATAAACGAAGCCACTCACGACTGATACTTCGCAACAAATCCCCAAACTTGTTACAAGATAAATCGGATTTTTTAATATCTTGAACATTGCTGACGGAATGTCTGTGTAATACAAACAATTTTCAGTTATTAAAAATGTAATCCAATTTAGGCTGGGCCTTCACTTTAAGGTTACCTAAACAGGCCGGGTCAGGCCAATGCTTTTGTGCTAAGTATAGAGATTTAGGATTGCATTTTAAATTTATGCTCATCTTTAGCTAATTTCATTTATTGAACTTTTGTTTAAATATAATTTATAAACAAATTTTAAAAGCATTTTAAATTTATGCTCATCTCTAGCTAATTTCATTTATTGAACTTTTGTTTAAATATAATTTATAAACAAATTTATGTTTTTAATGTTTTAAATTGTTACTAAAAATTAGTTGAAACTCCAACAAAGAATCTTGCAAATAACATTGAAAAACCTTTCATGTTTTTGCCATAAGTCGATCCACGCCTGATTGCAACATCAGTGTCATTCGTACTGCTGGTACCTTCTTCTTGATTAGTCAGTGGTCTGGATTCTTGTGAGGAACCAAATACATCCATGAGTGAGAAGAACTTCTGACGATCTTGCCGTGCCAAAATTTTCAACTCATTCACAAGTACCTGTTTGAATGAAAAATGTACATCATGAAATATACACCACATAAACAAAACTCCATTACAGAAATGAAATACAAATGATTAGTACTAACTTTTGGGAACCCATAAAAAGGCACAGACACAAGTAGAAGCAGTGCCCCAAGAAAGACAAAACCTCCCCACCATGCCCCAACCCATTTTGGATTACTCGGGGTCAGGTTCAAGGCCGTCGTGTCGAAGGACAGAAGGTCAACATAATACTGCAACATGAGGGCACCAAGAGCAAAACCAACAATTGGTCCAAACACTCCACATGCATAAATGAAAGCTGAAAAAAAGATTAAATAATGGATGAATGGATGATTGGATGGATAGATGAATGGATAGATGAATGGATAACTCTATAATGATAATAACAAAACAGAAAGAAATTCATGATGGATGGGTTGATGGTAAAGGCATGGTACCATAATGAAACTAACAGAACAGAAACAAATTCACAGCTGTCAAAAAGTCAACAACAAATGCTGAATGCTCAAAATTATAATTTATTATTTAAGCAAGAAGCATGAAAACCTAAAACTTATAGAATCTGGCAAATAAACATGTTTATGTTAATAAACCTATGTAGGAGGGGGCTTTCATCCTGGAAACATGGTTGTCAATGTAGGTAGTTCCGAGGGTGTACAATGGCGATCCGCCTATGCCGATGAGGAACTGAGCCAGAATGAGTATGAGGACGTAATAGAATGGACCAGACATCTGATCACAGTTGTTCGTGGACAAATGAGGAGCTCCAGACAACAATGCAGAAGAGAAGGGTGGTAAAGAAAGTGGCTGCTTCACTCTGAAAAACATAAAACATCACACTAACCAATATAGCAAATAAATGAACACTTTTTGGTTTTTTGTGCCATTTTGGTCCTCTAAATTATTTTATTGAATTAACCTATATATAATATGCTGAAAATAACCATGAATAATAAATATAAATTCCAACATTTATTTGACAAAATAAGTTGATAATGGGTTAAAATTCGTTTTCACTTAACATTTTCAATGACAAATTAACCTATTCAATAAATTAATTGAAGAAAATCAATTCACATAAATTTTCAACCAAAACAAATCATTATTTAATTGTCAACGAAACAAAACAAAATCACAGAACAAGTTATAAGCAAGTGATCATACAAAATAAATTTTTTCAAATGCTTTTAATTTATTACAACTGACAGCTAATAACAAAGAAATCTTTGAAATCTTAATGTATTTCAAGTTTATTTATGTAATAAATATAACTGGTCCCTGCTGATGTTAGATCCGAGAGAACCTAACGATTACAGAATGGAGCAACATACATATATACACTACAAAATTTTACAGCACATCCCTTACAACAGAACAATTAAACGATTATGCTTTTCTTATGAAACATCATTATTTTAATGCCAAAACATTTTTGAATAAGTTTAATTCTATTTGTTCCATGACCAGCAGACAATTGAAGTTGAATAAAAATTAAAAAAAAAACAACAAATGAATAAACATTAATGACCTGCAGACGCTTTCTGCAGCAGCTGTTGAGTTCAGGCCTCCAGTTACGGTGTATGCAGGAGCCATGACATGAGGGAGTGTAGAGACTAATGCCCCCACCCCAATGAGAGCAGCCCCTAGTCCGATCCACCCAGGAATGTGTCGAGCACTTCCAAAGTAGCTCACGAATATTGCAGAAGAAGCACCTCCCATTTCCACTGAGGCCACAATCAATCCAGAGTAGAAACTTCCAATTTCGAATCTTTTCTCGATGGTCGATATGACACTGAAATGTTGGAAAGAAGAAGAATTTAAAAGAATCAGTGGAACAGAATCATAACCTACGTCCAAAACATTTTGAGCCAAGTTGCAATAAAAAATTTCTTTTTGTTCAAATTATGAGTCGATATATTCAGATATTGTAGTAATGAATATATTTTAGTAATGAATACATTTTTTTCTAATATATATATATATATATATATATATATATATATATATATATATATATATATATATATATATATATATATATATATATATATATATATATATATATATAGTCAATCGTATACGGGGATTTTGGAATGGTTTTGTAGTTTATTGAAAGATTATGAAATAAAGTCTTCTACTTAGAAATAACTTCTTTATTTCGTCAGTTCAATAGGCGGGTAGTCGATAAATAAATCATTGATAAAAATATATCACAGAAATGCCACATAATCACATGAACATCATATAATCACAAGAACATCACATAATCACATGAACATCACATAATCACATGAACATCACATAATCACATGAACATCACATAATCACATGAACATCACATAATCACACGAACATCACATAATCACACGAACATCACATAATCACATGAACATCACATAATCACATGAACATCACATAATCACACGAACATCACATAGTCACATGAACATAACATAATCACATGAACATCACATAATCACCTGAACATCACATAATCACATGAACATAACATAATCACATGAACATCACATAATCACATAATCACATGAACATCACATAATCACATAATCACATGAACATCACATAATCACATAATCACATGAACATCACATAATCACCTGAACATCACATAATCACATGAACTTCTGCACCACAGCCTACCTGCTACAAATGTTTGTCTATTTTATTATAGTCAAGAAGTCCCTGGGTCTCTAAAAATAAGAATAAAAAACTTTAAATACGTTTTTTTAAATACTTTGAAAATACAAAATGACTAATATAATTGAATACAATAGACCATTCATTTATCTTATTTCAACCATTTTTAATTTTCCTTTGGAACAGGCAAATAAAATAAAATGCAGAAAAGTTTATCACAATCATCGTTATCATCATCACTACAACCATCATCATTACAAATAGAGTACATAAATGGCACTCAGCATTACAATGTATCGGCCATAAGAATTTAATCTTAATAATAGATCTTAAAAAAATGTATTCATTACTACAGCCTAGTCAACAGAAAAAAAACTTAAAGCAGCTTTAAAAAGCACTGTTTAAGAATATGTGAATATCTGAATGGATTTAATTCTTTTAATTCATTCCTATGAGAAAAATAATTATTAAAAAAAAACTTTTAAATGTTTTACGTATGAACGTAGATATAAAATAACAAGGCACCAGTAAGTATATGAAGAACTTCCAATAAACAATTTGTGATGTATAAAGTAATAACCTGAAGATAAACAAGTAGTATCGTAAACAGTTGAGAGATGAATTATTGTGATGCAAATTGATAGCAAGACAAACACATCTATCATAATGAGATAGATATGTTTGATGAAGCAGACTGTTTGACAGTGATGATGATGATGATGATGATGATGATGATAGTCAAACAATGTAGCATTTTATCTTCTTAACAGAGTACTTCATAAACTCGTGCACAAAAACAAGCACAGATATAGATACATACATACATACACACACATATACATACATACATACATACATACATATATACATACATACATACATACATACATACATACATACATACATACATACATACATACATACATACAAACACAACAGCTATGCTGTTTTTAATAGTAAGTTTGAGCTGAATCATCTTAAACTTCACAAGAATTGGGTGTTGCCCTTCAAAAAATGGCTGTGTCAAGAAAAATATATTTTTAAGTGAAAAAACAGAAGATAGCTAATTATGAATATTAAATTATTTAACTATTTAAAATTGTCCATATAATAAAACTTACAAGACTAATTATCTATCAATTAATGAAGGCTCATAATAAAAAGTTTCGAGATAAATTAAAAATGAAATCATTTCAATATTTTTAGCTGTAATGATTAAACTATAAGATTAGCTGTATGCTTAGTATGATTAGTTGTAATAATTAAACTGTATGATTGAACTATATTTACTGTATTTCATATAAATTAGTAATACATAAATAACTAAAAATGGTTTTTATGGACATATTTTCAAATTGAATGTCAATTGTCAACTACATTTAAAATAAGGCATGAATTACAAATCTAAGTGTGGGTGGAAGCACGGCTTTTCAGGAAAGAAAAAAATCTATAGCATTAGAAATAGTGCAGCAGTTGATATAATAAACATTATTATGGCTCCTGTTGTTCAATACATGTAATTGGCATGGAAATATTGATGTAGTAGTAGTAGTAGTAATAATAATAATAATAATAGTAGTAGTAGTAGTAGTAGTAGTAGTAGTAGTAGTAGTAGTAGTAGCAGTAGCAGTAGTAGTAGTAGTAGTAGTAGTAGTAGTAGTAGTAGTAGTAGTAGTAGTAGTAGTAGTGGTGGTATTGGTATTGGTACTAGTACTGGTACTAGTACTAGTATTAGTATTAGTAGTAATAGCAGCAGCAGCAGTAGTAGTAGTAGTAGTACAAGAACTAAAATGTCAAAAAATGGCATATCCCTTCATTATCTCATTTTGTTGTTAAAACTAAAGATTTTTTCTATAAAAATTTATAGGTTTTTGCTTTAAATATTCTCCAAACCTATATATTTGGGACGTCAGTTTTTCTCTAAATTTCTCAAAAACCTGGTCTTGATTTTCAGATTCCTATTTATATGTAAGCAACTCATAATAATTTACTAAACATCAAATTCGACTTGTAGTAATACTACTACTACTACTACTACTACTACTACTACTACTACTACTACTACTACTACTACTACTACATCAATATTTCCATGCCAATTACATGTATTGAACCACACACAAAAAGTGAAAATTAACTAACTTCCATCATTGTATCAAAAAATTGCTTTGCAATACTCTATCGTAAAACACTTTTTGCGATACTATATTGTAAAAAAAATTTTTTGCGATGCTCCATTAAAAGTGGTTTTGTAATACTTTATCGAAAAACGTTTTTTACAATACTCTATAAAAAATGGTTTTTCGATACTCTATAGTAAAACGTTTTCTGCAATACTCTATCATAAAACTAGCCTACTAATACTTTATCATAAAACTAGCCTACTAATACTTTATCATAAAACTAGCTTACTAATACTTTATCATATAACGTTCCTTGCGTCACTCCATCAAAAAACATTTTTTGTTAACTTTTTTTGTGATACTCTATTGTTCAACTTTTTTTTGATAACGAAAAATGATTTTGCGATACTTTATTGAAAATATTTAAATTTTAATGCAATACTCTATAAAAAACAGTTTGGCGATACCCCATCGTAAAACTATAATTGCGATACTCTATGGAAAACTGGTTTTGCGATACTCTATAGTGAAACTTTTTTTGCGATACTCTAATGAAAAATGGTTTATTGTACAACATTTCTTGTGATATGTTATTCCAAGAAACTTTTTATCATGATACTCTATCAAAAGTTGTTTACAATAATCTAAGTAATTTCATATTCCCTGTGAAATTTTTCAGCTTAATATTTTAAACAATTTTATTTTATATTTTATTTAAATTTTGTACAATAAATCTGAAAAATTAATAGAATGCAATGTTAATGATGACTACTATATACACCAAATTTCAGCAAAATTGGATGATAGGAAGTGCTTCAAAGTTCGATCCCATTTTCCCGTCCGGACAAACAGAGACACAGAGAAACGGTGAAAAAGAAAGCAAGTTAAGAAACATGTGGTAAAAAATAGTTTATTTTTTTAGCTAATACAAAATTTTCCTAGAGATGTGTTAAAACATAAAGATTTTCGAGTTTAAAATGAATCATTCTGCTTTTTTTAAAATCAAACATAATTAACCTGTATTACACATTTTTGCTATTTGAAATAGTTTAAGAAATATTAAGTTATTGAAGCATACAATTTTTAACAAAAGGTCCCTAAAAAATCCTGGCTGTGCCTCTGAAAACCTCATGCTAAGCATTGTTTGAAAATTGGAAAGACAATGCCAATCAAAAGGATTCAGTGCAAAAATAGATAAAAAATTTAGAACCAAGATGGCCTTGATAATTCCAGAGTGAGACATCTGTCGATATTTCTTATGTGACTACTGTAATTTCTGATCTTGCAGACCTCAATGAGGAACATGATGGAAAACTCAGTATGAAAAATTGAATAAAATTTAAGGGGGTGCCATCACTCGAGTCCTACAAGTTTTAGACCTACTTTTGTATTAGAAGAAAAGTATTAAGTTATAATATGCTTTCTTTCAGTCCTGTTAAATACATACAATATCAGGAAGCTTTTTCAACATTTGAAGTTCTTGGGAGAGACAAAATATACAAACAAGGACTAGTTATTTATTGTGGAATGACATTTCTGGCTGAAGTTGATTGTTCTGATGCCTAGGTTATTTCCATGGTTTATTTAGATTACTATCTGTCTCGAACTAATCTCAGGCCCATATAAATTCTTGATTTTAAAATCTTATTAAATAAATTATAAATATAGTAGTAGCAATAGTATTATATTGAATCCGGATAAAAACGGCATTAACAACATATATACCCGAGTGTAAGTCAAAGTGTATTTTGCTAGTATTAAAAAGTGTTTAAATGCAAGGTTCAGGTATACTAATATGTAATATGTGAAAAATGAATCGAATTTGTTAAACATGAACTGATAGAGCACAACTACATAAGTCCAATTTATGTATTTTTTATCTGAAAGAGTACAACATTTCTCGACCTATACCCGAGCATACATAGTAGTTATTTCAATTAAAATTGAATGATTAATAAATGGAAATTTTTCAAACATAGTAGTTATTTCAATTAAAATTGAATGATTAATAAATGGTAATTGTTCAAACTTCACGACTGAGTACTTCAGTCCTTGAGAAACATTCGAGGTTAAAAAATTAAAAACTACAAACGATAATAAACTATTAAAAAAAATGAATTTGGCAATAATTTTGTAGTGATGTGCAAACCTTGAAATACCTTGAAATACTTCTTTGGATATGTAATAAATTTTGTCACTCCACAAGAATAAAATTAATATGACAAAATAAGCAAATGGGTTTGACAAAATAAGCAAATGGGTTTGACAAAAATGCAAGTTATTTTAATTAAAAAAGTAAGTTCTTCCTATAAACCCCATAATTCACACTCTCATCTAGAGTGCTAGGTTAGCTGAGTTGGTAGAGTGTTAACTTTGAATGTGAGAGCTTCACGGCTCTACTCCCACTCACTGCCTAGTAGCCCATGTCAACGGAAACTTAGCGGGTAAAATCGGTCTCTCTGTGGGGCATGTAAAAGAACAGCGCCTTTGAACAACCGGAAAAGGCGCTATATAAATTATCAAACATTTTTACATATTTTACATAGAAACAAATAAACCTTTAAACAATTTTCTACATCTTCATTTCAACAAAAATAAATAAAATAACAAGAAGAAATAAACCTGGCGACATATCCAGCAGCAAGAGCACCATACAGTGTGGCAAGAATACAGCACATGACAGTGAATGAAACAACAGAAGCCTCCATAAAAGCACCTCCAAGAATCTTGCTCCATCCTTTTTCTTCCAGGAACCCAGCATTCCGCAGCATGCAATTAATCTCTTCATCTGTTGGGGACCCTTGTTGCGAGTTCTGTGACTTCAACGCTTTTCCTTGCTGATGAAGAAGTAATTTCTGATCGGTTTGATTCTGCTTGGCAGTCTCCTGAATGCTGGCTACTGCTTTCGACGTGTCTGAACTTTCATCTCCAGCCTGATCATCCTGTTGATGTGAATTTAATAAGGACAACGGAACTGTCTCCTGTTCATTAATGGCTGCCTTCTTCCCAACTCGGACAATTTGATTGACAAAATTCTCTTTTTCTAACATGGTCAAGTTTCAACCAGCAGCTGTAAACTTCATTTCTTTGATGAACTTTTCCACTTTTATTACTTTATAATAAAATAAAATATGACTAAACAAACAATCAAATCAAATACCAAATATGCACACAACAAAATCAAATCAGTTTCTCAACTCAACAAAATTTGCAGATGACACAGTACCATTATGACATCAAAAGTTTAATAGGAAATTGTATTTATAAGGACCAAAATAAAATTAAGAGTTCAGACTTAATTTCCCTTCTCTTACATCCTAAAACAACTAACAAGGATGAAGAAATGTTCATGATCAAGACACGTAGGAACATGTGATAATATAATAACATGTACATTTCTAGAAAATTTGTCTAAAAATAATGATGTTTTTAATCAAATCTGTTGGTTAGTACCCTTAAATGTTTTCTTATAATTGAAATAGTCACTGACAGTAAAAGTCCTATCTCATCTTTAATTATCTAACAAAAAAAGTTTTAGAAGTAATAATCATTTTCCCTCTTTTTCATCAGTGGAATCCTAATCTCTTTCTCATCGGTGGAATTCTAATACATGGTCAATGTGGTCATTTATATAATTTCTTGCCACTTGTGTAGATTATGTTGTCACTATGGTATGATGTTTGTTCAGCAGAATTAATAACCATTTCCAATGTCCTGTAGGAATTTTTCTTTTTGTCAGTTGTTTTCGGTTTTAGTTGGCTCTGACTTTCGATTCGGTGGTCTGTAATGCTTTGCTAATCTAGGCTGCTAATGAATGCCTCATATTGTGCATTTATTATGGCTGTAAAGTTCTGCTCATAATTTGGTTTTTACCAAATAAACTCTTTAAAACATAGTTTATCTCAGCTCACCACTAGATAAGAAAGAAATGATTCTATTTCACTTCAATTAAAACTCAAGCAAAACAAATAAGCATACTTAAGATGAGCCAGATGAAGTAAAACTTAGGAAACAAATAATCTGATAACGATAATTCAGGCATTAAAAAATTGTTCCTGGTCCTTGAATTAAAACATAAAGATTATTAAATAATAACATAATTATTAGTTTATAATTTTTGAATTCCTGAATTTTTTTTATTTTAGTACTGAGCAGGAGTGCAGTCCCCCTGTCACCCACCACATCTTTTAATCTTAACAGAAGTTCATCAATCTAAATATTTTTAAATTAAGTCAAAATCGAAACTGTTAAAATAAAAACTTTAAAACACAAGCAAGCAAGTGCATCTGAAACAAATGAATATCAAAAACACATGCAATAAATGAAATCCAAAAACAAGATCACTTATGCAACGAAAAAAATAAGTCACAGTTTGCACTCCAAATCTTGTTTTTCTCCATTTAAGTGTTTACCTATATATATATATATTATATATATATATATATATATATATATATATATATATATATATATATATATATATATATATATATATATATATATATATATATATATATATATAAAACATCTGAATATTTAATAAATATAATAAAATTAAATACTAGAATTCTCAATACAGAAAACTTATCACCTTAATTCCCAATATATAAAAATATGACTATTCAGTTGGAACAAATTGGAACATAAAAAGGACAACTGACCACTCGAGGATTGTTTGGATTTTCAGTAAATAAACAAATCCAGTGTGAAGAAGACAGGAAGCAAATATCAGATTGTCTAATTAATAATCATCACTAGCAACATCACGAGAAGACACACACGTACACACACACACAAACACACATAAATAAGCATACAGACAGAGAAAGCTCATTTGCAAACATTCTCAATAAGAGAAAAAAATTGATCTTCAGTTCACTGGAATGAAACAGATACAATGTGAACATTCTATGATGGAACACCTGGTTGATAATACTACTGACACATGACATGCTTCAATTATTTTCTATGGGAGATCTACTACAGGTAGAGATGGAAACAAGTTTTTTATGATGAAATAAAACAACAAACATGTTTTAATGTTTCAATGATAAAACATTCCTATGATATCCTGAAAACTTCTTCTATAAACAAGTCCAAAAAAAATAGAAAGACAGATGGATCTGCTGCATTAAGATTCATGACTTTCATTTTAATTTATTTTTAAAACTCATTGAACTTTTGTGCATTCCATCAGATTATTTTGTCCTTTAATATAAATAAAAAATTGTCACTTGAAAAATTTGTAGCAGATAAATAACTTTAGGACTCAAGTATTTCAGCAACTACAATAACTTTTTTTGTTGGAGAACATGAAAAAGAAGTTTTTCTTTTATTTTGCAGATATTCTATCAGTGATGTAACAATGAAAGCTATAAATAAACAGTTTTTGTGTCATGACCAACACAAAAGATAAACATTGAAAAAAAACATTGAAAAAAAGATAAAAATTTTATTTCAACAGCTTTAAAAAAAAATTTATTAAAATATCAACTCTAACAAATATATGATGTGGTTATTTTTCTAATGGCTTGCTAGAGTAAAAAAATGTCTTCCTCTGTTCACTATTTGCTCATCCGTATACCTTGAAAGTTTACATCAGATGTAGATTAATAAGCATACAATAAGCTTCTGAAGTGGTTCAATTTTTTTAATTGTGCTACATAAAAACATGTTGTAAGTCTTAAGACAATTTTGCAGAATACTTAATCCTGAATGCTGCATGCCATCTAAGACTTGTACAGAAAATTTCTCAGAATTGCTGTAATTGAACAACAAGGTGTTTTAGAAGCCAACAAATTATCTTCTTGTTATGCCATAACTTCAATAAACAAGTTATGAAATTATAAGATATTAGAAATTTTCTGCAATAAAAAATATCAAATTTGTAACACCTACTATAAATATGCCTGACACTTTATAAAACAAATCCACAACTAGATGTTTCACTTAAAAACTCACAATTTATAAGTTTGAAAAATATCTACATACATAATTTCCTATGTATGTATGTATGTATGTATGTATGTATGTATGTATGTATGTACGTATGTATGTATGTATGTTAGCAATTTTGCATAATAGAACAATAGAAATACAAAAGTTAAAACACATATTATGATAATAAATTAATGTGAGAAAAATTGGATAAGATGAATCAATTTTTTTTTAACAGTATCATTTAAAAAATAATAATCTGACATTCAGGTTGAAATATTTTGCTGACAGCAATGTAATATCTAATAAATAGAAACTTGTTAACATATGCAGCTAACACACAATTTTTAATTTTTTAAACACCACTAACACTAACAACTTAGTAGAGAGTTAGAGAAGACTACACCAAAAATCACTTCATTTGTTAAATATGCTGCATTTTGATGTTTAAAAAAAGTAAAAATAGTCCATAAATAAAAAATAAAACAGTGATATACAACTCAATTTCCAACCAACAAATAAACAACCAGCCGCAACCCATCACAACAGTACATTACAACTTACAACACACTGATTACAGATTAGTGATTACACTTCATTACACTGATTACACTATTACGGTTCAATACACTACGACTACACTGTCACTACACTGATTACATTATTTATTACACGAACAAAAGAGTTCAAAAGACCAACATTCTGGTTCATTCACTTCTCAGTTCCAGTACAAATGAGTATCGTCATTTTCTAATTCTTCTTGACACAACAAGCACGCTGTTGATTAGAGATTCTATATTCTATATAAAAAAACACGAAACCTCATCTAATTACCTATTACTACAATCGAGATTACCAGCTTATAAACAAACAAAAGATCATGGAGTAGACTTTCATAAGAACTAAAAGTGGCTGTACGTCTCAAAAATATAGCAAGTCCTTATATAGCAGGTATATTCAGCATTACACATTCAAATAAACTCGTGGGGTTAAACGGCGTTGCAACTCCGCCTCGCCAATTGCGAGTCTGTCCCAAGCCTGGATAAAGGAGGAGGTACAGTTAACCAGATCAAATATAATCCACGACAGAAAGTACTTAAGTTACTACCATTTCAGTCTTAAAACACCTGGTGTAAACCTATACACTATTATAAAAAAAACACGGCATTGTACAGGGTTATAGAGAGGGTTTTCTTTCTATCTCCCGTTTCTTTCCCAGTTTGCTCTCCCGTTCCGGCTGCTTTTCCGTTCACGGGCGTTCTCCCGTTCCCGGTCGCTCTCCCGTTCCCGGTCGCTCTCTCGTTCCCGGTCGCTCTCCCGTTCCCGGTCGCTCTCCCGTTCCCGGTCGCTCTCCCGTTCCCTGTCACTCTCCCGTTCCCGGTCGCTTTCACGTTCCCGGTCACTCCAGTTCCCACTCGCTTTCCAGTTCACAGTCGCTTTCACGTTCTCGGTCACTTTCCAGTTCCCACTCGCTCTCTCGTTCTCGGTCACTTTCCAGTTCTCACTCGCTCTCCCGTTCTCGGTCACTTTCCAATTTCCACTCGCTCTCCCGTTCCCGGTCGCTTTCACGTTCCCGGTCACTTTCAAGTTCCCACTCGTTCTCGGTCACTTTCCAGTTCCCACTCGCTCTCCCGTTCCCGGTCATTTTTCTGACTTTCCGTCCCCGCTTGCTTTCCCGTTTCCGTTCGCACTCATTCTATTTATTCTACTTTTTCCTAACTCTTTTTAGCCCATAAATTGTAAAATAGATTAGCTAAAAATGGCTTAAAAACCCCAAACGTCACGTTTTTACAAACTTTTATTTAGGTTACAATCTCAATTTGTGTGTGTGTGTGTGTGTGTGTGTGTGTGTGTGTGTGTGTGTGTGTGTGTGTGTGTGTGTGTGTGTGTGTGTGTGTGTGTGTGTGTGTGTGTGTGTGTGTGTGTGTGTGTGTGTGTGTGTGTGTGTGTGGTGTCTCCCTGTACACAAATCTTGCAAGTAAAATGTAACCAGCTTTTTGACTAGCTAAGAAGTTGAAACTTTCAGCATAGCTTTATATTGGATGACAATCAATTAAAAGAAAATTTGTGTTGAAAAACTCGTTTTTCCTTTAGGGTAAACTGACCAATTACTGGCCACAAGTTTTTTGCAAGTCATGTAGGTTTTTTTCAGCCCATAGGACCACACACAGGATAAGACAAAACAGTTTCAACCATATTCCAGTTTTGTTCTGGTTTTGTTTGTAGATGTTCCGAAGTCATTAACTCTCCTAAAGCTTAAAAATACTTTTGAACCTTCTGCTTGTCCATGCACATATGACGTACAGCTTCTGCTCCTTCCGGACAGGGCAGAGTCATTTCCAAATTTTGTTTTTATTTATTAGTCTCCACCATTTTTAGCTAGGATTTCCTATTTTAAAAACTTTATGCTTTTTTGCAAGTTTTCCGGCATACTCCAAAAACTGCTGCTTCCCAAAACCATGGCCAGTATATGGTCAAATAGGTGGCCATTAATTGTTTTTTTTTGTATGGTCTACTATTTCTCATTTCTAAGTTATTTTTAGTAGAAATTTAGATAAAAGAACTAAAAAAGTAAATAAAAACAAGTTATAGTGTCACCTTTCATTTGGATTTATTTTGTAAAACGTCCAGATAATTCACTGGTTCAGTTGACAAAAGAATTTCAGCTAAAGTTTTCGAACTTTTAAGACCGAAAAGCTGCAAACTTTTGAGCTTCTATGTAGCGATAAATAAAGCAGGGAGCCTGGATAAGTAACACTAGACTTCAAAATTACATTTAATCAAAGAGCTTAAAACTTCAAAAAAAATTCTAGGTCATCGTGATTTTTTTAATGCGCCTGAAAACTGGCCAGTAATTGGTCAGTGGCCAGCATTTGGTCAGTTTACCCTACTTGTTTAAATTTGAATTTTATTATGCGACTAGCGGGGTACCTGGCGTTGCTCGGGCTTTTAGAGGGTTTTCTATCATTTTTTCTCTCGCTTCCGTTTTCTTCCCTGCTTGCTCGCCTGCTCCCGTTTCCTTCCCCACTTGCTCTTCCGCTCCCGGTCGTTTTTTCTTTTTTTTTCTTTTTTTTAAATTATGTCAAAATTAAAAGCCGGAAAAAATGAAAGAATAAATAGAATATGACATAGTACTGTTGTGTTCAAAAACAAAAACGTTTTTAGTCTTTTTCGGAAAGCCGGAAACGGGAGAGCGAGATCAGCTGGTAAACTGTTCCAGACCAGTGGGTAAGAGGCGGCGAAGGCACGACAAAACAATTTTTTGTAGTAGTTTTGTACCATCAGCTTCCGAGCGCAGATTCACACGTCCAGAAATCTGAAGCATATTTAGAAACTTGGAGCCCATAGGCTAAAGTTTTGATGGCGCCCCCAGCGCCACTCTCCCGAGTCCCTAGTGACTGATTCTTTCCCCGAACCCTGGTTCATGCATCGCGGTACTGAGTATGAGACTAAAGTTGATACAAAAATTTATTTGACCAATTATTGATGGATAGCCTATAATTATAAATATGCTTTTTGATTAAATACTTATGAGATTTGTTCAAGTTGTCTTTAATTTTTTAATTATTTATTTAAAATAATTTTCTGTCTGTTTGTTTTTTCGTTCTTTATGCATTGCTACACCATTCATCCGATCGTAATGAAATTTTCACACAACCTTGAGAGTCAATAGAGGAAGGTTTTTGTAAAAGAAATTAGGATCGCTCGCAAAATGAGCGGAAGAGCGAGCGGAAACGGGAACTGGAGAATGAGTGGCAACGGGAACGGGAACGGAAAAGCGACTGGGAGCGAAAAAGCTAGCGGGAAAGGGAAAGTGATCGGGAACGAAAGAGCAAGCGGGAGCGGGAAAACGACCGGGAGCGGGACAGCAAGCGGGAAAGAGAACAACCGGGAGCGGGAAAGAAAAAGCTCCCTGGAGCTGGGAAGGAAACGGCAGCGAGAGAGAAAAACGATAGAAAAACCCAGGGGAATGCCGGGTACCCCGCTAGTTAATGATAAATATGTGGTAAAGCAATTACAAACATAATTATTATTGACTAAACATACAAACATGATTTATTTCATGATTTTCATGAAGTTGTATCAAGAACTGTAACATTTAATCATAACTAAATCATAAGTTCTTCTTCGCTGCTTTGATAGCAGCAAACTTGTCAATAATGTCATCATAGTCTATGTACTTTACTATTTCAACTTCTATGGCAAAAGCTGCAAGAGCAATTAGTCTTTCTTGACACCATTGTTAACCTAAGAAAATTCTTGACTCTCTTTAGGGTAGAAAATGACTGTTCAACAAGCAATGTCAACGTTTGGATATATGTCCCGAAGAGAGTTTGATTTTATGATTTTGGACAGTTCTAACACAGAAAATGATTTATTATTGCTCTGGTTTTTCAATTCTGGTTCAATATGTTGAAGAATATGTATACATTCTTTTATGAATGAGTTTTCAAAATCATCTAATTAGGTTTGATGCATATCTTCCAATTTAAAAAATTTTCAACTATGCAAGAATTGTCAGAAAATGATATTTGTCATTTAAGACCACGTACTATTCACATCTTTTATTTAACTCTATTTTCAGTCTGTCAATAATTGAATAATATGAGTTTATCTTGAAGCTAAAGCTTTGGACTTTTGAGGCCAAGGCCCATGGGGTGCCATAAAAAAATAAAGTCATAAAAAACTAAAGCTTTAGATGACTTTACTTTTTTTTCTTTTTTTTGTAGCGCCCCTGGCTGCAGCCTATGTAGCCTAAGCCTAAATCCGCCCCTGCCAGAAATGAAGCCGGCACAGCATCTAGCAAGATATGGTGGAGCGACGCCGTGGAGACAACGGTAAGCCAACAAGCCGAGTTTGAATTTAACTCGAGCTGGTATATCAAGCCAGTGAAGCCGGTCCCTCATTGCGCCAGAGATGTTGTAGAACGAGTCTCGCAGCAGCCCGAAGCAGGCCAGAAAGTCGATCAAGGAGAAAGGCCGGTGCCCCACCAAGCAGCCCATTTACAGTAGTCGAGACGGGATATAACAAGAGCATGGCAGGATTCAGTTGAAAGGGTATGACGAATAGATCGCAGCTGACGGATATGTAGTGTTGGGGAGTAACGCGTTACTGTAACTTCGTTACAGTTTTCGGTAACTAGTAACGTAACGCGTTACTTTTGGAGTAAGTAACGAAGTAACGTAACTTACTTACTTGTTTTGATTAACTGTAACGTTTTTTCCGTTACATTTTTTTCAATTGTATATTTTTAAAATATATTTTCAGCGTTTAAAGTTAAATTTTAAATCAAACTTTTGTTTCTATGGTATAGCAACCCATGCTATTTGCTATTTCGGTCTCGTTTATCATTTTTTGTTGTTGAATGCTTAAGGCGGGCGCACACGAACAACAAATTTGAACAACTAAGTTGTGCAACTCGAGTTGCGCAGCCAAATTGCTCGTGTGCGCATCATGAGTTGAGCAACTTTTTAAGTTGTCAACTCAGTTGCCCAACTAGTTTAGTTTTCAAATTCGTTTGAAAACTTTCGACAACTTTAAGTCACCCGTCTTTCTGTCATTAGTTAAATAGTTATTTTTATAAGAAAAATATGACTAGCGATTCTGTTATGAATTTGATAAATTTTAATAAAATAATTTAATAATTTGCAAAACGTTTTATAACCTGATTATCGAATAAAATAGAAAACTTGCAGGAAAAAATTTTGACGGAATTTGATTTAATGTAATAAATTAATTTATTAGAGAATTTCAACGAAAAATACCAACTGTTACTCTAAGCGTGTGCGCGCAAAAGTTGCTAAAGAAATTTAGTTGTGCAACTAAATTGCACAACTTAGTTGCTCGTGTGCGCCCGCCTTTAGACCGGTTGATCTACGAATTTTCACATAGGGGACCCGCAATTAAATCGAGACAAGCGTTTCTTAAAAATTTGTATAGTTAAATAGGTTGGTTATTTGATGGATATTATGGCACCCTAATTTGAAAAGTTTTTGCTCATTGTTTTAAGCGTATTTACGAGAGAGCGATAATGCACAGAATGGTGCTGTTGCATCATTAAAACACCGCAAAAACGAATTACTAGTCAATAACTTGTTAAGTTGTTAGAAAAGTGTTGTAATTCAATTTATTGATTTTCAATGAATATAACCTGTATAATAGCTTACATCTCCACCAATTCCCGAGGTAAAAAACTGTTTTTAAAATATAATTCTGCCCTACCGTCCAGTGCACCAGTTGAAAGACTTCTCAGTATGGGTGGTCAGATTTTCACTCCTCGACGAAGTCGCCTTAGTGATGACAAGTTTGAAGAACAGCTTCTTTTAAGAGCCAATAAGACAATTTGAATTTTTTTTGTTTTGTTATATTTTGCAATAAATTGGATTTAGTGTGTTAAACAACTTTTGTGTTTTTTTATGTTTTTTTTATGGGTTCAAATCTCAGTCACGGCGAGGCGTAATTCCGTTGAGCAAAGAATTCACTCACACTGCTCAGGCCAACTCAGCCTTTCATCCTTCACTGGTCGATAAATGAGTACCAGTTTCACGACTGGGGTGTAATAGGGTTCGGCACATTCCGATTTCGGAGACACGTGCGGGTTGCAGGTAATACTGTGTGATCCCATATGCACGAGTCGTTCCCGGCGCCTCTGAGGCTTAGCAACTGGCGCTTCTAATCGATCCTATTATTATTATTATTATTATTTAAAGTTAAAGTACATCAATTTTGAGTGTCACTTATTACATGAAGGAACAGGCCAGCGGCCTCTTTCGCAGATAAGACTAGCAAATGCGGTGCTAATGGCTTAATGGCGATGATGGCAGTACTGGGCCAACACGTCTCACAATAAAAGTAACTGCAAAATAACTAGTTACATTATTTAGTAACTTGTAACTGTTACTTTCGACATCTTCGTTTCTATCTTCTGGCTGCTGAGCAACTCCATTCCGGAAATGTAGAGTCTTCCCCACCAAACAATCTTTCAAGTTCTGATCACATATCCAACCCCGTTTGCTCGGCCTGTGTAGTACACTATTTAGTGTACTACACAGGTTGTATTGACTGGCCAGGCCATCTGTCTGCAGAGGTTGCGTTATTTACCAATTTTGTTTTTAAAGAAATTGGGATAACTATTAGTTTTATACGTATTGCTGCTGAGTTGAATGTGTAAAAAAGTTTTATTCTATCACAATAAGCTTTCTTGTATAATATAGTTTAATACAGCGTGATACAAGTAAAGGAAAAAACGAGTTTTGCCACGCTTTTTTTTCAAATAAACTCAATTTAAAAATACGAAAAATATTCAAAATAACGCTCGTAACATAAATAAACACAACTCAGCAGCAATACGAACGAACGAACGAACGAACGAACGAACGAACGAACGAACGAACGAACGAACGAACGAACGAACGAACGAACGAACGAACGAACGAACGAACGAACGAACGAACGAACGAACGAACGAATGAATAAATAAATAAATAAATAAAACCATCACTGTCAAATTAAAAAAAAAAATTGATAGTTTTGATCTTGAATTGCAATCAGTCTCTTAATACAGTTCAGATAATAAAGTGCATTTGTTAACTTTGGAAAACATTCATCTGATTTTCAAAGATTAATTCAGCACAACAAAAAAACATTGTCCAAGCTTATTGCACTTGTCATGTAATGGACAATTGTGTTAAATATGGTTTGAAAGCATTTGAAACAAATTAAAATTATTGATATATATATATATATATATATATATATATATATATATATATATATATATATATATATATATATATATATATATATATATATATATATATATATATATATATATATATATATGTATAGGTGAACATATCAACAAACCATTATAATTTGTAATGCAAAAAAATGTAAAAATTAATGTCCCGGAATGACCTTTTCCAAACTTGGCAACCCTAGATGTGGATGGTTTGTAGTATTCTACTTTTTAGACTGTTTGGTATGATAATTCGTGCATTGTAAAACAAACATCTTCGTGTACCGAAAGTTCATCTCTCAGGTTGTACAAACGGGATACTGACGGTGAAGACCTTCGTGACCATCGTCCAGTTACGGTGTATTCGTATACGAGTTTTAGCGTGTCATCTGTAGCTGTGTGCTGACGAACGTCCACGTGACTGATTGGTAACTGTTTGAGGGTTTTGACATACGTAGCGTCTACCTCCTCGTTTATAGACGCGATTACCAAATCCTGGTCTGGGGTTTTCTGAGAAGAAATCAACCGCGATAAAGCGTCGGCATGGCCGAATGATAGAGTGTTACGGTACTCTATCTTAAAATTGTAAGTTAAAACTACTAAAGCCCATCGTTGTAGTCGATTTGCTCGATAGGCTGGAATTCTTTTTCTGGTTCCAAAAATAGATACCAGTGGTTTATGGTCAGTGAGTAACGTGAATCTTCTACCATAAATGTATCGGTGAAATTTTTGTACGGCAAAAATGAGTGCCACACTTTCTTTTTCGATTTGACCATATTTGCGTTCAGCTTCCGTAAGTGTCCGAACTATCTTTGAAGCGATGAAGTATTACTGCTCCTATTCCGTAGTCAGACGCGTCAGCTGCTACTACGATCGGTAAGTTTGGATCGTAGTGTGTCAGAAGGAGATCTGATGTAAGAATTTCTTTGGGCCAAACAAGTTTTACATGATGTCGTTCAATTCGTCCCAACCACAATCACCAGCTGTTCTAGGTAGAATGTGGTTTGATAACGTTTCGTAAGCTTCTGTGTCAAGCATAGAGACTAGTAATCGTTTCTTTTGGTCTTCTGAGTAATTAGGATAGTCCTCAAGGTGAACGGAGAATCGACGAAACCAGACGTCGTAATGGTTATCGTTTTCTGGATCGTATGAGAATTTTTCCATTCGACGAAGAAATTCCGTTGTGAGAAGGTTCCCTTGTTTAATCTCCACTGCTGATATTCATTCGACCATTGCCGATAAAACTTGGTTTTTTTAGACAACTGTTGGTGGATATGTTCTCTTTGTTGTTGCATTTGAGCAACCAGCAGTTTAAAAAATTCCTCAAACATTTTGTAAAGGTGCCGAAACAAAGTTTAATCCTCGTCGCCAGTTGTTATATCGTTTCTACCGTATAAGTTACTACGAGTTAATTCGTCATAACTATTTATTAGAAAACCAAATATAACATAAAACAAGTTCTCTTAACTTAAACTATTCAAATATACAACGACTATCTCTCAGTAGAGTTCACTAGAAGACCGGTGAACTGTCTGTACGACTCTCCTTTATTCTACTCTCCACTGCCTCAGCCAGCCCTGCGACGAAACTCTCAACAGTTGTACCGGCTGCTGCTACTTTGTTTTCGTGGCCAAGAATCATTCATTCTCCTGTCTTCCCCTGTGTTGCCATGTTTTCTCTCGTTTGTTGTCTTTCTTCCTCAAGTAATTTGTTTTTTTAATTTTCTTCTCCTAATCACAGCTTCCTCGTCAATATCGAACAAATATTCATCGTCGTCAGGCCCATAGCCTTCATTCACTAACGCGGCTAAGAGGCGTTCCATAAGTTCGTCCTTTTTACCTGTATCGCTCAGGCCACGTTTCTCCAGCTCGTTTTTCATTTCACTCGCCCAAAGCTCATCCAATGATTTCAAAACCATTCTTGTATCCCAATTCAAGACACCAATGTTACGATATCACCAAATCGTATACCGGGCTCAATAGAATGGTTTTGCAGTTTTAATTCATGAAGCTTAATAAATCCTATTAATCTCTATCAATGGGAAACTGATCGTATAATCATCGATTTTACATGAATATATATATATTGACTCGGATGAAGCAACCGAGGATATAGAAACGGACGAAACTCCAATGGGGAAATACGTCAAAGTTAACTTGACAAAAAAAGAAGACACTGATTTGAGAGACGATGGCGATAATTTGAAGAAAGGTCAGCTGGACGATACGAAAGTTGACACCGACGAAAGAGCCGAGTTGGAATGTCAAAAGAAAACGTTCGTTTGTAGCTTGGAAGAAAACAAGAACAGAGAACGGTACCGAGGGTTCTAAATCAGATGAATCCACAGAGGATTCTAGATCAGATAGACTAATGGTAATTGTAAAATCAAATAACAGTTTGATGAAGGGATTTATTGGATTTATGGAACGTGTTTTTGAAAAACCTTTTGAAGAGTTTCTTGAGAAAGATCTAAAAGATGTGAAGGAAGAAGAAAAAGCAGACAATCTATGTATGTATTGATAACTGAATAAACAAACTCAAACTCAAACTCATATATATATATATATATATATATATATATATATATATACATATATATATATATATATATATATATAGTGGTTACAGTGGCGGATCTAGACCTCTTATATGACTGTAACATCTTAGCTAGCGCTGTTGACACGGATGCAATATATACGCAGGGCGTGGCGAGTTAACCGTGCTGAACTTTGTTCGAAACATCCTGCAGTTACTTGTGGTTTATGTATACAAAAGTAGACTGAGAGATTTTACAAGAGATCCATAGTGGACATTTCATATAAACGGTGAGTTTTTAATGATGTATGTTTATAATTTTAGTGTACTTATCCAGTATTTTGTGAGATAAGCACGATAATTCGTTTAGAATCATTAAAACGTTCATCTGCTTATGCCGGGATATCATCATCTAAATATTTATGGTTGTCAGTTAAACGTTTTAAGTGTTGTTCATGAATTAAACGTAAACTATCGGTTTCATTGTAGATATCAACTGAACTGGTAAAGGTTATTTTTGCAAAGCCTGAAGGTGGAATAGAACATGTTGAGTATGATGCAAGAACTACAACGGTTGGTGAAGTGATTATTCAATTCCTACCTGGTATATCTACTGCAGGGGTTACTTTGAAGGTTGTTGATAAAAAAGAAGTCACTGAACGAGCTGGTTTCACTCAGAGTGTTGAACCTGAAACAACTGAATACGTGAAATATAATGATATTTTTAGCCAGCTCATCGGATAATATGTTGGGCGTACTGTTGTGACGAGACACTCCAGGTGTAGTCAAGTGCGCCTTCCAAGCTAGCTACCGAGTTGTTGCGAGAAAGTTCTGTTTAGTTTTTTTGCGAGTTGCGCGGTATTTACATTACATGTTTCTTGTTATTTATATTGTGTTTTGAAAGAATAAAGTTTTCTGAAAGACACAACAATTGGCGCAGTCGACATGTCTGAAGTTGATAAATTAATTAAATTGTTCGCTGAGCAAGAGAGATATCGCTCAGAACAAGAAAGACTTCGCGAAAAAGAACGAGCAGAACACATAAAACAAATGGAGAGGCTGGTTTTGAGTTTACAACCATCGGCAACAAATATTCCAAGTTTCGAAGCTTTCGACCCTTTGAAAGAATTATGGAAAGATTACTGGGCAAGGTTTGAAACTTTCACTGGTGCTCATTCGGTTCCTGGTCGAAAAATACCTCAAGTTTTCTTGACTAATCAAACCTCGTCAACATACAAGTTTCTTGATACGTTAGCAAGTCAGCAAACACCGCCAAAAAAAGCGAATGACTTAACGATAGAAGAAATCGAAATGTTTATGGGAAATCAATTTAACCCATCAAAGTTTGTCGTCCGAGAAAGGTACAAATTCTGGACCGGAATGAAACGAGAACCAGGTGAAACCATCAACCAGTTGGCGGCAAGAATTCGTCAAGCAGCGACAACTTGTGATTTCGCTTCCATCGAGAATCCACAAGACGAAGCAATGAGGACCAGATTCATCTGTTCCGTCAACAATGAAGCAGTCCTCCGAGCTCTGTTCCGCATAAATGACGATGAGTTATCTTTTGCAAGAGCAATAGAGATAGCATGCGAAACCGAAGATGCAGCTCAAGTTGCAAAAGAACCCGTTTGCGAAAAAGCCCCATCACCTGAGAGAACGTCTCAGGTATTCAAAGTTGATCGAAGAAAGCAGAAGAAACATACAGAATATCATCAGCAGCACGCAACTGATAAAACGTCAAATGTTCTTAAAGAAAAGTGTCGACGTTGCGGTAAGAACAACCACACTTTTAAAGGATGTCGTTTTGCAAACTACATATGCAATTTCTGTCAAAAGAAAGGACATCTGCAAGCTGTTTGTCTAAAAAAGAAAAGACAAGTTCAGTGTATATTTGCAAAAGATGAATTCGTGAAAGAACACGTGTTCACCATGAAAGGACGAAATCCTTTGTTGCAACAGTTGACTCTCAACAGTCAACCCTTCAGTTTTCTCATTGATAGTGGTTCTAGAGACAACTTTTGTTCACGAGCTGCATGGATCAAACTGGGGAAACCGAAGTTGCAGCTGAATGATAAAAGATATTGTTCAGCAACGGGAGATGACATCCCAACAATGGGCACATTTGAAACAGACGTAAAATTGAAAAACTCAGACATCCAAAGAAGAGTGTGGTTCAATGTCACAAAAGCACATGATCTCAACCTACTGGGATTTGAGGCGATACGTGATATGAAGATTGACGTCACCGCATTGCTGTCAAAGAACTTCAGTTCCGCTCAATTTATAACGGAAACAACAGAAAACCACCTTCAAAATGAATGTCAACTTTTGTGCTCTGAATACAGCGAATTGTTCGATCCACAACTGGGGTGTCTTAAAGATGTCGAACTAGAAATAAAGTTCAAACCAGATTCGGAACCGATTTTCTGTAAGCCCCGGACAGTACCGTTTGCTATCCTGGAAGAATTGAACAGTGTCTATGATGCAGGAATAAGAAAAGGTATATGGATTCCAGCTCAGTTCAATCATTATGGAACCCCGGTAGTTCCAGTTAGAAAACGGATTCAACCGAATCAGAAAAAGGCAGGACTAAGAATCTGTGGAGACTACTCGGTAACGATCAACTCTCAACTTGAAACACATCGTTACCCAATGCCACTTCCAGAAGATCTGATGAGAAAACTAGGGGGAAATTTTTGCTTCAGTAAAATCGATCTCGCAGATGCATACCTCCAGATTAAACTGGCACCAGAAAGTCAAAGAAGACTAGCGTTGAGCACGCACAAAGGTGTACTTCTACAAACACGTCTACCTTTTGGCATCACTTCAGCTCCAGGTTATTTTCAAGAAATAATGGACAAATTAACGTGTGATCTACCAGGAGTAGCGGTGTATTTAGACGATATTCTAGTGAGTGGAACAACAGCTGACGAGCATCTGAGAAACCTACGGAATCTTTTTCAACGTTTACAAGAAAGAGGTTTAAAGTGCAATCAAAGGAAATGCGTTTTTGCTCAACCGTCAGTGGAATACTTGGGACATCGACTCACCAGAAACGGCATAGAAAAAGGAAAACAAGTAGATGCAGTGACGAAGATGCCACCGCCAACAAACGTTTCTTCTCTGCGATCGTTTCTGGGATCGGTACAGTTCTACGGAAAGTTCATCAAGAACCTTTCGACCTTAACCGAACCGTTAACTCGTCTCACAAAGAAAAATACACCATGGCAATGGGGCGTCAAAGAAAATACAGTGTTCCAGCATCTTAAAGATATTCTTGCGAATGAAGTTAGTCTAGCTCATTTTGATCCTACGGCTTCCTTAGGAATGTCATGCGATGCGTCGGAAGTAGGAATTGGAGCAGTGTTGTTCCACAGATATGGCGATGGTTCTGAACGTCATCTTTACAACGTGTCTAAAACATTGACAGACACACAACGACGCTACAGCCAGATTCAAAAAGAAGCACTTTCTATCATTTTTGGTCTGCAGAAATTTCATCAATTCTTGTACGGGCGTAGATTCATCCTGGTGACAGATCATAAACCACTCCTCGCATTGTTTGGTCCGTCAAAAAGAACTCCGGTCCTGGCAGCAAATCGTCTAGCAAGATGGGCCCTGACATTGAGGCAGTACAACTACTCAATTGAATATCGAAAAACCGGAGAACACGGAAATGCAGACGCCCTCAGTCGCCTACCAGCGTGCGAAGACGGAGAATTTGACTCGACAGAAGAAGATGCAGATGTTTCAACAGTTTGCGTTATTAACACAATCAGCCAACAAATGTCCGATTCCAGACTGTTATTAAAAGAGTCAAGTAAAGATCCTGTTATCTCTACAGTGATACGATTTGTGAGAGACGGCTGGCCTCACAGAATCATGCAACCGGAATTAAAACTGTATGAGAAACTTTCTGATTCTCTTTCAACAGAAAGTGGTTGTCTACTCTTTGGAGCAAGAATCGTGATACCAAAGAAATTACGCGGCAAGATTTTAGAATTATTACATACAGGACACTTCGGAATGCAAAGAATGAAGCGTTTAGCAAGAAATATAGTTTATTGGCCTCGAATTGACAACGATATTGAAAATTTAAGTCGTTCCTGTAGTTCTTGTGCTGAACAGCAAAACAAGCCACCAAAGATGATGAATCACCCGTGGATGATTCCTGAAAAGCCTTGGGACAGAGTGCATCTGGATCACGCCATAAATTTTTTTGGAACCAATTGGCTGGTTATAGTAGATGCCTATCCGAAATACCCGTGTATACATCCGACAAGTTCCATAACAGCAAAAACAACTACTCAGTTTTTGGACGAAGATTTTGCACATTTTGGTTTCCCCCACACTTTGGTGTCTGATAATGCTCCAACCTTTACTTCTGAAGAATTTCAGAATTGGTGCAAAGAAAGAGGCATCATTCGTCTTTCTGGAGCTCCTTATCATCCTGCAACCAACGGGGCAGCTGAGCGATTGATACAAACTTTTAAAAAATCACTCACAAAGTCTGCACATCCTCTCCGAAGAGCTTTGCAAGATTTTCTTTTGCAATATCGGAGAACGCCCTTGGAATCTGGATTTTCCCCAAGTGAACTCTTGAATGGACGACAAATCAGAAGCAAATTAGATTCTCTTTTGCCATGTCCTCCTTGCCTTGTTCGAGAGATGCAAGATAAACGAAGTCAAAGAACAAATACAACACAAGTACAAAATTGGAGATTTTTGTTACGCTCTTCACTGTGATCCCAGACAGGGTAAACAACCAGGATGGATTCCTGCAATCGTCAAGAAAATATTGGGAACACGAAACGTTCAAGTACGATTGTGCTCAAATGGGTCGATTTGGAAACGCCATGTGGAACAACTCCGCCCACGTTATGTTACACGTTACTCCACATCATCGAGTCTTGGAGACGACGCATTTGACACCTCGTCAACGAGGAGTCCAGTGACAACGTCAACAAAGAGTCCAACGACAACGTCAACAAAGAGTCCAGCGACCACGTCAACGAGGAGTCCAGCGACCACGTCAACGAAGAGTCCAATCACGACGAAAAGTCCGGCAACCGTGTCAACAGGAAATCAAGCGACCAGTTTGCCAATGAGTTCTCCATCCAGTGCGACAACCGTACCAGGAGAAATTCTACCGACGGATCTGACAAGATCAGCAACGCAAGCGAATACTTCAGTTGAAACCGGACCACGACGTTCGGAGCGCCTGCGGTTGAAGAATTTAAGATTTTGACACGATTTTTTTTTCTTTCGTTAGAAGACATTTTTACATTTAGTTTTCGCTTTTGAAAAGACTCAAAAGCTTGTAGGAAGGTGTTGTGACGAGACACTCCAGGTGTAGTCAGGTGCGCCTTCCAAGCTAGCTACCGAGTTGTTGCGAGAAAGTTCTGTTTAGTTTTTTTGCGAGTTGCGCGGTATTTACATTACATGTTTTTTGTTATTTATATTGTGTTTTGAAAGAATAAAGTTTTCTGAAAGACACAACACAATGAGAATTTGTAACGGAAATGTCATTCTTGGCAAAATTGATTTTTAACAGAATGAACATGCAATCTGATTTTTTGAAAGAACTTCCTTATAAGCTTGCTACTGTCCATATATATGTCAAAAAATCTGCTATCGTTAATTTCACTAACTTTCTGATATCGTAGCGAGCTGAAATTTTTTCTATTACTTTACTAGAGATCGCCCGTCAAAAATTACGGATTTTTTCAAATTTCATTATATATTATAGTAAGAAATAGCCCGTCAAAAATAACGGATAAGTGTGTTTTTAAAAAACTTTGTTTTTTGCTTCACTTGTTATTACTGTCGTCATTACCTTTTGAGCCGAATAATACATTCATCAGTTCAGTGGTGTTGTGTTTACTACATCAATGTTGTAAACCGTACATAGACGGACGACCATAGACTTATAATATAATATTATAGGTCTATAAGGCTGACGGTTAACGAAGATTTGGTTTGTGTGAGCAGGATGGAAGAAACGTGCGCAGTTTACTGATACAGTAGAACCTCTCTTATGCGACTTCTCCATTGCCACGTAAAATCGGTCGCATAAGTGGGGGCATAGATATATATAGAAACGCCCGGCACACATTTTTTAATAAGCCGGCATTTTCAGAGTATATCAATTCATAACTTTCGAAGTAGAAAATACGTTGGTAAATTTAAACTAATTAAAAATTAAAACACAAAATATAATTGTAAATAAAAACAATTTTAAAACAATTTTTTTAAAGTTTGCATTTGAAAAAAGATGTTTGCCGACTGTGCAAATGCTCAACCAATCGTGCACCCTTTCACAGCTCGTTACGTTGCGGCTTAGTAAAATTTTCGTAACCTCTTAAAGAGAATCCTCGTTATTTTTTTATGTCGAATAAATTATATAAAGAGTCAAACAAACTGAAGAAAAAAAGTGTGCCAACAGTACATCTGCCCAGCATAAGGGAAAAGGTCACATTTTCTTCAGAAATACATATGAAAACAACAAAAAGTAATCAGTAGTTTATTTTTTAAAGTCAACTAACAATCATATAAAAAAGTTAGGATTTAAAATAGTTCCAGATGTTTGTTGTTTTAAAGTATTTAATTTTACACTACACAGCTCGAAAGACGCTTTAATGAGATGAATAGCTGGCGTGCTGTTGTCGCGCTTACAAGCAGCATACTTTAAAAGCTATTAACATAAAATTACAGTTTGACTGTGAATCATCATCTGAATCTTATGAATCAATGTTTTCAATATTTTCCTCTTCTTGTTCAACCACAACTGCGACGCCTTGGACATTTGAACTTGTTGGCTCATAAGTTCTTAGACAAGGAGTCATGTAACTCGAAGCCAAATTATGGCGTTGAGTAATGTAATAGATTTTGCCACCTGTTTAGTTGTTGCAGCTTGGTCATTGTTCAGTTTACTTATTGAATGACGTAAAAATATATTACGGTAATTCAGCTTCACATTTTGAATAATGCCGGCATCACATGGCTGTAATTTGGATGTGGTGTTCTCAAGAAGAAATTGAACTTTTATGTTAGAGAGGTCAATGTTACCAACACGTCTATTTTGTAGTCCAAATTTGTTGTTAATGCGGTTTCGCCACTCGGAGAAGATTTTAGATGTCATCCAGTCATTTATGTTCCATTAATAAACTACACCTAATGAAACGGGAGCGAGAGAGACAAGCATTAGAAAAACCTCTAAAAACCCCGGGCAACGCCGGGTACTCCGCTAGTTTATATCTAAACTTAAATTTGTTTTTTGTTTTATATTGTTTTTATTATTTTTTGGTTTTTAGTGTTTAAATCGTTTTTGATTTTCTTTGAAATCTGAAAACGGATTAAAGAATTGTCACCGGATATATACCTGCATGCAAAAAATAAAATTATTACAACCATTAGAAGTGCTTAAAGAGAGCTTTAAAGTGAAATAAAACAACAAACAACAAACAAACATCGAAACAAATTAATATAAGCGTTGCAATAAAAACTCATCCACATCGCCCACTTCCTTCGGTTAACAGCACCGCAGAGAACTTATAAGATTTTTTTTTATAAATGAATAATGAATAACGTCATCCTGGGCAGTGCCTTGAGATTTGTTTTGTTTTTCTGAAATAATGACATTTGTGAGCAATTATTCTCAGTGAAGTGATAAGTCAAAAAATCAAAAATGAGCAAATATTGAGCAGATACAAAGCTTTTTTAAAGGTGTTATATAATACATATATAAAGCACGAAGTGCTGGTGTGTGCTTGTCATTTAATAACTTCTGAATCAATAAAGGGATTTGCATTAAACCTGGCATGGTGAATATTTGCCACCTAGAAATGGGCATGAAAAAATCAGAAACAAAAAGTAGAAAACCAAAATGTCGAATTCACTATGTCGAAAAATAAAAATATCGCATATCTAAAAGTTGAACACTAATAAAGTCGTTTGTAACTATCTGGGTTTTGGTTTTAATAATTGTCGCTACTTTTTATTTTTACTTAGTTTCATTTAGCACCTGTACTTTTTTTTACTTAAGTACAATTAACAATAACGACCCCCACAGTCCTGACATTTTTTCTGTCAATTTTCTCACAAAAAAGGAAACGATTTTTTGGACATTCGATTTTCAAAATTCAAAAAATATTAGTTTCTATTAGTCTGCTTGCATCAACACGTTCTGACCATTGTGTACCAGATAAACCACGCACAGAAGAACAGCTAAGGCATTTTCAAAGATTTTTCCAACCCTATGGATGATACTCATGAAAGTAAAAAAGAATTTAATCAAATGCTCTAGCACTGTATCAAACATCAACAAATTGTCTAACTTATGGCTGTAATTTAAATATTATTATAATTTTGTAAAAACACAATAAAATAAACGGTTTTAGGCTTTTAGGGAACTAATAGAAAAAAGCAGATTTTTTAAAATACATATTAATAAAATAATTTACACCTTTAGGATTTCATTTTGGTGTAAAAACGATAAAAAATCGGCAAAAGAAATTATGTTAACGAATAACAGTTGCATAACAAAAACGAAGTTTAAGCAATCACACTATTAATTTTTAAGGTCAGTTATAATTTAAAGGAACATAGGTGGGCTATTTTTCAGACTTAACTAAAACTAAACCTCCAAGTGTGGCTAGCCTTCAGACAGCAGGAGGTCCAGGGGCGAAAACCCTGCCAGCCCCCTCTCGACCGACCTGTTATTGTGGCACAACGTATTATGCAGTAATAAATTTTGGTGCAAAAATCAATCCTAGGCGCATTTTCACGATTTTATAATTAGTGCTACACAATCCCGACACGAACCTAATTTTTCTCATTTTAAAACCCGTAAGTACCCGATTTTGGAAAACCGCTAACCCGAATCCATGTCCGGTTTTTTTTAGAAAAACTATAAGCCCATACTCAAAAATTTTAAAAAGTTTAAACCCTTGACATTCCTTTATATACTGAATATATATTTAATTATAAATAATTATTAGTGACATTCCGCAAATTTAAGTTTCTTCTCCTTAATTATTTCATTAGCAATCATGGCCAAAATGTATATGACTGAAGAGAATTGTTATATTTTTCCAAATAAGTGGATGACTGAAATAAATAAATTTTAAATTGATTATATATTTAAAAATGGGACTTGCAAAATGATATAGTCTACTTGACGATCGCCAGTTAGCCAGGTCACTCGGTCTGGGCCTGTTAGCAATATATAACTTTAAATAACGGTTTTAAATTGAAAATGATATAGAAAAAAAACATACAAATTGTTATAAAGTCTTGAAATTATATCTTTTAATTTTAACGGCAGTTCCAACGAAGGCGGGCAGAAAAGACAAACTGTCGGTGTAGCGGATGAAGATTAACAGTTCCGCTTTGTTTCGCTCGGCTTGTGACAATTGATATTAATTGAAGTTAACAATTGATTAAATTTTAAATCAATAATAAAATTATTAAATTTATTATAGTTATGTCTACATTTTTTGTTGACAAATAAAAATTATTTGCAAACGCTGGATTTAATTTTCAGTTTTATAAGGTTTTACATTTTATTGAGTAATTATTTTCTGAATCTGTAAAATTTGGTGAACTAAAAAAGCTTAAATCTGTGGGTTCAACACCAGATCGTCCCTCACATGGTTTTTTCAAAATAGCTGAAATGTGACGCGTTGAATGTAAAATTTAAATAATTTTACCTTCTTCCAAATCGTCATCAAAAGGTTTAGTTTTTTTCATTACTAAATCATTTTATTACCACTTTACAAAACCATTGTCCACATAAACGCTGCATGTAAAAAATGTTACAATAAAAATAAATCACCGACACACGGACACTCATGCTGAAAATTTTACAAAAATAAAAGAAATGTTGGAAGTCAATGACCAACATTTGAGCCAGCCTCGCACGATACCAGCCTCGACAACTCGACCCGGCAAAGAATCACGGCCCAGCTCGGATTGACTTCAGGTGCGGCCGGTCTGAAGACCCTGAAATCACGGTCTCGCCTGGCCCGGTCCGTGTAGTAATCTACCAGCCTCGCACGATACCAGAAGTATGAAAACTCACTTCCGAATCCATCTGCGGCTATAATTAGAGGCAATCTTTCTGATCCCGGCACGGAAATCAATTGATGCCTGCAAGCCGATAATGATATGGAAGTTATACGTTATTATATATGTGGGTGTTGTGGCAGAAGGAATCGGCGATGTTATCAAGTGAAATCTTTATGCAGCAAAATAACGCGACACAACCAGGAGCACCAGCGTAACTGAATTAATAGAAAAACTTGCAGCGATTTATTAAAGGGACATCGCATACAAATTGACGTACAAATAAGAAGAGAAGACGGTTGCGGTGGCGGTGATGATGCTGATGATGATAGTAACTAATCTCGCTGATGATGATGATGATGGTAACTAATCTCGCTGATGATGATAGTAACTAATCTCGCTGATGATGATGATCTTGATGAACACGGGGTATGTTATTTCGCCCCTTTTCCCCAGATCTTTATTTACCCCTCGCGCAGGTGTGCATTAGTCTTTCGACTGGGTTCACTTTACGAGCAGGCAAAGCAACAACAGTTCAAGATTGCATAGAACAATCAGCACGGTCGACGGGCAACACGACGCACGGCATTCAAAAAGAACGAACAAAACTGAATGAAGAATGCGGTCGTATGCGAGAACAACTCAGCAACAAAAAAACAAAACAAAAAACGATAGTTAAGCAATTAAATTAAATAAAACAATAATAAATTACAATACAATTAATGACTTGCGAACGATGATCGCACAACAGCTCGTCATAAAGCACCGCATTTTACCGCATCGCTAAAATGATTTATTTACTGTTAACTTTCTCTATCCATTGCCACGATTTCAAACCGGATGACCTCGGAATACAGCGACAACGTCAACAACTGCAGCCAGTTACGCGTCGTCCATGAAGCTCAAACATGGCGTGAACAAACAAGAGAAGGGATGTGACGGTGACAGAAGAAAATCGATTTTCGGCAGAAGTACTTGTTATTTTCTCTGCTATCGTCCCTGTGGAAAGGAAAGAAACAAAAACTTGTGACAACATGAGCCGTTTTCACATTGGTCCTAAAAATATTAGTTTTAATATTTCGGAAACATTTTTGCAGCGTTTTTTTACTACGGGTCACTGGTTTAGGGCGTCGAGCTTCCAGATGCCCCGGTACCTACCCGGTACCTACCCGGTACCTACCCGGTACCTACCCGGTGCCTACCCGGTGCCTACCCGGTGCCTATCTACTCTAATGAAAGTTTTATTGCACACGTTAAAATTTGTTTCTGAGTTGCGTTCGTTTCCGGTGTTAGTAAATGTTTAAAGTGTCTTCTTTTTTCGAGTTTAAACTTATTTAAGTATCATATGTCACAAATTACTTTAGCTCTGTACCCAAAAACGATGAATAGAGTTAGAAAAAAATTATTTTATACGAATTTGTTCTAACGTTTGCACTGAATGCAAATCGTTTGTGTGGCTTGGATGTCTGCCAAGAAAAACATTTTCCATACTTTGAAATCTCTAAAGAACAGAATTAACTGGTAAATAATTAGCCGGTAATCAATTAATTAACTAGTACACCAAATAATTAAGTAAAGAGAAACTCATTAATATATTAACCTCCTTTGTCTGTCGATGCTGTCAAAATAAACAGTTAAATTAAAAATAAATAAATATTCATTAAATTTGATGTTTTTTAAATTAAAATATCTCTAATATACATGCAAGTTCAAATATAAATATTTTTAATATACATACAAGTAAATATAACTATAAATATTTTTAATTTAAGTTCAAATAAAAATATTTTTAACATACATACAAATTCAAATATAATTATTTGTAATATAAATACAAATTTAAATATAAACATTTGTAATATGCATACAAATTCAAATATAAAAATTTGTAATATACATATAAATTCAAATAAAAATATTTTTAACATACATACAAATTAAAATATAAATATTTGTAATATACATACAAATTAAAATATAAATATTTGTAATATACTTACAAATTTAAATATAAATAATTGTAATATACTTACAAATTAAAATATAATTATTTGTAATATACGTACAAATTAAAATATAAATATTTGTAATATACCCACAAATTCAAATAGAAATATTTATAACATACATACAAATTCTAATGTAAATATTTGTAATATACATACAAATTCAAATATAAATATTTGTAATATACATACAGCTAACGTGTACGTAAATGGAGGCAGAGTCAGGTAAGAGGGCGTGACTCATTAATGACTCATCGTTGTGCTGGCGGTGATGATGATGATCACTCAGGACGGATTTGGGATAAACCTTGCTGTCAACGACCAGGTTACCCGTATTTTTATTTTCTTGGCTTTTTTTTATTGGCAATCCCCTACACTCGTAGACTCCAGAGTCTGAAGATTGCGCCCTGGTGACAATCAGTATGCTGGATGAACTTTTTGTACCTTCGATATTCCTAATAACTGTCACTCCTCTTTCTGGATCTGACATGACCATTCGTTCGTCTTTGTACCACGTCAGAGTACCTGGAAGGATGTCGGTGGATTTGACGCTGGCGGCTAAGATTTGATTGGTTGGTGAAGTCACGGAAAAAGTAGAGCGTTGAATTGGAAGGGAACCTTCGTCGTGTGCAAAGGCTGCTGTGGCGTTGCACGTCAGTCTGATCTCCATACCAAGTTGAACTCTCTGTGTACCGTACACGTGAATATCTGCACGTTAATGAAAGAATAAATTAAGTGCATTATCTCGTTGGCATGACAACAACATCGACAACAACAAACAGACCACAAAAAATTATTTCAAAGCAGCTATAAAACGAAAATAAATATTGATTTTTAAAAAAAGATGGCGTCCAATGCAAAGAGGGGAGCTGTTAAATGGACAGGAATGTTTAACAACACCACACGCGTGTTCTGCTTACTGTTTACTTTAAGGAAGATGTCATAAAAATTGGATTGGTCGTCCTTCGAATTGACCTGGCATTGATAGACACCCTGGTCTGAAGGTCTCACATCTGTGATGGAAAGAACCCATTCATCGACTTGACCTTCGCGTGACCTTTTCATCCTTTTCTCACCTGTCAATGATACAACGCCATCTTCCGTATAGAAATATTTTATTGTCCCATTGTAGCACTTTGATCATAAATATTCATAAATTATGCTAATGATTGTTTTATGGAACTTGAAGCTTATCAAGTTTGAGTTACTTTTATACTTTTATACGTTTGAAAACGTAATATCTACAACATTACTGCAATAAAATATAAATACTTATTATTTTAGAACTAATCCACCATTCTCTCCGTTGAAGTTGTTTGTTATCTTTTGTTTATAAACCGGTCAGTAGAACGTCTCAACCAACCAACCAAGCAAACAGTCAATCAGCCAACCAGCAAACCAGCCAACCAGCCAACCAGCCAACCAACCAACCAACCAACCAACCAACCAACCAACCAACCAACCAACCAACCAACCAACCAACCAACCAACCAACCAACCAACCAACCAACCAACCAACCAACCAACCAACCAACCAACCAACCAACCAACCAACCAACCAACCAACCAACCAACCAACCAACCAACCAACCAACCAACCAACCAACCAACCAACCAACCAACCAACCAACCAACCAACCAACCAACCAACCAACCAACCAACCAACCAACCAACCAACCAACCAACCAACCAACCAACCAACCAACCAACCAACCAACCAACCAACCAACCAACCAACCAACCAACCAACCAACCAACCAACCAACCAACCAACCAACCAACCAACCAACCAACCAACCAACCAACCAACCAACCAACCAACCAACCAACCAACCAACCAACCAACCAACCAGCCAGCCAGCCAGCCAGCCAGCCAGCCAGCCAGCCAGCCAGCCAGCCAGCCAGCCAGCCAGCCAGCCAGCCAGCCAGCCAGCCAGCCAGCCAGCCAGCCAGCCAGCCAGCCAGCCAGCCAGCCAGCCAGCCAGCCAGCCAGCCAGCCAGCCAGCCAGCCAGCCAGCCAGCCAGCCAGCATGCCAGCCAGCCAGCCAACCAACCAACTAACCAACCAACCAACCAACGAGCCAAGCAACCATCCAACCAACCAGCTAATCAACCAACCAACCAACCAACACACCAACCAGCTAACCTTTAAGAGATTGTTGCTTGAAATTGTTTGTGTTGTGATGAACATTAGGTGTCATGTCGTCATCCTTCATGTAATAATCTCCATAATCATCATCTTCGTTATATTCAGCATTGGGGTTTGCGGGAATGAGAACAGGTTCGAAGGGCTTACGTTGTACAGGAAATTGTGTCGTCGTATGAAAGTTCTTTAACATCTCAGATTTCTCCCTTCCATCAAACATGTGCAACCAGTGTGTCGTTGTTTTAATGAATCTCGTTGTTGAAAAGAAAAAGAAAGATGTCGTTGTTGGTGAAAGGAATGTAGTTGTGCTGGTAAGTATTATTCTGCGTCTTTCTGAACGTATGCGAGAATCAGATACAAAGGTCGTCGGTCCGATGGTCAGCGGATGAACAATGCCGGTTCTTTTCCATGTTAACTGCAATTTATTTATTTCTCTCTTTTGTATATCGAGTAAAAATAATATTGCAAGATTTATTTTTATATTTATGATTTTTTCAGCTTTTGTTAGTTTTTTTTAATAATTTAATATATTTTTAGCACCATTAGTTATTTGAAAAATGTGAAATCGATTCTAATGTAGGTGAATGGAGAGGGGGTTATTTTTGAATTTTTTTCAACTTTTATTTAATTAAAAGACCGAAGTTTTGTATGAGCTCTATGGAAGCCAATGTACATACCTCACACGACACAATTCATGCTTGAGTTCAATTTCCGGAATGTTTTAATATTATAAAGTTCAAATTTTCAAAAAAATTGTTTCAAAACTTTGATGCATGCAATTTCAAAACAACAGAGAGAGACTATATAATGAGAAAAAAACAGTTAATAAAAAAAATGAAAGTTTACAAAATTTTGACTAAAAAAGAAATCATCTGTGAAACACTGCTAGCTAAAAATAACACAATTATTACTAAATTTTAAAAATTGACAAATTTGATTTAATTTTATTTAATAATAACTATGACGATCCATGAAAAATTAATGCGTATTAGAGATAAACACACATTTGTGCTTGCAACTAAAATATATAAAACGACAATGACTCATAAAAAAAATATTCATTTGAATTTTTAATTCGCTTTTGTAGCTTCATGATTGATGGGAACCTGGGAGCCAGGATATCCTCTACTTGGTGGCGGCTCCAGTGGACCGTGAAGTCTAACGTGACCGAAGCTGATCCCATGGAAAATTCAGTCCCTCATCTTGTTGCTGTGCTGTGTTGTTGTTATTAATGTTGTGTTGGAGAAGTTCTGTGTTGCTACTATTTTGTGTTGTTGTGTCGATGACACATCTTAATTCTATTTTAATTCTGTTGCTGTAGTTGCTGACATTTGTGTTGCGTTAAATAACAAACTCATTTTTTGTTGATTTTTCAGTAGCTTTTCCGTCCGATTAATTAAAATAAAAATTTTTGTTTTTTTTCTTAGCACGTAACCCGCTGCTTTTGACTTTTAAATTTATACAAAAATAATAACTTTTTACTCTCATTTTCAGTTTGCAAATGTTATCTTTGATCTCATTGTGTAGAAATGTTTGTGAAAGAATTTCTTTGCTTGTTTGTTTTCCTATAGAACATTTTTTAATTAAAAGTATAGAAAAAGAAGTTTTCATATTTGTCAAGATCATCATTTAGATAAGGCTAGGATAAAATATATATGTAAAAGCTTATATGTAAGAATATATAGAACTAAATATAGAGGTATATATATATATATATATATATATATATATATATATATATATGTATGTATAAAACATGTAGATATATCTGTGTTTGAAAAACGTATATAAATGGATATATGTAAAATAGATAATATATTTGTAAAAAAGTTGATAAATTTGAGGAATGTCATTGGTACCCGATCCGAACATAAAGTTCGTAATACCCGGTGTTATTCTGATACTGAGTATTGTAGTTTTATGAAGACATTTTATTTGATCCAACTGCATGATTACTGGTACTACAAGTTTGCATGATGAGTCATCAATGGAGGCCGCTGTGTTGGTGATTTTTTTGTCGTGAATGAAAAAAAAACTTGTTTAGTTTAACGCAATTTTTTGAAAAAGGAATATATTTATTTTCAATATGTGCCGATAGCTAGTTTATTGTTAAACACAACAAGGTCAAGAAAATAAAACCACAAATTTTTGTAATACTATGCAAATAGTAAATAACTCTGAAAAGAAAAACTAAGGAAGCGAGAATAAGCATATGACTATGAATAAGTATATGACTATGAATAAGTATATGACTATGAATAAGTATATGAATATGAATAAGTATATGAATATGAATAAGTATATGAATATGAATAAGTATATGAATATGAATAAGTATATGAATATGAATAAGTATATGAATATGAATAAGTATATGAATATGAATAAGTATATGAATATGAATAAGTATATGAATATGAATAATTATATGAATATGAATAAGTATATGAATATGAATAAGTATATGAATATGAATAAGTATATGAATATGAATAAGTATATGAATATGAATAAGTATATGACTATCAATAAGTATATAACTATAAATAATTATATGACTATGATTTGATTTTATTTTTGGGGAAACACAATATAGGTAGAAGCAATGAATTGTTTTATGTTTCTTATTCAAACTCACACAAAAACACTTGTTGGTAATTTTCTGCACATATTTTTGTATTATGTTTGACCAATAAATCGATTTCTGTAATCAAGCTTTTTTGATTTTTTTATCAACTGGTAATTATAGAAATTTTTTTAGTATTAGAAATGCATTCTACATTAAACAGCACACGTTTTATCATGTTAGTTTGTTATTAGTTTCTTCTTACACTTTGTATGTGCTGAGCTGGAAAACAATAAATATGGAATACAAAGAATTAAAAATTTGATGGTTTTTAGTTATGGAAAATAAAAAAAGTTAAAAAATTCAAAAACAATGGTAAGTAAAAAATTAAAGAATGAGACATAAACAAAACAAATATTGAATTTATATAGAATTAAATAATTTAATGTTTAAATAAAAAGTTCTGTTTCAGAGGACACGATTTAAACAGCAAACTTGGATAGTGGTTATCAATAGGAATTAAATTAAATGATTTATTTTTTCCATATTTAGCAGATTTGTTTAAGAAAACCATAACTTATAGAGAATTGTTTTATGATTGTGTGAAAAGAAAATGGGAAAAATTTTATGCAATTTATACAGATATAAAATAGTATTTAATTGAGTAGCACATACAACAAATTGTTATTTAAATCAAAACTACACAGATTCTATACAAATGTTTTAATTACAACCATTAAAATGCATCTTTTGCTTTATTTTTTCAATAAATGCTTCTTGTGATTAGTTCAATGATATAATTAATCGTCGACAGGAATGCACCTTGTTGTGTCTCATCTCATCGGGACCTGACATGTAAGACACATTATACCTACTACCGCCTAAACGACCAGGCTCTGTTGCCGAACAAACAACTCTTTTAGTTTAGTAGGTATAAATTATGCATTAACTGCATTGATTATTTGCCACCATTCTGACTTAAGAATACCATCAACTCTTAATCTCAACATTTTATAATGATGGTTTGGTTATATTTGAAAGCACCCCAATTGTCTACAATCCGTGTCACTAGAAGAAATAAAGAATCTTTCACCAGCAAGTTGTTTTTGTACTTGCTATGTTTTTAAAACAAAAATCATAAAACTTTTAAACTTATCGACAAGCCAACAACAAGTACAACAACAGGTAAGCATTCAATTCACCTGCAACTTTTAGATGTAGTAGCTATATATATTATACATTTGTGTACATAGTGAGACGCATCGATCAAGAAAAACAAAAAATTCTATTCAACAATGTTAATTTCGTTTCATTTATTTACTTTCAAGTTATTTCTTTTGGATTCTTTTCATTTTTTAAAAACTGACGAGTTGACACGTGGCTAGGCAGGAGATGAGAAAAACTCACCTGGGAAAACTCTAAAACCAAAGTACTGACTGACTTTTAGATTGCAAAAATTAAAATTATTTCATTTTCTTAAGTTTTAACTGGTTGAGTTTTAAATATTTAACTGACTTAAAGTTTGAATATGATATTTATTATTGAAGAATATTTTTTTCTTGAAAGTTTTTTTTAATTTAAAAAAACTCAGACAATCTTGAATGTTTTTTGCAAAACTTTTTTTCCCGTTTTGAACAGAAAAGGTTTATTTTTTCTAAAAAAATAAAAAAAATATTTTAACGTGATGGTTTGTCTTTTTAGTCTCCCTTGCGACCAATCAATTCCATACAAATGTCACCTGTAATATCGCTTGCTCCTATCTACTTGCATAATCGTAAAATTTATTAAACTGAAATATCTATTCCCACATAAGTCGTAAACTCACTCATCTGAATCCTATTTACCAGCAATTTTGTCAAGAATGATGCGACCTAACTATTTCGACCCCACGAATTAGATTGGCCTATTTTTTTTAACCACATATACAAATTCTAATTTTGTGGTCTGAAATAATTGATTTAACAACAATAAAATTTTTTTGCACGTTTCTTAAAGAGTTTAATTTAAGCGTAAATTCTCAACATTAATTTCCATTCCACTTTTTTGAAAATTTGTAGCGCATTTTATTGGATTAATTTAAATTTATCTCCACCCACTAATTTGCATATGACCTTGCCCTTCTGTCAAGACCGAAGCAAGCCAGGTGCTAAAATCTGTTTATGTCAGCGGAAGCAGCGACGGAAAAGGAAGTGAGTGTGAATATGGAGGAGAAGTGGAGAGATGAAAAGATGTAGAAAGGAGAATTGAGAGATGAAAAGAAGAGAGAGAGTTCTGGAAAGGCCAAAATACGAACAGGCGTGAAACCAGTTGGAGACATAAACAGAGAACACATAAAGAAAATAAATAAAAACAGAGAGAAGAGTCAGAAAGAGATAAAAAGAAAGAGTGGGACAGGAGAGAGGGAAAAATAAAAAAAGAGAAATGGAGAGAAAAAGAAAATGAAAAAAAAGAAAGAAAGAATGATTACAGAAAGAAAAACTCAGAAAGCAGAAAAAGTTGAGCGTGTTGTCAGAGTAAGTGTCAGCGTGTTAAGGACTTATTCAGTCTTATAAAACTATAAAACCTTCCATGGAAAGGAAGTCTCATGTTTCTGAGACAGATGAATGATGGCGATAGAGTTTCTTCCTCTGCAAATATTTTCTGTTTTATAAATCATCCTTAACACAGTTTCGGGGAAAAATTAGTTGAGTGCTTTATCAGATCTTTCTTTATGAAAATGTTAGAAAATAAGTGGTCGTAGGAAAGAAATATTGAATGTAGAATTGGAAATAAAAATGCGAGTGTTTGTTATTATAAAAACGAAAAAAACTTTTTATCGAGGATTTACATGGAGCATCACGTTTGACTTTTTAAAAATATTTCGATTGAAAATAACAATTAGATTAGGCAAATAAACTGTTATAAATTATTCAAATAAACTGTTATAAAATATTCAAATAAACTGTTATAAAATATTCAAATAAACTGAAATTAACTATGCAAACAAATAACTTCCACATGAGCTAATGATATATGTTTTTAATTTGGTTGTGTTTGTTTGAGTCTTCAAAACACATTCAGTGGTTCATTTTCCGTAATTTTGTTAATTAAAATACAATTATATTTTATTATTTATTCATTATGGACAAAGGGTAATTTATTAAAATTTTCTACTAACCTAATTATGTTTGCGAGTTAAACATTTTTACTGCAGTTCTGTTTCGATTTCAATTCAATTTTGGATTTTTTAACCGGATGCTGGCTGTCTTTTAAAATAACATTTACTATCTTTGGTCTGTCGTTATCTTGGTTTCCGTCATATCTCTTAAATCGATTTTCCTACGCGGTAGCTTTCTAAATTTAATTTTCTTCTTTTTAATCCTTTTTCTTATATTCTCTTCACTCATGAATTGAATCAAAGAAATTTCTCTCAATATTCAATCTTTCGCAGATAATTCTTCAGTGCTTTCTATCGTATTCTTCAATATTGATATTTTTATAATTAAAAGAGTTATCATAAATTTCTTTATATTTTTTGTTCTTAAATTTGAAATTTTTTATTACAGATACAAAAATTAAATTTATTACAAAAAGTTACATTTATTACAAATACCTCATTCAAAAGTTACATTTCTTAACGTTTTATTTCAAAACTGAAATTCTTCTCAACTCAGGTTTTTCTAACAATTCCATCACATCAAAATATCAACTTTCAACTTTTTCTCAAATTATTTCCAATGGCTGATGAATAAATTTTTGGCATTTATTCCTGGTCCTCTTAAAGTTTACTTTGAATTCCTTTTATGCTAACCGTGTTGTATCTCAAGCAGTGTTTTATCCAGACGTCATGGAGATAAATTATCCTCTTCAAAAGTTTCAGACCTTCCTAAATTTCAAATTTCTTCAAAACCAGTTGATGTTTATTTTATGCTTAAAGTTTCAATCTAAGTAAGATTTTTCGAAAAATAAACTGATGTTACAAAAAACCAATTATTATAAAAAAATATTGTTAATGGTTAAAAAGAGTGTATTCAAGTATTTGATTATCAAAAACTCATCTTTCACTATTTTGAATTGAAGTTTTACTTTTTTATTTATTAACCTTTATTCATTCTTGATGTTCTCAATCATTAAATTTCCTGTCTTTTTGTCATTTTTCGCAATACTCAAATCGTGGCTGGCATAGATCAACTTTTTAAAAACCAGATTGAATAGTCGATTAAGAAAATGCGCAGTGGCTTAGCATTGGTTCATCCATTTAGGCCAGGTAGACCAAACTCGTCACCCCTCATTGAGATGTTAACTGCTTACCTTTTTTAAAGTTTTTTTTAAAGAAAATGGTCAATACTCGGAATGGGGTTGGTTGACAACTATTGAAATTTTTCTCCATAAAATCGATGATCGGGTGTTGAAAACTTATAAACTTTTCATAAACAAAAATAGGTGTTTAGATCGAGATAGGTGCTTAAATCGAGATAGGTGCTTAGATCGAGATAGGTGTTTAGATAGGGGTTAAACGCTAATTAAAAGTTGGTGACCGGAGATAAGCACTCAATTTCTGGGTGAAAGTAAAATGTTTTTTCCTGATTAATATTAATTTTTAAATTTTATTGCCCTCAAAAACATTTTTTGCCACCCAGGCTGCTCCGCCTCCTACTCTATGCCTCTATAAATGCCGCTCAGAAAGTGGCAATGCCAGAAGAATATTTTACCCCATCACCATGGACCTATGCCATATTAAATTTGTTTATTAATTGAATTGAGTTGTTTAACTAGATAACCTGGCTATAAAGTCAAAAATAGTGCAATCATTCTTACACTATAAAATACACAAGTCAAAGTCGGCCAAAGAAGTTTTAATTTTTCTTGAGACAAACGAATTGTGCTCATTAATTTCTTTAAGTAGCATTTTATAATAGCATCTTGACTGCATTGTGGCGCTGGTGGCAGAGCGGTAGAGCGTTCGCCTGTCGATCGTTAGGTCGGCAGTTCAAACCTCGCCGGCGTCACCAGCGTAACACCCTTAAGCAAGGAGTTCACTCGCATTTGCTAAAGGGGTAGGCGCCTATAAATGGCTGCCTTTGCAAGTACCCTCCCTCTCTCGCCTTGAGCAAGACTTGTCTTGATAAGGCGTATGCTAAATCTCAATCTCAATATCTTGCTAGCGTGCCTTTATTTTTTCAGTTATTAATTAATACATACAAAATCAAAATCACATAAATCATTAAAAATGCAACAAGTTAGAATTATGAAAGTTATAAATGATTAACAAGTGCTGCATCAGGCCCCTTTTTGTTTAACTAGATATCCTCAATTCAAAATTTGATTTTGTTAAAAAAATTAGTAAACACTCAACAAAATATCAACATTATGGAATGCCCCCACCCAAATTTTAAATTTTCCATAGTCAAGGGGTATGGATGAAACATT
>OZ022243.1:23843007-23848007 GCA_963978895.1 Erpobdella octoculata | reverse complement strand
ATTATTTAAATTAGAACTATATTAAATAAAGTTATTTATATTCCGCTTCGATGATTCGACTCGACAAATTCATGCAATAGAAGATTTGTTGATGTTCCAGTATGTGACGTGTTCCGCTTCTACGGATGATGGAAATGCAAATAACATTCGCTTCCTTAATTTTTCTCCTCTCTCCTTCTTTCGTCTTTCTTTCTCTCCCTCTTTCTTTCTCTTTCTCTTTCTCTCTCTTTCTATTTTTATTTTTTCTTTCTCCCCATCTCTCTGTTTTCTCTATATCACATTTTTCTGTCTGCGCAGAAAATAATTCATGGACAGCAAATACAATTTCATGTATTTCGTCTTGCTAGTTACGGTGTATGTATATTTATGTGTATCTCTTTATTTGTCTGTTTGGCTCTCAGTTTATCTCTATATTTATGTGTACAGTTTTGTCTTTATACATTTTTATGTGTTTGTATATACATAGGTATGTATACAAAAAGTATGCATAAGTGTTTGTGGGTCTATGTGTGGTGTGTACTTGTATGAGTTCGTTTTCCGTTCCATCAAAAGGTTGATGAGATTGGGTAGAATATAAAAAGGACTCCCGCATTAGATGACCTTCTAAGAGATTCACAATTTATTTAGCTAAAATTCTTTTTAGTCTTTATTTATGCAGAAAGGAGGTCATGTTTCTCTTAATTTTAGCAAGTAGGTACCTATTACCCCTCTCATACCAGCACCTATTTTTAACTGTTTGTGTTCATTATCTAAAATTCATGAATTACATTTAAATTTATTTAATAAATACAAATTATTTTATTTATATAAAAACTATGAATAAAATTAAATCTTTGCTATTTAATAGGTTAATAAATGAATAGTTACATGTTTATATAATGAATACATGAAAAGTTTTAATAAATTATTATCTTTACATAAAAGTAATTTTAAACTAATAACTAAGATGACTTGATGACTTGGTTATGATAATCAGCAAAAAGAAAACAGAAATAGGCATTGAAAAAAGATAAAAAAATAAAGAAAAAAGAGAAAACGAAAAATAGAAAAAAGGAAAGAAAAAAACATAGAAAATAATTTTCCTGGTTATCCTGATGAGATGCAATTTTTTCATTTGATACCACTTCCTGTGACCGGGCCGTACAAGCTGATGAATCTGAGAAGTGCCTCAGTTGTCGGTGCTTGATTGCAAACCTCTCGACCTCGAGCATCGTTTATGTCAGTACAGTCAATATGCGCCAGAAACAATCAATGAAGTATAAACTTGTTTGTCACCCAACTTTATTAGAAATCATTTTTTTAATTGTATAACAATTCAAACTTACTAAAAAAAACTTATTTTTTAGTAAAAAATATGTTTTGTTGTTGTTGGAACGTTTAATTCAATAATTGTTTTGATCATTTGAGTGTTGAGTTTGCTTTTATTTGAAAAAATGTGAAAAAAATTATTGAAAATGAACAATACGGACTGAATTTCATGGCTGGTATAATATTTGACAAAAAGTCATAAACGTGCACCAGAATTCTTTTAAGAGATTTTTTTACATTTAATAACGCGTATCACGCAACTACTGATATAACATCTGTCTTTCTCTCTCCTTTTCTTTCTTTTTAAGATTTTTTTTTCTTTCTCTCTCTCTTTTTATTTTTTTCTCTTTTTTATTTTTCACTTTTTCTTTGTATTTTTTGATAATATTTTGATAATTTATAAAACTTTCAATGCCGGTCTTGCTTGCTTGCTTACCTGCAAATCTTGGAAGGTTAATAAACTTTATATCATTCACTTGAACTGAAACTTGAAATATAGACTTACCTTACTTATCATGGCAATGCATTATATTAAATTTTTTAAATTGAAAAAATTCTTAATTATATTTTTTAATTTAAAAGCAGTTTTATTTATTTTTTAAAAAACAAATTTAAAAAACAAGAAATTTACAAAAAAAACCTGCTTTTCGGTTTTGTTATTTAATTTTCACTTCACCACCAGTATAGCTTGCTTGCTTGCTGACAAATCTCGGAAGTGAAAATTAACAAACTTCAAGTTATCAATCAAGCTGTCGTTTGGAATATAGACTTGCTTATGAATTTTACTAACTTTTGAAAACTTCTTAATAGAGAATTTTACTTTTTAATCTAAAAGAATCAATTTTTTGAAAAAAAACAGCAAGTCAAACATAATTATGTAATATTTATATATATATAATTTTAAAAAATTGTCGTTTAAAATACAGAATTGTACATAATTTAAACGAAAAAATACCACAGTTTGCTTTGTTTTTTTGTAAATAAACATATTTATATTTATTGATTTAAAATATAAAAAACTCATACAACTTTTAATAATTTTTGCAAGTTCAAATAGATATAAATTTCACCGAATTAAAACCAACCATTTTTGTTCCCAAATGTTCAACGTGGCACGTCAACTGAGCAGTTTCGCCAGGTTTGACAGAAATTATTCTTTGAGTTTCCTTGAACTGAGGTCTGTAATGTGTTCCTCCTTCTTCTTCTCCTGCTTCGTTGTTAACTTTCTCAACCTCCCATGATTTGCGCTGTCCACGTTTCTCAACTGTTTTATGCCTTCCTGTGTTATTAAATGAAAAGTGAGAAAAAGTGAAATAAAGAACAAAAATAAAAAAGGGAGAGTAGAAACAGAGGTGTACCGAGGCATTTCGGCGGCCAAGGGCAAGGTACTAATGGTGCCCCTTATATATATATATATATATATATATATATATATATATATAAATGAATGTTTGTATGTATGTATGTCCTTTATGCATTGCTACACCATTCATCCGATCGTAATGAAATTTTCACACAACCTTGAGATTCAGGGGGAATCAAATATAGTGAAAAAAAAATTGAAATCCGTCACCAAATGAACGGAGCGGGTGAGTGAGCGGGAACTATATACATATATATATATACACATACATATACATACATAAATGAGCGAAAACGGGAAGCCAACTGAGAACGAAAGATAGAGCGGGAAAGGGAAAGCGACCGAGAACGGGGAAAGCAACCGGGAGCTGGAAAACGACCGAGAGCGGGAAAGCGACCGGGAGCGGAAAAGCGTCCGGGAACGCGACGGGAACGGGAAAGCGGAGAAAGAAACAGGAGCGAGAGAGACATACATTAGAAAAACCTCTAAAAACCCCGGGCAACGCCGGGTGCCCCGCTAGTATATATATATATGGCAGTTAGTCATCGTATTTGTAGGCTCTCGAAACATTTCAACGCAATGTTTCACTTCATATATTATCTATCTGGCAGCAGACTAGCTGTCGAGCTGAAGTAAGGAGTTCTGAGCTTATCATAGTCGAGTCTAATATTAAGTAACTCCGATAGAATGGGACTTCTAGCCATCCTTTTTTGGTGATGGTCGGTGGATCAGTTGGTAATAGCGTTTGCATTAAACTTAATAAAACATTTACAAATCATGCAGACATTTTCAATCCATATTTAATAATTGTGTGTTCCCCCCCTAAAAGGTGACCCCGGAAACGTCTGATTTTTTTCTTCTGTCATTCCTCCGCTTTGTTACGCTTCTAAATTGAAGATAAATAAAAAATGTGCTCTCATTTAAGAGTATATTAAAGACCTAACTAGTTATATAATAAAGTTAATGAGACCGTGTTTATTTGATTGTTGAAAAGAAATTATTGCAGCTAATAACATGTCACGACTTTTAATTTTAATTCTTCTAATGAGCTTAAAAGTCATTTTTAAAAGACTCAAAAATGCCATTTGATTTTCAGTCTCAGCATCTGTTGGAGATGATTTAAACGATGATGAAGTAACGCTAAGTAGAGTGGAAAGATATTTGTTTTTTTTGTTTTTTTAAATTTATTAATAAAATTAAAGAAATCTGGCAAATCATTTTGAAGCCACGTGAGTCATATTTTGATGACAACAAGTGAATTGATCGACCGCTCATGAAATTCATCAATACTTGCGCACTGGAGCAAGTCCTGACGGTTCCATTGTGTTGGAATTCAAGACAGGATCATTGTGTGTTTGTGTCGTTTATGGAGCCGATTGTTTAAATAAAAAATAACTTAAAAATATTTTTTTTATATAAATTATTTATTCATTACAAAATATATCGCAGCGAAGTATTGGAATTCAACAAGTTCTCGTTTGCAACCCGATTTATCCAATCGTTTTTAATCCTGTTAAATATCTTTTACTGCAATTAATCATGACTGGGCTTGCACCATTTTACTCAATATTTTTATCTTCAAGCTGAAAAAACATCCAAAATAAAATAAATTAAAAAACGGAAAAAACTTTTCCGCCTAATTCAAAAAAAAGTTACACATGGGGAGCAGGCGTCGTGATACAACATGGTGGAAGTTTTTTTTTCTTTTTCATCGGGGGGGGGGGTAACGAAAGAAAGTCCGAGCGCAATCAAATAATGAAGGGGTAATGAAATTTGCCGGACGCGACACGCACACAAAAACAGATAGGTTCGTGACATGAGTGACAGCGATAAAAAGTGACCACGTGATGTAGGGACTGACCAAGAGCATTTGTGGGGCACACGATTAATTCTTCAACTTCCTCATTAGCATGCGCAGAATAATTTATACTAACAATGGTTTTTTTATCAGAGATTGCGTGCTATTTTAACTGTATCAGAATTTAATTGACGTTTGGTATGCCAGTTTCTCTATAAGTAACGCTTTATTTGTTTAATTACAAATTTTATTTTTTATTACATTTATATTTAATTTTGTATTATTTTTTCACAATATTTATTTATTTTGTAAATACTTGGTTACATCCAGTCAAGTTGAAACTTGGCGCATAGACTCGTTTCAGATGACATTGGATTTTTTTAATGTTAAGGCTCCTTCGACTCATAAATTCTAGAGATTTTATATTAACTAGTATTACTTTGATACATTTATATTTAATTTTATATTGCTTGATTACAATAATAATTAATTTCAATACATTTATATTTAACTTCGGTTTACTTGATTAGG
>OZ022243.1:23823007-23838007 GCA_963978895.1 Erpobdella octoculata | reverse complement strand
ATCCGATATGGAGACCAAATACTAGATGCATATTCAAATTGGCTTTTCACTAGAGCTTTGTACAGACAAATGAGAGATCCCTCATCCATCGAATCGAAATTTTTGATCAATCCCAGTATTTTGTGTGCTCTACTGGTGATGGTATGAATGTGTTCTCTAAAGGATAGTTCATTGTCAAAAATGACACCTAGGTCACGTGCTGATTTGATTTCTTTCAATACTTTTCCATTTATAAAATAATTAAGATGTGAAATTTTGTTTCGGTCTAATTTCAATATACTACACTTATCTGCATTTATCTTCATATCCGACACTTTAAACCATTCTATTACTTTATTTAGACAGATTTGTAGCTCTGCACAATCTTTTACCTTTGTTATTTTTTTGTATATATTTGCATCATCTGCAATTAATAAAATGCTACATTTTTGTTAGGGTTTTATCATATAATTAATGTATATAATGATTCTCTTGCTCTGAACTTCCGACCTATAAAGAAACTTTCAACTTACTTTATTATTTTCTTTTCAACTTTATACATTTCAAGCTTATGTAGATATTTCTATGTGGTACTCTATCAAAGGTTTTTTCAATATTTGTATATATAACATGAAACTCTATACTTTGTCTATACTTTTAGTCCATGAATTTTAAAATTTGTAATGTAGTTGATCTCTTCTTAAGAAAACCGTATTGCTTGCAACTAAACAAATTATTTCTATCAAAATGAACTACTAAATTATCTTTTATAATTGATTCAATCCTTTTGCAAAGTATACATGTAAGTAAATCTGTTCTGTAGTTCGTGGCTTCAAGTTTTGACCCTTTTTTGAATAGTGGTACCACTTCGCTGCATTTCCAGTCATGAGGTAGTTTTCCATCTTCAAGTGTTTTTGTGAAAATATCAATTTGTCTCTGAGTTTGTGCCATATTCTAGGATAAATTTTGTCAGGACATCGGTTTTTTTCATATTCAAATCCTTTAGTTTATTATATATGATTTGTGAGTTGATGGTTACTTCCTCCATTGTGTGATTGACAACAAGTGGGTTTAATATCATTTTTTATATTTTCTTTTTTCCACTACATATACTGATGATAAAAACTCTGCTAATAATTTGGATTTTGTTTTATTCTTTTTAGTTATAATCTCAACACCATTTATATTTGTTTTTAAATCAGCCATAATATTTCTAGTTTGTCTGAAGCAATTTATGTGATTCCAAAAATTGTTTGGGTTAAGGTTATTGGCAAAATAGACTCCCAATTTAGTTGTAATGCCCAAGACGCTGTGCTTACTAGGATCTGCCATTCTCAACTCTTATGCGTCAGACGAACACTATAAAAAAAATGCTTCGCGGTACCTATGTAGCTGATCACGATTTGCTTCAGACAGAAAAAGTAATCTAGTCTAAGTTTCTCACTGACCACTCACCTCAAGCAGGTTCACAAGCCGCCGCCGCCGATGTTGTCTCAACTCTTTACAACAATGACCTTCATGTTGTTCTACCAGTCATCAACCAAGTCGCTAATACTTTGGCCGAAATTCCGGGACGCATTAAAACATATTTACGGAGTACAATGGGACAAACACGTTTAAACAGTGTGGCAATTTTAAATATTGAACAAAAAATTTTGCAACATATAGTGACCAAATTATTGACATTTTTGCTTCCGGGAAATCCAGAAAACAATATTTTTTTAAATGTTTAAAATTTTTTTTTACTTTGGAAGTTTTTGTTTATAAAATAGATTTGATCAAAAACGATTTATTATAACGCCCATGTTCATGTGTCTCCAATTTTGGAAAAATTTCAAAATTGAATTTTATATGAAAAAATTTTCATGGAAAAGATTTTTTGGGTTTCAGGTGCTTCCTCAATACCCTTTGACGAATTGGAGATAAGACTCAAGCCCTCGCCTGGTATCTATCCACCAGCATTCGGGCCATAATTATTTCAGCCCCCCACTTCGATTAGCTCCCATACGCCTATATATATATATATATATATATATATATATATATATATATATATATATATATATATATTAATGTAAAATCGCTGTTTTTACAATAGGTTTTCCCATTGATAGACGTTAAAGGACTTCGAATAACTATTATGGACATTATTAATAAACCAGAAGGTATAACTAGCCGTAACAAAGCTTCATTTATTATTTTCCAATAAAACATCAAAACCATTCTATTGAGCCCGGTATACGATTTGGTGATATCGTAACATTGGTGATCAGAAGTAGGATACAAGAATGGTTTTGAAATCATTGGATGAGCTTTGGGCGAGTGAAATGAAAGACGAGCTGGAGAAACGTGGCCTGAGCGATACAGGTAAAAAGGACGAACTTATGGAACGCCTCTTAGCCGCGTTAGTGAATGAGGGCTATGGGCCTGACGACGACGAATATCTATTCGACATTGACGAGGAAGCTGTGGTCAAGCGAAGGAAATTAAAAAACAAATTGCTGGAGGAAGAAAGACAACGAGCGAAAGAAAACATGGCAGCACAGAAGAAGACAGGAGAAGGAATGATTCTTGGCCACGGAAACAAAGTGGCAGCAGCCGGTACAACTGTTGAGAGTTTGGTCGCAGGGTTGGCTGAGGCAGTGGTGGACACGGTTCTGGACCAGCGGGCTGCTGGTGATGTGGGTTGCTGCGGCGAAACCCAATTTGAACTGGAGTCCACCAGCTGTGTCTCAGAGCATGTGACGGATGACGGCCGTACAGACTGCACAATTCAGGTGGGTCATGATGATGAGCCTGTCAAAGACGGTCATGATAAGGAACCTTGCAAAGATGCTCAAGATGAACCATGCAAAGATTGTGACAGTGATACAGTCGGTTTGGATGTCAAAAACCAAACTAAAGAAGATGAGAAAAATGTTGAAAACGAAATGCAAAACGATGAGGATGAAAGTGACGATGATGATTATAATAATGGCAATAACAACTATGGCTTTCACCCATACAGCGACGGTTCTGAAACGGAAGCCTCCATAACAGACGACGGCACCGAATATTCAGGGTCAGATTTTAGTGAAGAATCTGACTCGGATGAAGCAACCGAGGATTTAGAAACGGACGAAACTCCAATGGAAAAATACGTCAAAGTTAACTTGACAAGAAAAGAAGACACTGATTTGAGAGACGATGGCGATAATTTGAAGAAAGATCCGCTGGACGATACGAAAGTTGACACCGACGAAAGAGCCGAGTTGGAATGTGAAAAGAAAACGTTCGATTGTAGCTTGGAAGAAAACAAACAAGACGGCGATGAACTTCTCCAAAACAACAATAGCAATGCAGCAAGCAAAAACTCTGGAAAAAATGAGACAAGAACAGAGAACGGTACCGAGGGTTTTAAATCAGATGAATCCACAGAAGATTCTAGATCAGATAGACTAAGAGTCATTGTAAAATCAAATAACAGTTTGATGAAGGGATTTATTGGATTTATGGAACGACGTGTTTTCGAAAAACCTTTTGAAGAGTTTCTTGAGAAAGATCTAAAGGATGTGAAGGAAGAAGAAAAAGCAGACAATTCCGTTAAACCGTGCAAAGATGTTCAGGACGAGGCATGCAAAAAAGGCTGTGATGAACCGTGCAAAAATGGCGACGATGAGCCAAAGAAAGACTCTGTTGATGAGCCAAAGAAGGACTGGAAGAAACTGTGTCAAACGGTCAAGAGACTTGACCATGTTGTTTGCGAATTGCGGTCAAAGCCACGAGTAAAGATCAAGGTATTTTGTGTTCGTGGCCGCGTCGCATTTCTTAAAAGCGATATGCTGTTCGGGACGAACAGAATTAAGAAGGGGGTAATAATGTAAAATCGCTGTTTTTACAATAGGTTTTCCCATTGATAGACGTTAAAGGACTTCGAATAACTATTATGGACATTATTAATAAACCAGAAGGTATAACTAGCCGTAACAAAGCTTCATTTATTATTTTCCAATAAAACATCAAAACCATTCTATTGAGCCCGGTATACGATTTGGTGATATCGTAACAATATATATATATATATATATATATATATATATATATATATATATATATATATATATATATATATATATATATATATATATATATATATATATATATATATATATATATTTATATCTACGGTTTATATAATTTCCTATCACAGCTGATAAACCTCAGAAAACTTCATGAATTAAGTAGGACATAAAAAAATAGAGTGAGTGTTTACATAACTTCAATCAACCAGTCTTAATTACAGTTACTAAGATACAAGTTTTTGATTAAGTGTGTATTTCTTCTAATAAATAAAGGACCATTTTCAAAGAACCTGAATATTATAACAACTGGTGTCAGAAGCAGGATACTTTTGGAAATGGGTTTAATTACTTTAAAAGAATGAAGTACTCGCAAATTCAGGCACTGCTGGAAGCCGCTAAAACTTCACTAAAAGCAATGGACTATGACAAAGCGGAAAAGTTGATTGAAGAGTATTGTGATATAAGAGCTATTGACGAAGAAGACACTGGAAAAACAAAGATCGTTGAACACCGAATTCGAACTGGTAATACAGAGCCTATTCGTCAACTGCCACGAAGGCTTCCACTGGCAAAACGAGAGAAAACTAGAAAGATGCTGGAAAAGATGAAAAACAAGGATTTATTGAACCATCCAATAGTCCATAGAGTTCATCGGTAGTACTTGTTAAGAAGAAAGATAATTCGCTACTTTTTTGTGTCGACTACAGAATGTTAAACGAGGTCACACAAAAAGATAGTTACCCTCTGCCCAGAATCGATGACACCATCGATACACTTGCGGGATCTCGAATGTTTTCTACTTTAGATCTTAAGAGCGAAAATTGGCAGGTGGGAATACATCCCCAGGATCGCGAAAAAAACTGCCTTTTCAATAGGTGAAGGATTGTGGCAATTTACAGTGATGCCATTTGGCTTGTGCAACACACCCGCAACTTTCGAGCGACTTATGGAGTATGTGTTACAAGGATTAAATTGGAGAACGTGTCTTGTGTATTTGGACGACATTATTGTTGTTGGAAAGACGTTTGAAGAGCATCTACACAATCTTGAAGAAGTTTTCCAAAGGATCCGGGATGCTGGTATGAAGCTTAATCCGGCGAAGTGTGCACTTTTCAAAAACAAGGTGAAATATCTTGGTCATATAGTTTCTGCCGAAGGGGTAGGATCCGATCCTGAGAAAATTGAAGCGGTTAACCATTGGCCTGTTCCGAGAAATTCTCAAGAATTAAAAAGCTTTCTTGGTTTGTGCACATATTATCGACGATTTGTAGCCAACTTTTCCAGATTGGTCAGAGGCAAATCAACAGGCGTTCGAACAGTTAAAAACAGCTTTGAGTTTGACGCCAGTTCTGTCGTATCCAATCCCTGGATAAGATTTTGTATTAGACACAGATGCAAGTAATGAAGGAATAGGGGCAGTGCTTACTCAAATTGTTGACGGCAACGAAAAGGTTATAGCTTATTATAGCAGAACTTTGTCGAAACCGGAGCGCAATTATTGCGTCACCAGACGTGAGTTATTAGCAATCGTTGATTCTATTAAGCACTTTCACAAGTATTTATATGGTCAAAAGTTTTTGTTGAGAACGGATCACGCTGCTTTTAAATGACTTTTAAATTTTAAAAATCCAGAAGAGCAAGTGGCTAGGTGGATCGAACGTTTACAATCATACGAGTTTGAAATTCAGAATCGGAAGGGTGAACAGCACAAAAATGCTGACGCACTGTCACGACGACCTTGCAATGATGAATGTAAGTATTGCATTTGCATGAAGGGTAAGGAAATAAATAATCAGTGTTTTCAGGTACGGTTTCAAATTAACGACACTTGGTCAGATGAAGTGATTCGAGACGAACAATTAAAAGATGATGATATAGGGCCGATTTTGAGATGGATGGAAGAAGGGAAGAAACCTGACTGGCAAGAGATTTCTGAATTGAGTCCTGCTACTAAATCGTATTAGGCACAATGGGACTCTCTAAGGGTTGTGAACGAATTTCTAAAAAGAATTTGGGAAAGCACTGATGGTTCCACCAATGTTTTGCAATCAATTATTCCAAAAGTAAAAGTGCCAGAAGTGCTCCAACAAATGCACTCCGGAGTATCAGGGGGACATCTAGGGATGAATAAAACGTTGGACAAGATCCGCCAAAGATTTTATTGGGTATACTGTAAAATGGATGTAGAGGAGTGGTGTCAAAAAATGTGATACCTGTGCCGCTAGTAAAGGACCACACGCTAAAACAAAAGGCCATTTACAACAGTACAATGTAGGTTCCCCTTTTGAAAGAATTGCTATAGATTTAGCAGGTCCATTTCCAGTATCAAAATCTGGCAATAAGTACATTCTTGTGGTCATAGATTATTTTACAAAATGGCTAGAGGTTTTTGCTATACCTAATCAAGAAGCAGTGACAGTTGCCAACGTTGTTGTTGATGGCTGGGTTAGTCGCTATGGAGTACCATTGGAGCTCCATTCAGATCAGGGCAGGAACTTTGATTCGCAATTGCTTAGAGAAATGTGCCGTGTTTTAGGCATACATAAAACCCGCACAACTCCCCTTCATCCTCAGTCTGACGGTATGGTGGAACGATTTAATCGAACTATTCAACATCACTTGTCTAAGATGGTCGGTGAAAACCAAGTTGATTGGGATAAACACATTCCGTTATTTTTGATGGCTTACAGAGGATCGGTCCACAACACGACGAAGGCCACCCCAAGTAAAATGTTATTTGGACGGGAGATACGACTTCCTTGCGATCTTATGTTTGGAAGTCCGGGAGACAAAGTAGAATCGGAAAGCGAGTATGCTGCACAATTGCGGGCTTGGTTAAATGAAATTTATTTCGTAGCCCGAAATAGGATCAAGGCAGCCAGCGACAGAATGAAAACTCGGTATGATCGCCAATCAAATATGAAAGAGTTAAAAAAAAATGATTTGGTGTGGTTCTACAATCCCCAACGCAAAATTGGGAAATCACCTAAACTTCAACAGGACTGGGAAGGACCATATAGAATTATTAAAAAAATCAATGATGTCATCTACCGGATTCAAAAGGGCCAACGTACTAAGATGAAAGTAATTCATGTTGACCACCTTGCCAAATATTATGGAGGCAATGAAACTGTTCGGAACGAACAGGATTAAGAAGGGGGTAGTTTTATATCTACGGTTTATATAATTTCCTATCACAGCTGATAAACCTCAGAAGACTTCATGAATTAAGTAGGACATAAAAAAATATAGAGTGAGTGTTTACATAACTTCAGTCAACCAGTCTTAATTACAGTTACTAAGATACAAGTTTTTGATTAAGTGTGTATTTCTTCTAATAAATAAAGGACCATTTTCAAAGAACCTGAATATTATAACAATATATATATATATATATATATATATATATATATATATATATATATATATATATATATATATATATATATAGAGAGAGAGAGAGAGAGAGAGAGAGAGAGAGAGAGAGAGAGAGAGAGAGAGAGAGAGAGAGAGAGAGAGAGAAAATTAAAGATCTTGATTGATAAAAGTTGTGAGGATTTCTACATAACTGACAATTCATTGTTTATTCTTCAAGTTGGCCCGTAAAATATCTTGCTACATGAGTTTACGACTTTCATTATTTTTAATTATTTGGTTCACAAGTGAATTTTGTAAAAACGAAAAAACCGTTGCTGAAAAAAAAGAACCAGTGAAATCTTGATCAATAATTTTAATCCACTCCAACTTGCACTTGGGACGTTCCATACAAGAGCAACTCCAAAAGTTTCATACAAAAACATATCCACACCTTCCTATACACTGACAACTCCACAAAGAAACAATCGTCAACAAATTTCAGCAAAAAAATCTTAAATGCAAAAGAAATAAAATATTTGCTAGTCGTGGTGGAGTTGCTTAGTTGTGTTGGTTGAATGTGCTGTTGTTGGTTATGGTGGTGTTGTTTAGTTGTGTTGGTTGAATCAAATATTGTTAGTCGTTTTGGTTCTGTTTAGTTGTGTTGGTTGAATTTGTTATTAGTAGTGGTGGATTTTTTTGTTGAGTTTTCAAAAAATGACTAAAGTAAAAAATATTTTATTATTAGGAGTGTTGCTCGGCGTTGCCCGGGATTTTTAAAGGGTTTTCTCTTGTTTTTCTCTCTTGCTTTGTTTTTTCTTTCTCTCTCTTTGTTTCTCACGGTTTTTTGTATGTTTTTATTTACTTTCACTTGTCCGGATGTCCAGGAGATGCACATGGAATTTACGCGGAAGTTTGAAAGTTCTAAAATTTAAAAAAGATAAAGAAATAAATAAAAATTATTAATAAAATAAAGTGAAGAAGCATAACAATAACGACGACAAAAACTTTTATAGTCATAGTAACAATAAACATCTTTGTTCAATACTCATAGAGGTGATATTTTTACAATACGATGCCGCTATGGAATTTTACCATTGTCTTAAAAGCATGTTTTTAATTATTAATTTGTAATCACCTGTTTCTCTCTTTCTCATTCTTTCTTTTTTGTTTTGCATTTTAACATACAATTATTAGATATTAGAATACTGCATGGGCCGATTTCTCGTGGAACTACCCTTTTTTTAAAGTATAATTTCTGTTCTAAGACGTTTTGCTATAAGGCATGAAAGAGGTTTTAGACTATAAAATAGAGAAAATGAAAAAAAATAAATAACTTCCTCTATCTTTTTTCTCTTTTATAAGGGCTACTTTCATGCCAAATTTCTTTCAAATTGCTACAACGGTTTGGATTTGTAAAAAAGACAAAGACAGTAATTTTTATACAAAAAGATTTATCATTAATTCAGCAAAAGCTTTCTCTAAATACTAAAATAATAAACGAAATTCTGTATTCATGCAGGACCACCGTGCTAACATAACCATAAATTCTTTATATTTGCATAATTGCACTCCTGATGTAAGATTTTGATTTCAGTTTATTTTTAATCTCTCTCGTAGACAGTTTATGAATTATTTAGACATATAAGACGATGACACGTCTAGAACCTCACAACATACAATTACGTGTTGTGTGAGTCACAATGTATGTGCAAATATATATGTATATATATATATATATATATATATATATATATATATATATATATATATATATATATATATATATATATATTTATATATATATATATATATATATATATACTGTTGTTTTTTATCTAATAATTAATGGTCAACCTGACGAAATAATGGAGTTGTTTTTAAAAAAAGAAACAGAGAAAGGAAAGTTTTCATTTTATTATTATTTTTCAAAAAATTACAAAACCATTCTAAAGAACCTATATACAATTGTCAATATGGTAACATTTGGCGTCAGAAGTTGGACTTAAAAGAATGGTTTTGAAAGCATTGGATGAGCTGTTGAAGTGTGCGCTGAGAGATTAACTGGAAAAACAAAATCTAAGAGATACATAAGCGCTAGAAGGACAAACTTAAGGAACGCTCGCTCGCGGTGTTAGTAAATGAAGGCTACGGGCCTGAAGATGATGAGTATGAATTCGATATTGACTAAGAAGCTTTGGAAAACCGGAGAAAGCTGAAAATAAAATTGTTAGATGAAGAAACACGACAAACTCGAAAAGAACGAGGCAGAATTATTTTTTGGTGGTCAGTTCTGCTCTAAAAACAGCAGCGGCTGGTGTGGCGTTGCTGTCAAAAAACACCAACAAAGTGGATGAAAAGGGGAGTGATTCTGGCAGTGGTTTGCCTGGGTGTGGTCTGAATGGTACGACTGTTGAGAGTTTGGTCGCAGAGACGGCTGAGGCAGTGGTGGACACGGTTCTAGATCAGAGTTTAAACCGGAGTCCACCAGCTGTGTCTCAGAACATGTGACAGATGATAGCCGGACAGACTACACAAATCACAGAAATGCGACCTGGTCCAGTTTTGTGGGGGCGCTGCCGAGGTGGGCCCTGTAGCTGAGTATAGTTGAACTGTTCTTCATTTTTTAGAAAAAACGGAGTTGCCTCGGGAAGTGGTTTCTGGAAAAGCGGACGAGTGCTCAGAGGTTTATCAAGAACGTTGTGAGCTGGCCGTTGAAAGGTTGTGTCGAGATGTTGTTAGTTCTGCTGATGTGGAGTTGCGCATCGATAAAAGATTATTTCTAGTTATTTAATATGTATGTATTTCAGATGTTCAAAAAAAAACAGGCGCTTGCGCCGATCAAACTCTTGCTATAAAAAATATTATTTAATTTTCAAGAAACTAAAATTAACAATAATTTTAAAAATATCAGTTTTCCCATTTTAATACTTGATAACCTTGACCTTTCTATAAAAACCACCCAAAATTGCTGAGCTGCAATAAAATGAGATAAATTGACTGCACTGATCAAATTACTTCTTCCATTTTAGATTCATGGTCATAGCCGATATAAAATGAACTTAAAACGTTTAAAATAATTATACATGATAAGAAAATAGAGAGAAGAAAATAAAGAAAAATGGACAAAGAAAGAGATAGAGAACGAGAGAGAGAGAGAGAGAGAGAGAGGGGAAAAATGGAAGTTAGATTTTAATCTCTGAAGCAATCAATCACATACTGTCTTGATAGATAGGCTTATAATTATTGCATTATTATGATCAAATCGAATCATCAACCAATGCAAGCATAATTCCTTTCTATAACACTCAACAAAATATCACGTGTCTTTCATTTAAAAGATTCACAAAATTACGAAACGCAGCATATTTGTTGCGACGACCGCAAGCCATGCTGGAAGGAGAGGTAATAAAATACAATCAAACTCCATGTGAATGTTTCACGAATGAACAGTGCCACTATGCTGGAAACTAATTCATGTTTTAGATGGCTACGAGATGGAATGGAAATTGTATGCTGGGCTAGAAACGAGGTGAAAACTGTATAAAATGTGGTGGGAAGGAATTAGGTATGAAACTTAAGTGGGAGTTTGTTCTGTTAAAATGAATGGAACATGATGTACACCACCTAAACATACGTGCATACAAGTAAACATATCAAAATCTCCATGAAATACCTAAAAATGTTCTTTTGTGATTGGAAGCTGATTTTGTAAGTAGCGAAATAAAAATATTGCAAAATGGATATGAAAACAAGGTCAGATACTCAAATAAAAATACGCAGCTAAATTACACGTAGGTACTGAGACATACACATGTTCATGTAAAACTATGTACACTAAAACCATGTAGCATGGCTATTGGCTGGTAACTAGTGACCATTGTTAAACTTAGCACCCCTCCCCCAAAAGGCCGTCACTACATATTCTGTGTTAACAACACATTTGTACTTTCATATCATTCGTATTCCACTGTCACAAATTAGTTTATAGTATTTGCTGGACCTGATAATAAAATACTATTCAAAAAATATCTAGTGGTTTATTTTTCAGAGGCGTTACAATGGGGCCACAGGAAAGTGCGTCCCCATTAACCATAAAAAACCAGCAATGTTTTGAACCCTAAAAAAGTAATTTATTTTCATTTTTAAGCAACATTTTTTAATATTATTTATTTAAGCTGAATTTGTAAGCTTTGCTTTACATTTTGAATTATAATAAAATATATATATAATAAATAATATATAATATATAATATATAATTTATAATATATAATATATAATATATAATATATAATATATAATATATAATATATAATATATAATATATAATATATAATATATAATATATAATATATAATATATAATATATAATATATAATATATAATATATAATATATAATATATAATATATAATATATAATATATAATATATAATATATAATATATAATATATAATATATAATATATAATATATAATATATAATATATAATATATAATATATAATATATAATATATAATATATAATATATAATATATAATATATAATATATAATATATAATATATAATATATAATATATAATATATAATATATAATATATAATATATAATATATAATATATAATATATAATATATAATATATAATATATAATATATAATATATAATATATAATATATAATATATAATATATAATATATAATATATAATATATAATATATAATATATAATATATAATATATAATATATAATATATAATATATAATATATAATATATAATATATAATATATAATATATAATATATAATATATAATATATAATATATAATATATAATATATAATATATAATATATAATATATAATATATAATATATAATATATAATATATAATATATAATATATAATATATAATATATAATATATAATATATAATATATAATATATAATATATAATATATAATATATAATATATAATATATAATATATAATATATAATATATAATATATAATATATAATATATAATATATAATATATAATATATAATATATAATATATAATATATAATATATAATATATAATATATAATATATAATATATAATATATAATATATAATATATAATATATAATATATAATATATAATATATAATATATAATATATAATATATAATATATAATATATAATATATAATATATAATATATAATATATAATATATAATATATAATATATAATATATAATATATAATATATAATATATAATATATAATATATAATATATAATATATAATATATAATATATAATATATAATATATAATATATAATATATAATATATAATATATAATATATAATATATAATATATAATATATAATATATAATATATAATATATAATATCTATTCTATTCTATTCTATTCTATTCTATTCTATTCTATTCTATTCTATTCTATTCTATTCTATTCTATTCTATTCTATTCTATTCTATTCTATTCTATTCTATTCTATTCTATTCTATTCTATTCTATTCTATTCTATTCTATTCTATTCTATTCTATTCTATTCTATTCTATTCTATTCTATTCTATTCTATTCTATTCTATTCTATTCTATTCTATTCTATTCTATTCTATTCTATTCTATTCTATTCTATTCTATTCTATTCTATTCTATTCTATTCTATTCTATTCTATTCTATTCTATTCTATTCTATTCTATTCTATTCTATTCTATTCTATTCTATTCTATTCTATTCTATTCTATTCTATTCTATTCTATTCTATTCTATTCTATTCTATTCTATTCTATTCCATTCTATTCCATTCTATTCCATTCTATTCCATTCTATTCCATTCTATTCCATTCTATTCTATTCTATTCTATTCTATTCTATTCTATTCTATTCTATTCTATTCTATTCTATTCTATTATATTCTATTCTATTCTATTCTATTCTATTCTATTCTATTCTATTATATTATATTCTATTCTATTCTATTCTATTCTATTCTATTCTATTCTATTCTATTCTATTCTATTCTATTCTATTCTATTCTATTCTATTCTATTCTATTCTATTCTATTCTATTCTATTCTATTCTATTCTATTCTATTCTATTCTATTCTATTCTATTCTATTCTATTCTATTCTATTCTATTCTATTCTATTCTATTCTATTCTATTCTATTCTATTCTATTCTATTCTATTCTATTCTATTCTATTCTATTCTATTCTATTCTATTCTATTCTATTCTATTCTATTCTATTCTATTCTATTCTATTCTATTCTATTCTATTCTATTCTATTCTATTCTATTCTATTCTATTCTATTCTATTCTATTCTATTCTATTCTATTCTATTCTATTCTATTCTATTCTATTCTATTCTATTCTATTCTATTCTATTCTATTCTATTCTATTCTATTCTATTCTATTCTATTCTATTCTCTGTTTATTTGTATCGCGCAAATTCAAGCGCAGGCGCTTCACAAATGCGCTGCGCTATAAATAAAATAACAGTAAAAAATAATTAGTTATCGAAAAGTACAGTTTTCAAAGATGCTTTGAAAGTATGGAGGGAGCTTTCACAGCTTCGAAGTTGAGTTGGCAAGTTGTTCCAGGCAGTTGGAGCAGAGAAGAAGAAACCTCTCCGGCCTATTGATGTTTTTATTCTTGGCACCAGCAGATGTTGAAGCGCGGCTGAGCGAAGAGAGGTTCTCGTATCATTAATCAATGGTTTGCCGATAGCCTCCGAGAGGTAGATTGGAGCATGTCCACGAAGACTCTTGAAAGTGAGCACATTCAATTTAAAAAGAACCCTACTCTTAACAGGCAGCCAGTGAAGTCGATGTCGGATGAGGTCAGTGACACTGGCTGATTTTGGCACCCGGAGAATGATCCTTGCGGCTGAGCGGAGTACAGATTGAAGTTGCGTGAATAGATAAGTTGGAGAGTTTGCTAGGATGGCATTGCAGAAGTCCAAACGAGAGTGAATTAATGCTCGAACAAGAGTGTGCACCGAGCCAGGTGTTAGAGATCTTCTGAGGATGCGTATCTGCCTAAGGTGGTATTGGCAAAGCCGTACGATATTTGCAACATGTGGGTGAAAAGAGAGGTCAGAACTGATTATGACACCAAGGTCACGTACAGTAGAAGATATGTCTTTCTTTGACCCAGCAATCAGTAGTGGTCCAGCTGGACATTTTTTCACTCTTCCAGAAGTTCCAAGCCAGATGATTTCAGTTTTGGCAGTGTTTAGACAAAATCTGTTTGATATCATTCAATTTTTTATATCTTCTACGCAAGATGACAGGCGTGACACAAAAGTGCCACAATTTGCCACAGAACTGTGGTCATACAATTGCAAGTCATCTGCATAGGCATGTACAGAATTACCATGCTTTTCAGCAATAGAGAAAGCATCAGCAGTGTACATCACACAGAGGACGGGACCAAGACCAGAGCCCTGTGGCACACCAAATTAAACATTTCTTGAAGAAGAACTCTGATTTACAAAAGTGATAGAGACAGAACGATTTGAGAGAAAGGAACAAAACCATGCTAGGGCAGTTCCGTCCAGGCCATACTTTCGATGAAGCCTCTCT